>CM077102.1:18278415-18317643 GCA_039619505.1 Cimex hemipterus
AGAAAAACACCGTTTTCATTTTTTCCCGAGGTTTCGACCTTTATTTGGGTCATCTTCAGAGTCTGGATAAATAGAAAAAAAGCCAATACAAATATGAACATGTATAGACCCTAACCCTTCGAAGTGAAGTCTAAAATTTGAAATCGATTTTGAAGTCCTAACATAAAATCTCTCATAAAACTGATTAAAGAAGAAGATAGGGACAGGTATACACGGAACGAGTTGTTTCCCTAGATTTCAAATAGTTTTCTGATTATATCGTAATCTTTATTAATTCCTTGACTCCTATGACAAAGCCCCTGGTTATGTCAAGCCAAGAAGGCTTAAACCCTGTATTAATGAAAGTTTCCTTGGTCAAATAGTAGAAAAATCAATTTATATAAAAAATCTAAAAAATTTTTAAAAATTCGAAGCGATAAAAAATTGTATAGTAAACATCTCAGATAACCAGTATTATTTTGATAATTGGTTTGATTCATCAGTATCAATTAAGAAGGAGGTAGTTTAGAAAAACACCGTTTTCATTTTTTCCCGAGGTTTCGACCTTTATTTGAGTCATCTTCAGAGTCTGGATAAATAGAAAAAAAGCCAATGCAAATATGAACATTTGAACCAAGTATTTCATACTCACATAAAGTGTGGTGCTTTTCCTGTGGTATTAATTTGGTTTTGTGAAACACGAATTTTTATTTTCGGCTTATATATATATATTACAGGATGTGGGGCGCAGTAAATATGGGAAATTTTCTTTGATCATAGGTGGTTTTATTTAACTCAAACGAAGTAGATTTTCTGGATTGGATTTGTGATTC
This sequence comes from Cimex hemipterus, assembly GCA_039619505.1. Lineage (NCBI taxonomy): Eukaryota > Metazoa > Arthropoda > Insecta > Hemiptera > Cimicidae > Cimex > Cimex hemipterus. The sequence goes on from CM077102.1 coordinate 18,279,228, forward strand.
GGGGTTATTCAATATTGGAAAGGAAGTTTAAAGAATTTCTCAAGAACGATAAAAAAAAAGTAAAGGGAAATATAAAAATAAATGTTAAGAGTTCATTTGATTTATGATGTGGCGTAGGTACGGCTGTTTGCATATATCTGTCTCTGTTAATGTCATCATTTAGAAGGTATTTCTTTTGTTATTGTTTAGTATTTGTATTTCGTCAAAAACTAAGTTGTTTGTTTTTAAAAGTTGTGTGTCGCCAGTGCAGCGGGGTTGGTCTTTAGTGACTTACAGCCAAAGAAGTGTGGTTTTTTCAGTTTTTAGAGGTATTGCGATGTAACTAAATGTATGTAAGTGAGTAGTTCATACGATTAATTTTATAATTTATATCGGATTTATAGGCTGTTTGTGTTGTGTCTCTGATTTTTGGAAAAGTGTGTGTGCCATTGTACGATGGTTAATGACGTGTTGTCAACTGTGGTGAATTTTGTTATGTGTAGTGCTAGGTTATAATTGTTTATGATTTTGTTGATATTGTTGCTATGTAAGATTTGTTTGTACGTTTGAATATTTTTTAGGTGAAAGGATTCATGACTTAAAGATGTAATTCTGTGTAATAATCCTTTAGCCGTGTGTGTAGGGGGTGGTATAAAATATAGTTGGTATAGTTGTGTGTATATATATATATACAAACATATATTTAAATAACAGATATAATTAAGATAATGATCAGTATCCCTTGGTTTTTGATATACTCTCATAAATTGAATTGTTGCTTTGGTAATAGTAAGAAGGAAATTACGGGCTGAAAACAAACTAAAAATAAAATTATTGAATTTGAAAATAGAATATTATAAACAATCCGGCGCAGGAAACTGTTCGAAATAAATGTAACAACATAGATTTAAAACATGTAAATCCCCGCAGGAGAGTAATTAAGCCTAGGTCATCAAGGCGTACAAACAAGCTGTTGTGATACAATCTAGTAAAAAGGAAATAATCGACTGTTCTGAATTACCTTGAAATACATACACAACAAAATTTTTAAAACATCAGATGAATCATTTAGATCTACTAGCTATTAATATTTTCAGGCTTACGCCTACCAAAGAAATTGTCACCGGAATCTTGAATAATAATCCTTGTTGCTGTCAATTGTTCAGTTGCAAAAATGTAATGTTTGAGTAGATAATAATCTAACTTGAATCGTGTTTTTACAGGAATTCATGACTTCTGTTCTAAAAAGGATTTCGGTTTCAGGTCTTAGCAAATATTTGCAAGCTGGATCATTATCATTTAATTATTAAGATGAACGTTTATTTATTCTCTTTCATCTTTTGTTCCACCGTCATTTTAGAGGTCATCAGTAATTTCTACGAGATAACGAGATGAGCAGGAATAGAAGAAGTTTCGCCAGGGTTTTATTCCTGCATTTTCGCACCACCACACAACTTAATTAGAAGATGATTTTTTCATTGATAAAGCTATATTTAAAAACAGAGTTTTACATTGGGTTTAAACATTTTTATGCAGCGCAATCGTCCGTTAGAGTTTTAAAACAGAATGAGAGAATCGAAATGAAGATAAATGTATTTTTTTATTCTACTTTGACAGTGGTTGACTTTTTATATTTCTCGGGTTTATTTTCCGGAACTAGATAACCATCAAATTCATTTTCATTTCATTGATACCGATTTCAAGAGCACCTTTCTCCCCTCATCAATCAATATAATAAAAACAATGTAAATATTTAAATCGATATCAATAAAATGAAAATGAGTTTAATGGTTGTCTAGTTTCTGAAAAGAAAGCACAACAAATATATGCAGATAAATATCTTTTAATGGCGGTAATGCAATTATAGGAAAAAAATGAAATCAATAGTAGATCATACTATGTAGTGTGTAAATAAGATAAAAAATAATATGTAATTAAACAAATTAGTGTGTTTTTTGTAAAGTTTTGAGGGTTTTTTGCAGTCTCTTTTTTATTCACTGTAACCTTAAAGATTTATTGAGGAATTTCCTCTTAATTATTTTCATGCTACTTTTGATATTATTACAACCAAAAATCATTATCAATCAAGACTGTTTTGTGAACGAATTTATACCTCCTAAGCTCACAGAATTCACGTTAGCTGAAAGTTTTAAACTGTTTAAAAACAAAGAAGTAGTCTTTAATTCCATATTTTCACATATAAAACGATTAATGGGCAATAGTTAGTGCAAAGGCCTGCTATTTTTAATTCTCGCCTGCTATGAAGAAAGCAAATTTTTCCATGATTGAGGAACTTCTTTGGTGTTTTTGTACATGGTAAATTCAACGAGTCTGTGATCATTGCTTTCTTCATCCATTCGTTCAATTCCGCTTTAAATATGCTTTGGGGTGTGCCAACATACCCTGGCCTCGTAACCTGGCACCAATATCGGTGTTTCTTGATTTCATTTTTATATTTTCTCTTTTTTTTCCATTCCTTGCCTGACTGAGACTAAGTACATTTATGCCACTTTTACTTCTTTTTTTTAATCCCGTTCCATTTTTATGTGGGTAGAGTCCTACTGGGTTTTTCACATTTAATTTCAGATCTATCGATTTGTTATAATTTTCTATTTCAGTTTTAAGTTTTTTTTTCTTTTCAAACATCTCTCATTGTTATTTTTATTTGGAATAGTGTTAAAGTTTTTCCTTTAATTCAGATTGATAGACATTTTTGGTTTGTTTGTTTAAAACTTTGATACGTTTCATTGCAGAAATGAATTTAGCATCATTTTATTGTCAACACGTTTATCATGAACAAAAACTTATCAGTCTATATTTTAATATGTTTTGTAAAGTACAGAAATAACTTTTTTTCAAGTAATTAATCTTTACGTAAGGCATTGGATGAGATAAAAAAAAGTCAGTGTCACGAGCGGGATGCGAACGGGAAGCTAAATTAGCCGCTGATCTACCACTATTGTGACATCAATCCACCTGGTCACCAACTTCTCCACTTCTCGAATTTTTATTTTACGGTGAATGGATTACACGGCATTTGAAAAATGGCAAAAAGAAGGGAAAATTCGGAAGACTGGATTGTAATGGGAAGTTGGTGCCCGAGAGGAGTTGAAGGCACGATAACTCAAGTGGTAGATCAGCGGCGTATCTAGCCGAAGATCGTGGGTTCGAATCCCGCTCGTGTCACTGAATTTTATTAGCTCAACCAATACCTTACGTAAAGATTAATAAATTGAAAAAATTTATTCGACAATCAGAGTACGAACTCTAATTAATATAAAAATAACAGTATGATGTTACATTTTATCCACCGTAAGACATTTAGAAGCACTTAGACACTCCTATTTTTAACTCTATTGCTCGATGGTAAAGTAAAGTTGTATTGGCATGGCATGTTGAAAAGTTTCCACTTTGTCATAAGCATCGTTTGCACCGATCCCGTCTCTGAAAATATTTTGTACTTAAAGAGGATTAGAGCAAATACGGAGTTGTTCGAGTGGCAAGTTTGTACTCCAAAACTTCGCTAAAGGTAAATTACGTTCGAACTCTAGTAATTGTCATTTGGCAAAGGCTGCGGATTACTTTCCAGGCTCACGAGGATTTGCCCAGTTGCTGCAAAATTACTTAAACGTGACGAGGGAAATTCTTTCCAACCCCCTTCACCATGGAATAAGGGCTGCGTCTGAAAAGAGTAAACATGTAAAATAACAGCCTGTACAATAATTATAAAAAAGTTTTTCTATAGTAAAATTGATCTAATGGTTAAAAATTTGAACCTCTGCCTGTACAAAACTTAGCAGTTTTCACACTTTTTTAGTTTTATGACTGCCTATCACTAATATTAACTCAACCGATTAAAATGGCTTCATTTGGTCATTTTTTAATTAATTTATAAGTTACATTCTTTTTTAAACAATATTTAATTATTTAAAAAATGTGAACACAAAGTTATTAATTTATATTTATAAGTTATTATATATTTAGTTAACAGGTACCTAATTGTGGTAATGTTTATTTACTTGTTGGTTAAATCAATACCGTTAATAAAATAATTTATCGGTAAGGTATGTAATAAATAAACTTTAACTTTCTGTAAAAAATAAATAAATATAATAAAAAGCATTCCACTTAGTAATTGATCGGCGTGATAGTAACATAGAAACTAATACAATGAGGATTTCAATTTTATCACCTTTTTTATCGCATAGCCAAATATCTCATAACGGGCTTCCTGTTCTATGCAGGAAGGATCCTTTTGAGCATCTTCTAGCAGGTCGGGCAAACTTTTCGATAAAAGACTAAGCGAACTTTCATATTGCTCCCAGGCTCAGCGCTTTCTTCTCTTCAAGGCGGCTTTGTTTTTGTTCTGTAGCAAGGTTTATTAGTTGGCCAAGTTATATTCAATTTTTATGTTTTATGTTGTTCAGATTCACCTAATTCACCTAGTGAAAGATTTGTTATCTTGTTTGTACTTACCCTTATACACGTAATAAATTAAAATACATAAATATACTATTTATACACATTTCCATAATTCACATTCATACTAATGTACTAACTCTTCACTACAAATAAGTTGGAAGTCGGAAGATTATCGCAATTCTTTTACACTAATAAATACATTCAAACGGAATTTGTAAATTCTACTCAAAGGCTAAACTATCATAATCTAAATTTTTTCAAGGGCCTGTGGAATACTTGATATTCCTCGACAGCCACGTCCTTTCACGCATCACCACTCACTCTAATAAATACTTTCATCCTGGACATGGCACTACTCTTCGGAAATAGTACCAAAGAAATCCGATGATCCGACCCTCTCATCATACTACAAATATATATACACGTTACTACACGAATGTGGTAAGAATTTGGGAGACAGCCATACCATGCACACTTCGACACTCACGCAAATAAATACATTCATACAAATAGGTGGGTTATACCACGTGTGGTGGGTTATATATAGACACACGCGTTGATTAATTTTACATAATCGATAACTGTTCGTTCACAATCACTGTTGTGCTTAAGTACTTTAGTTATGTCATTGGGAAGACTACATCGTTCTCTTTACGGCGCTAGTTCGCATTATTCTAAAATATGTCTTACTGTTACAGTTTACACCACACATGTGGCATCTTCTCGGTCTCTTGCCGATGAACAGATGTCCATGTGTTAGGCGAGTATGGCTTATCCTTAATCGAGTAAGTACCGTTCTTTCTTTTTGAAAATTTCAACGGCCCAAGGTTTGAATATCTGTTTTATCACCTTTAGTTTTTCATTCAGGGCGTGCCATCTGTTATTCTTACTATATTAATGCTATTCATTCCAGCCTTAAATATTTCAAGGAATTTTTAATATACGACGGACTAACCTGACTAATCTATAGTCAACATGTAAACAAAAGTTAAACCATTAAATCATTAGAAACGATACTTTTAATATTTATTTTCCGTTATTTAGCAATGGAGTTTTAAACTGTTAAACACGAAGTATTTTGCAGTTTTCAACTTAACCGCATAATGTAAGAATCAAATAACAAGATACAAATAAAATTAACAAACCGCTATTCTTGTTCCTTTACAAATGGAATCTAGGCTTTTTAAAAAGTTTGGCTGCAATTTATCGCTCTCGAGTTGGGAATCCCGGGGAAACAAAGGTGTCGCGACCACACTTTTCTACCAGGGTGGTTAATTTTTTCTCCTCTTCTCCCTTGTTGATCTAGATGGAGGCCCCTCAGGAAAGCACATTATTTAGCAAGTAGGAGAGTAAGCTCATTATAAATGTATGTATCGTAAAGCGTGAGAAGGCGGAGAGGTGAGCGCATCCCATGCATTAAAGAAGAGATAGCTGCGTACTTTTCACAGCCCCCCAGGGCCATGTCATAACGAGACCACACACATTGTTAACGATTATTTATTTATCACGTCGATGCAGGATATCAGTAACATTATTATGCCGGGGTGGAAATATTGCGACATTAGAATTCCGGAGGTCAAAAAGATAATCAACTTTTATTACTTTTGTTTTACCCATTTTTAAGCAAATATATTATTTAACAAACTTCCAAGTAATAAGTAAAGGATTTTTTTACTATCATCAAGATAAATCAAATAAGGCAATTTATTTTATTAATGTTTATACATCGTTCTTAGCCGGATTATGTGGCTTAGTTTGTCTTATATCATAAATATTATATTACATTATCGGTCCCAGAATTAGGGGACACTAGCATAATAAAGCAATTTAACGAATTGGAGAACAACACAGAAGAATGGTCAAGTGACAGTAAAACTTTAACGTAAAACATACGTTATTGTTATATTAACAAACCAATCAGATTATATTATTAAAAAGTACAAGAAAATATAATCACTGGTTGATAGTAGCAAAATAACGAAATTTGAGTATTCATTATAGTATCAATACGTTTCACTAATAAGAAAACACGAATTATTTAAACTGTTGAAAGTTTTTAATAAATTATATTAGATGCCAACGGCAGTTAGCCTAACATCTGACTCAGTGGTAATTGTCGTAGAGAAATACATTTTTTAAACAACAACAATTAACAACATTTTTAAACCACGAGTGTAATTATTGAAAGTCTAAATTTTACTGATGAAAACAGTTCAAATATTTTTTCTAGGTTCAGCAGTGTTAAAGAAAACCATGTGTTAACCGTACATTAAGACAGTATACCATTTACAACGAAGTTAAGGAAACTCGCGATTTTTGGTTAATTTTTTAAAAATGTTTACTCATTCATTCGTAATAGATTTATTGTTAACGACTTAGTAATATTTTTATATATATATGAATGTCTATTTAGAAATTGCGGGATGCGGCCCGATGTGATGTAGGCGTGTGAACGTAGAAAAACGTTTTATTTATTGTGCCTACGTTTCGATCTTTAACGAGATCATCTCCATAGCCTGGGATTTACAAGCATTGTTTAAATTTAACAAATGCACTCCCCACCCCTTCAAAATCCGACATATATTAACATAAAAGAGCAACATCTCACTGGCATTTTCAAAATGACACGCAAGAATGGCACAATCACACAGAAAACAAACACTTTGAGTGAATATAAATACTTTGATTGAATATAAAAAATTAATTTTGCATCGTATAAATTCACATCCTACAAATATTTGTTAAATGTAAACAACGTAAATTCTCAATGGAGATCGAAACGTTGGCACGATAAAGAAAACGTTAAAATAAATAAAGAAAACCAGACCGCATTTCACGATTTCTGAATAATCATCGACTAACGGTCACTAATCATTACACAGTAAAAATAAATATTAGAAATTTACATACAATACATTTATGAACATGAGAAAAGAAAACATGAGTGAATTTAATTGGTGAAAGAGTCGCTTTAATTAGAAATAGGACGAATTTAATTTGCAAAAGAGTGAATTTTAAGTGTAAAAGAGTACACTAACACATGATGTTATTGAAAAAAATATATACGTAAAAATAAGTACGATATATTCTGCCCATCAGAAAGACCTATCACCATTTTTGCCCAAAAAATGGCCAAATTTGAAAACGCATATTTCCTCTGGCTTTTAACTCAAAAACCTGCTCTAGGTCTCATGGTTTTGTAAATTTTACTCTGTACAAATTCTGTTCGGAGGACGTTTTCACAAAAGTAAACCGGGAAGCGAGAATTCTTACTTTTTCTTACCCGGACCCTTCAACTATCGATTACCATTTGTTTATCTCATCACGGAAATTAAACTTTCCCTTCCAATTTTCCAGTTGTTGATTGCGGCTTCGAGTAACGTATTGAAACAATACGTTTATGTATAATTAAATCTGGTGATAGAGTGATCGGTTTTTCACGAAAAAAACCACGTTAATCGCGACTAACTCGAAAACGATTGAGAAATCGTGCAAAGAAGATGATCAATCGAAAGCTTATTCAAATTTCCTATTGGCTATACTTCGCCCCTCCCGGACGATTTCTTTGCCTCACACCTAAGTTTGAGGTTTTCAAAAAAAGTCCAAAAATTAACGCGTTCCCGAATTTTTGAATGTATTGAAGAATGACTGAGTGAGGAAAACATTTAAAAAAGCATTTAAAAAAAGCAAAAAGGAAAGCATTTAAAAATGAAACTTAGCAAGTCTCTGCCATAAAAACCTGATAAAATATGGGTTTCTAATGTTTGCCATTTTTCCTTTTTGTTATTTTTTTGATGGACAGTGTACATTATAATTGATACAGATTCGTATAGTTAAATGAGTAAATTTACGCTAAAAAAGGATGAATTTGATTTGCAAGAGTTTAAATTTGAAAAGCCAGGAAATCACCCTAAACGATTCTGCTTAGTTTCTCTTCTTCTACCAAAGACATTATAGTAAACGATGTTATTGTCCTAGTTTAAGACAACCCTATTACATTGATTGAAAGTTTGCAGAAACAAACGTAACAAGATAACTAATTGTAATGGCGATAGAAAACTTTGAAGTTAATTTAAAACTTTCAATGATGGTGGAAATGAGCATTTTGTAGACATGTTTAAGTAAAGAAATCTAACACATTTTACATTAAAAATGTTATAAAACGACCAATTTTAACGCTTGAAAAAAAGTCGGTGGATATTGATAAGAAGACAAATATGTGGTGTCGCAAAATGAAGGGTAGACATGTGTTTTTGAAGGGCCCAGGATGTATACAATAGATCGGAAAAGAAGGAGGGCGGGCGGATTAGTGAAAAGGATCTGGGGAACAGAAGTTTCCATTATGAGTATTGCCACCCGAAAGCCCTCTTATATTGCACAACATCTGCCACTAGTAGCTCTCTGGCTAAAATATAATCTTATATCCTGTTCTTGAGAGGAAGGGGGCTCGACGCCAAAACATATTGGCTGGGCGGGTCCTTCAATTATTTGTCTACTTTATTGGCAACATACAGGTTTTATGATATAATTCTACAAGGGAATTTATCGTTTTCCAACAAACCAGCACTTTTTCCCTTTTCTGAGATATTTATTTATATGGTCCAGTGAGAGTGAATGTATCGTGTGACATACTTCGGGATTTCTTGGAAATGCACTGAACCTTTTCTACCGATGATCATTTATCACCTGTAAAATCACCCTACAACATGTTTTAGACAATTTAGATATATGTGTTGAAATACTCCCAAACACAAAATATGGACGTCGCATATTTATGTAAAAGTAAATAATTTGTACTTTACAGAACCCTGAACGGATTTAAAAATAAACCTCTATTTTATATCTATTTAACTGACAACATTTAAATTAATATTAAACTCATTATATTTCGTGGCCCGATTTACCAAATAACCTCTTTCGATTAAGTAATCTTTATGTAAGTTATTGGTTGAAATGAAAAATTCATTGTCACGAGCCGGATTGGAATTCACAACCTTCGACTAAATACGCCGCTGCACTACCTCTTCAACTGTCGTGACTTCGAGGTTGAGATGGTTGGTGTCTGAGTGGGTCGAGTTCACGATTGCTCAAGTAGTAGAGCATCATCGTATTTAGCCGAAGGTCGTGGGTTCGAATCCCGCTCGTGACACTAACTTTTTCAATTCAACCAATATTAATTAATTGAAATTATATTAAACATTGAAATAATTAACTGCGATTAATTTTCAATGTGATTTTATTTGATTAATACTTGAACGTAAAATATTAGAGACGTGTCCCAGCAAAAAGTTGTCAAGTAATTGAAGTCATTTTTAAAATAATTCCTTGACATCATTTAAGTTTTTTTTCTTATATTGATGCGCATTTATTTCAAAGTTATTATATACCATTCATTTTTACCTAGTACGAGAAAATAAAGATCGAATTGAATAAGTGAGAAGACTTGATTCAAAATATTTGTTTAACAGAAAATGAGACTTAATTGTATTATTTTTTTAAATCGTAACTTTGTTTTATATTCAAATCTTAACATAAATACGCACAAGTTATTTAAAATATTGTTATTTGAAAACGTCTTGACAAATCAATTTTTTAGGTAATTAGCTTAAGCAATTAAATCATCAATGATTAATTGGGGCCAAACGACTAAGAAAGGGAAATTACATTTTTGTAGAGCGAAACTAAATATATATTCTTTATTTAAGCCCCAAAACATCTGATTATCAATTTTGGGGGAAATTAAAGCCCATTTATTATTCAAAATTATTTGCCTGTGAATTTTTTTCTAGATCACCCAAACAGTGATAAATCTGGAATGACCCCACGTATCAACCGGAGACTGTACAGGATACAACCTTATAATTTTCACGTAAGGTCAAAAATGACACCCCGAAAAATAAATTCGATGATTGGAAAATTTGATGAAAAAAATGAAATCTTATTTAATTGCGTTTTCTTCTTATTTTTTTCGACAAAAAAGTTGTTTAGCCTGCTTTACTGAAAAATATTGTTCATTTGATTTTGTAACTTTTCATATATCTAATCTGAAATTATACAATATGGGAATTATTATTATTATTTTAAATTAGATAATAAAACTGGCTTTATCTACACTTAAAGAATTTTCAAATAAATCTCATTTTTTGAAATTTTACCGACTTTATCTTTTTGTTTTACATTTTCATAGATCTAGTCTTATTTAATGTGAAATGCGTTTATTTCCTTATATTAGAAAAACCAGAACCGTACGAAATAAAACAACCTTGAAAAATATACATAATAAAAGCAGAAAAAGAAGTTCCAAAAAACTAAATTGATCGCATAAAATATTTGTTTTCTCAGTCCTTAGGGCCCATTGGCAATCGCTCGGACTCGTACTTAGAAACAGAATTTTTAGTAGATTTAGTTTTTGGGGTCGATTTTTGAAACTATTAGCTATCCTTACATACCTGGAAAATTTCGTTATGTCTTATTAATTTATAAACTATTTAAAATGTTCTGAATTGAAATCTAACTGCATTACGAAAACAGTTATACAAACAAAATCCACAACGTGAAGCAAATACAATATAAACTAAATAATTATTTTTCATCGACCAAATAAAAATATTGGCAAAACTTTGCGAGTCGTGAATCACTGCATGAAAATTTCTGCTTGTTTTAAACAAAAAATAACTCCACCTTTTTATTTCTCAAAAACGAACAAATTGCTTTTGGGTATTTATCAACGAGTACGAAACTAACTACACATAGAAATTTACTCACATTATTCTTAGAAGTCTATTTATTAAATTACTTACTTCGATTAATTTTTCTTTTGAGGTAATGTCTTGAAATGAAAGTTTGATTGTGCCATGTAGAAAAAGCCATGTTGAGCCGAAGGTCGCGTTTTTGAATCCCGCTTGTGACTTTTTCACTCGCCAACTTTTTCAATAGACATTCACCTTAAATAGTGAAATGTGCTATTGAAATTCAGATATCACCATTGGATGAGGCGTAAAATATTAATAATGTAAATGTTTGTACTAGTTTGATACAATTTGCCTAAAAAAATATTAAGCCTTTTCTTCCTAAAATACTCACTTCAGATACACAATAACATTTGAGTATCTGAAGTTAGACAGTATCAATGGTGTACACTTTTCATTTAGTATATACAAAAATTGTGTATTGTTTAATAATGATTTCCATGAACTATTTTCCTAAACAGTTTTAAAAATACTTATATATAAATTTAGAAAAAGGACTGATTTTTAAGAATCATTCATGTATAGTTATGCAGGAAAGTATAACGAAAGGGATGCGTGAAACTGTATAAATTTCACGGAAAGAGAGAGAGAGAGAAAAAAACCAACCTGGGACGAGTGCGACGGGATCGCCCGTGGGATGGTTCGGGCGGTGAGAGGCCGTACTTAGAAGTGGTGAGATAACCTCCCAGATTGCAGAGACTCTCTCGGCCCTGGTGACAATTTGCACACTAATGACAGCAAGGCTTACCACTTAACCAGACTTTCTCGTTTTACCTCAAGGGACTAACTCGTCCGAAGAAGAGCCCACTGTCTCTCCCGAGGCGTTCTGTCATTCAAATTAAAAGGGATTTGTTCCAGCTAAAGTTGCTGCTTGACGTTTCGGATAAAAGCTTTTAACTTTCCTCTTTTGCCGACTTCGCCCGCCTTTTTTCGACAACTTAGCGTTGTTTTTTAAAACAAGACTGTCTTTCTTTTAGTAATGATGAAGTTGAACAGAAGCCCGTTGACCAAGCGTGTTAAAAGTTATTTTATTATATTGAATGTATACTAGACTTATAACAAAAATTTCCATTTGTTATATAAAACCTAGTACTATTGCTTTTCTATTTCTTGAAATATATTATTATCGCCTGTATGTGTATACCTTAAAATTGCTCTATAAATGTATACTAAATCTTTTGAACATACTTGAGGAAAGAGACAAAATATTCTGTCCAAAAAAATTATAAAACAAAAATTGTAGGAAAAACATAGAAGCGTTAATTCGTGAGTAGAAACCGAAGTTTTGATTTCAAAGATAATAATTGCATTTACAGTAAACTAAGTTTAAGCAATAAGAAATTGTTAAGAGCTACTCAAATTAAACATATCTCGCATACAAGTCCTGGTTGCAATGGCCCCGTGGATAGACCATTTTTTTATCTATTGCAAACATTGTGTTATAATATAGTTAAATAATAAAATTAGCGTGTGAATTTTTTTTAGATTTTCGTTGTTGAATTTTTTGAGATATTCTGGCTGGTTCACGTTAGGTTGCTGATTTCATACGTTTTTTGACATTTCGTCATCTTTATAGTGATGTACAAAAAAAGCTAGTTTGACAAATCATCACTCAGACAAACCACCAAGGATAGCAAAATATAATGGTACATCTTCAAGTCCGTCATGTAATTGTATTGTAATTATTTGAAACATTGATCGTTCTCTTGTTCATAGACACGTAAATCATGGATCTTTCAATGATTATGCAAGAACAAATTTTTTATTCTACTTTCTATTTATTGATGATACAACGTATAAAACGATTACTTTTTAAAGAAAGCAAATATGTGCATGTACAGATAAATAATAAGAATGCAAAAATGAAAACCAAAGAAAATTGTCCTGTTCATTTAAAAAAATTTCCTTTTAATGTCTACCGTACAGCTGAATTATTGAAAACAAAATTCTTCGTAAGTAAGTCCTTAAGCATACCTTTTTTTAAGCATACCAATAAATGAGAAGAATAAATATACTCAGTGGGTTACTAAAAAACTGAGAGCGTGGATGTTTTTTAGCATTTTGTTTAAAGAAAGCAATATGAAAAGATCTGCAAACCTGAAGAACTATAGTCAGGAATATAAGGGGGTACGTAAGTAGCTCTTCCTGTCCAGTTTTAAACTTTTTTCTTGTTAATATCTACTGTGCGGCTGTATTGTTGAAAAGGAAATTCCTCTTAAGAATACCAATAATTGGAAAGAATGAACAAACTCAGTGGATAACTAAAAAACTGAGAGCATGGTCTTTTCCAATTGAATTTGCCGTGCGACCAATAGGGCAAACCGACCTCGGCCTTTCCTCGGTCCTCACGTGAAGGAGTGGACTAGCAAATTCACTTTTCGTCACATGTAACGAGGTCTACCAAGCGGCATTCAGCAGCAAAGTGAGCTCCAGTGGAAATTTTCAACCTAGACTTTTCACTTTCCTAGAGCAGATATGGTAATTAACACACGGCTGTGACTGTCGTGCGACGGCTGAGGAATGATTGATTGGTGCAGTACTGGGTATTAAAAGAATGCAAAATTTAAAATAGAAACATCGTTTCCACAAATTTTCTAATAAAAACAGAGACAAAAAAGCCTAATACGTATCAAATGTTTTATATTTTATTTTGATTTATTTATTTTTATAACAGCAGATACAACATCTAGATAAGTTAATTAGGTTGACATCTTCGGACAGTCTGTAAAGATTTTAAGTTGAATCGTTTTAAAGTCATTACCATTTTGATATTTTCCAAACTATTGCGGACATTTAGATGGAATGTTTTTGTAATTTTCTTAAACAGTATTCAGAGGTTTTTGGAGTTGAGGCAATCAAATTTTGTTTTACCCTAAAAACCTTTTTACTATGCCAGGGCATATATTATTTATTATGTGTAGGCATATCAATATTAGAAAAATCATGCAATGACTAGCTGAAGAGTAGGTAGAAGTTGTAATACGTTATTGACGTAGGGAACCTCGGTTAAAATGTGTTTTATTTTAAAATAATTTATTCTCATTTTTTGCTCTCTTTCCAATCAAACTCTAATACAATTTTGTACAAAAATCAAAAGATATTATTTCTCGACAATTCTTTCTTTCCGAACACCTCCATTTTTTAAACAAACTTCACTATCTAGGGAAAAAATTAAACAACCCTCTAAACTACATTTAATGTCATAACTTTGGCCGTCGTGAATAAATTAGAAGCGGGGATATAAAATGTTATTTGAGGTGCCATTCTTATGCATTTCTTCGGTTATAACAAAGTTTCCCAACGTTGTTGAAATAGACTGAAAAACTAAAAATTCAGCTTTCTATCGGTTGTAAAAAAATTGAATTTTGATCGTATCCAGACGAGTAATCAATTTTTAAGTGGAACACCGAACGGTAGAAGAAAAAAAATGCCTCGGCTGATCCAGCTTAAAATTTTTTTTATTTTTGTTTGCAATAAAAATTCTTATATAATAGCTTTTCCAGGTTCTCAAAACAATTTTGAACTGTTTGTTAAAAAACAAATATTTTCATGAAAGTTACTCTTGAAGCGTTTTACGGATTTTGTACTATATTTTTTCTACAAGTTCAATCATATTTAATAAATTTTTTTATTGTCTTATTTTAGCTTTAAAGAGCAAAAATATATATATATAACTAATTTCTTTTTTTGACATGAATTTTTAGCTGCCGAATATACCGATTTTCCGTCATGATATATTAACAGTCATTTGTCTCATTGTGCGTTCATTTCCCACCGTATTTCGATACGATTTGTTGAATCCTTTTGTTTCCAATAAGTAGAATTTTTGGTCTATTATGGTTGTTAATAATGATAACTAATCTATAAGAACCGTTTTGGATTAGAAACCTCTTTGAACAAACTTTCCTAGACAGCGGGTGTACACGGTTATGCCACGTAGAAGTGCTGTTCAAGGGATGTGAAATACGGCGAAGCAGCACGAAGGGCATAACTTACAATTTACAGTTGGTTTCGGAAGTTTAGAACCACCTTAGGCGAGTGCGAGGACGTTAAGGTCCTGCGAAAAAACTTATGGCACCTATTACCTCGCCTTTCCATCTTTGTATAAACGGATCATCTCCTAAAACTCAAAATTCTTTTTTATCATCAGACCATTGGCTTAAATGTTTACGTACTTTAGTAAATAAGTTTATAACACTATTGCAAAAATTAAAAACAGTTAATTAAAATAAAATTAGAGTTGGAATGTGAAAATGACAAAACAGTTTTTTTTTTAGAATAAAATATAAAACGTTAGGCCCTAATAGAAACGGCAGAGATAACTTCTTTGATAATTTGATAAATTGATACAAGTTTATGGTTGCATATACGAACGCTTCATACGTGGCTTCTACTGGGATGTACCTGTATTTATGGTCGCAAATGAGTGAGAGTTTTTCTTAATACTAGTATCCCTGGAATGAGGGAGTTCATTGTTCATTTATTTACATGCTTCCATTCCAGTTTTTACATGTATTTCTTCTATATAATTATATATATTTATATATTTTCTATTAGTTATCTACACAGTTTTCTTTCTCTGACGGAAGAAGATGGTGAATTTATAGTAAATTAAAGTTTATATAATTGAGAAATTTGCACGAATCCTTCAGAATTTTTTTGTTGTCAACCAGTCGATTTTTCTTCAGAGGCCAAGATCCCTCTGTTTCAAAAGTGATTCACCTTATTACGATGCTTCTGTCGACGTTCTACATCAGGCAAGAGAAAACAATGTGATCCCATCCCTGAATCTGAGATCCACATGGACAGTTGGGTGACTCCACGATGTTAAACCGAGCATGGTATTCTCGATGTTTCTCGTGACTGCTTAACATCATTGTTATTTGATTGTTGGGTGTGATTGGGGTAGCTAGATTACTCCTTATAGTAGGAACAAAATCTTTAGTCCGAAGAGCTTTGGATGAATTTTCCCCCAATTATGGACGGTCCCTTGCATTTTCGTTTTATCTAGGTGATGGGAATTTTAACCTGCGTCCACTTTTATCCATGACAATGTTATTTTTCATCTTCTGTCTTATAAAATGCGTGTATGACTTCAAATTTTTATTTCACTACAATTTTTATTATTTTGTAAAATAGGGAGTGATATGAGGATCTGTCAAGATATTCACAGCTCCGGATGTCTCACTAGGTTCTTGATCGAATAACCATTTTGTAACTTTAATTATATTGCTAGCATCTCAATCTGGTTATTAGAACGCCAATCGGCAAGTTCGAATCGCAGGTATAATTATGGTGTAATCCCATTTCTCTCATAGATAAGGCTGATTCAACCCAACAGGCCATTTATTTTACTGCTGTTTCTGTATGTATAGAGTATATTGTCTCTTCGAGGGGTTTGTCGGTTATTTGTAATAACTCTGCAGAGTGGCTGGTCTTATTTGATCGTATTGGTGTATCAATGGCATATCTGGGTCCTATGGAGCAAAACTCATTCTTAATGGCCGCGTATGTATTTATAATTTCCTCTGTTTTTAAGAGAATAGGCGCACAGTTAAAATATTACATTTGTGACTTCATGGGAAACCGTTTTATGGCCACAACTTATAACAGCTCTAAACGTTGAACCTGCTCTATTCGTTGCATATTTCTTTTTTTAAGACTGTTTGCCACGCTTGGACCCCAAGCCCCAGTACACCTTTGCAGGCTTAGAAAGTTGATGAATGAATTGTGATGCCCGACTGCAGATATAACGTGTAACGTGAGTGTGTGTGTGTGTGTGTGTGTGTGTGTGTGAGCGGGCGAGTCTGAGACGGCGTATTGAGTACCTCACAGACTCACCAAAGTTGTGTAAGTTAATATATGTTTGTAGTTAAAAATTAGAAGTAGAGCATTGCAGTAATAAAAATATTTTCAAAAGACGGTGACCAGACCCTAATGGGTGAATGTATTTGCAGGCGCAAATGTGTGCGTCTTTGTGGGAATGGATGAGTGATCATATGGCATAATATAGACTACACCATTGTCCTCTCCCAGGAGACCCGGAAAATTGTTGCCGGTAGTATTTACAAAATTGAGAGGGTGGAAGGGGTAACCTAAAAGGAACATTTTCTCTAAATGAACCATTTTTGATTAAATTTGGTACACATGTTTCTCTTTTATCACCCTCACGTATAGCCCGTGCTCTTCTGAAACTTTTCATCCAAAAAAATTTACAACAAGAAAACTTTCCAAGACATTTTTCTAATATTTAAGCATTTATTTCTCCTGTTATTTTCGGAAAAGCTCTGACAGAAGTATTTAACGACTTGTTATGTTACCGCATAAAAAATTTAAAATGCACATCTTGAACGGTTAGCAGATTTTGTCCCTTTTGTATTGAAGAACTGTTTTTCTGACGTATTCCCCAGGAGTGACGTTTTTCATTATTTCGCATTTCTTATCGATCCTACTATGATGAACCTTTCGGAAAGAAAACAATTGCATTGTTTTGGGTCTTTTCGTGGTATTTTCCCTACTCCAGTATTGTATACCTAGGAAATAGGTTGTAGCCGACGTTTATACGAAATGGCGCATGCTCCTGGAATATGAATTTTTAATAGAATAATTTTTTTTTAACTAACTTCTAATAATCCAATTAGTTAGTAACTATGAATGAACGCAGTGTGAAAGATGGTAGAGTCACCAAGATACATTACATCCACGGCTACTTTAATACTTTTAGTTATACATACGGCTTGAAGGATTGTATTCTGTACGAATGTATTTATTAGCATGATTGCACGAAGGACGTCGTGATTGAACGCTGTGCCTTCTTCTAAATTTTAGCTTTGTAAATAATCCAGTCTATATTTTGTATCAGTTTTAGGGGTTAGGCCATGTTTTACATGAAGTATTGTAATGGAAGATAGTCATTGAATTAGAAATACATATGGGTTCGATATAAATGACAGCACTTAAGCTAGCTGTAAACGAAATAATAATAATAATAAATTAGAATTTATGTTTGTAGTTTTAATTACACGATTGAGCCCAACTTGTAATATCTGAAGATGATCTCAATGATGTATTACGCTGATAATCAATCAAGGAAGGTGCCATTAAGGTATATACGTGTGAATAGGCAAATCTTCGAAATTGCGAGGAGCCGGAGAGAATGGGTGAAAGACAAATGACACCGAACTTATTGGCTATAAGGGAAGTTTGATCGTATTGCCCTCATCCAACAGTTATAGTCGTCTAAGGAATCTGCCGGCACCCCCACGTCTTGAATGCTAAACAGTTTGCCCAATCTTAAGCTCCTGCCTCGGCAAATATTTATTTATTTTCCTCCCATTGCAAACAGTGCACGTGCTCTATTTCTTCAGTGCCAATTTTACGGAACTCATTTTTTAAACTTTGCATGGAAGAACAAATTTTGAATAATATTTATTTCAATCATTGTGAACATATTGGATTACCAGTTTTCATTAAAAATTATTTATTAAGTGGTCACTTTAACAAATTGCACATTTTGGCGATTCACTAATATTTAAAAAAAATCTTTAAACTAATTATTGAACAATAAAATAAATGATATCAAAAAGCAAATATTAAACCATGATAAGAGAAATAAATTAACGGTTTTTGGGAGTTGATTAGTTATTTCTAACTCGGTATATTTACGGAAATATTAAAACAAAAGCTCAACTGTTTCCCATCAAGAATTGCACAGACTGGCTGACCAAAAAATTAGACTAAAATTCACAGCTTAGGTTAGCCGTTCGGATTTTTCGTACATTATTTCATTCAGTAGGGTCTACCCATCAGAAAACAGTTCAAGTAGTGAAGTTTAGATAAAAATGTCAGAAATGGCGAATTTTGTTCACCCCTTCACCTTATGACTTCGGAAAATAGCCAAAAATGAAATTTCCGGCCGATCGGGCTGGTTTTAATCTCATTCGCGGCAGAAATTAGCTCTCTACAGATGTTGTTTTACGGTCCGACTAACGGTTTACCAACAATTCCAAGATTAAAGTCAAAAAACGTGGTTTTTCATTATTTTTGCCTGTAGCTCGGAACTGAAGGGTTTACAGACACAAGTTCATAGGAGCTTTTCATTCAGCGTTCAATTTCCTATAGGAAAACCACAATGATTGATAACCACCAAATATCAGGTTAGTCATCCCGCAAACACATAGACATTTAAAATTTCGTTTCTCGTTTAATTAAATTTGTTTTATTTTGTGACGAAACTCTAACTGGCATAAAATGTTACTGTGCTAAATCATAATGTAAACAACATAAAAAAACCTAAAGTACTTAATACAACACTGTTGCAACAAGTAATTTATACAAAACAAAAATCTTTAAAAATTTAGCTTCAACATAAACTACAAATGATGGCTTGATTTTTTTATACGAGTAAAATAGTTGGAAAAAAATGTTTTATAGCTCTACAAAAAAAATTATTCCAGCACTAATCAGATTTTTTTATTACTGAATTGTTTTAATTTACTTATTCTTATTTTCTAATAAACTTAGAAAAAAAATTGTAATAAAATATCGGTATATTTTAAAAAATTAATGGGGAAGGAAATAATGTTCATAAAAAATATGTGACCTGCATATTTGGTTTACTATTTTTCATAATGTATGGTTTTTTCAAAATAATTTTCTCTTTAAAATTTGCATTTTAAGCTTAATTCAAACAATTTTTATTCCATTTTAATTAAGTCGTTCTATTTAAGGTCAAATAAAAAGCACGTTAAGTAGTGATATGTTGAGAAATAGCTAATATTTAATTTTATTCGTGACAAACAACTTCTAAGTAACGATACACGACAAAAGTTCCCCCAGAGGCCTTTTAATCGGAAAACACAATGAATCACGAAATCCGTGAAGTGATAACTTATGGATGACCGTCCCCGAAGACTGAAAGTTGTGAAGAGAGATGAAGAACTGAAGAGTTTAATCGAGTCAGATCCACTTCAGATCTGTTCGAAGACATTTTCCGACCTACTTCTAGGAACCCCTTTCAATGCATCTGAAGAGACAAAAAGCTTGATAAATGTGATCGAAAGTTAAACTAGTTTGAACATCGACTGCTTTAATCTGTAGCCACAAGTTTGCACTCATCATTTGAGAGAAAATGTTCTCAAAAGAAATGCCAAGTGAGAATCTATAGCTGACGGATATTTAGACCTTAAAGACATAAGTGAAGAATACATTACTGAAGCTATAGTTTTGCGCAATTATAGAGCAGATTATCACTAATCTAGCTATGAAGGAATACGTCAATTGACATTTTTGTAAAGACGGATAAATGGCGCATCGTGTGATGAATACACCTATTATAATATTTAAATTTTCTTGAGAGCAGAAAATGCGGAGTAAACTAGAAAATTCAAGCCAGCCTAAAGGTTTAGTAGCTGAAGCGACGCAGGCTGAAAAGCCAAGTTTAGCCCTCGTCTCCCTCCATCCCTTAATTCCTCTAAGCCCAACACTTTTATTGGGTATATTTTAAAAAAGAGGGGTAGTATGAGAGACGAGTGTAGAAATGCAACGCACGCCCTTCCTTTAATACCACCTTAGGGAGAGAATACAAGGCGCTCCGAAAACACCTTAACCCTAAGATCCTCCCTTATACTCGTGGAACGTGAATAATAATGTAACCCGGGTCAACCGTACTCCCCTTGAATATTTCGCCAGTAGGCACCGTCCCAAAATATGCATTCGGATACGCTGCCCTCGCTCCCAACCAGTATAAAATCTATTGAATATTTACGTCAAAGGGTCCTTGAAGCAAAATTACAAATTCAACCTTGCCAAAAATTATTTATCCTAAATATACTGTAAATTAGAATTGAAACATATGATGTGTGCACTAACTCAAACCAAAAATAATGGTATTGATTCGTTTGTGATTAAAGAAACCTATCTTAAACTAATCAATTATCGCTGATTTACGTTTCATTCATACTCGTTTTGGCTGAAGAAGGTATGCATCAAAAATAGACCCAATAAATTGGCCAATTAAACACAAAAAACAATATTCTTTAAAAACCCTTCACCAAATAAATAAAATACCAATATACATATACTATATTTTAATACCTTTATAAGTATACCTGCAGACCTATAAAGTAGAAGTTCAGTTGAAAACGTCATCCTCAGGGCATACATGAATAAAATTATATACATAAACTGTTTACGCAACCCACATTTATCTCAAACTTACATAAAGATTAATTAATTGAAAGATGCTATTTGTTCAATTGGACCACGAAAACAAATTTAATCATTAAAATAAAGTATATCTTTACTAAAGCTCTCGATTTGAAAAACTAGCAAAAGGGAGGAAAAATTCAAAAGGTGGGCTTGAGAGGGGAAGTTGACGTCCGAGTGGATCAAAGTCGCGATAGCGCAAGTGGTAGAGCAGCGGCGTATTTAGCCGAAGGTCGTGGGTTCGAATCCCGCTAGTGACACTTTTTACTTCAACCAATACCTTACATAAAAATTAATTAAGTGAAAGATGTTATTTAGTCAATCGGACCACAAAATATAAAATTTAATAAATAAAAAATGTTCACGATCAAAGCTCTTGTCTAACGGCGAAATCTCTTAGTTTAGTACATTGATATTTCGGTAGCCACTACCTTCCAGTTAAAAATTACAAATATTAATTTTAGTTACTAAAAGCAATTTTTTTAATTATAAACAAAAAAATTAAAAAATCAGTTCATCTTTGAAAAAACATGAATAATAATAATTGTCATTTATTCAAATATCGTGAGATGCGGTCTGGTGTGATGTAGGTATCAGAAAAACATTTTCTTTATCGTGCCAACGTTTCGATCTTTTATTGAGATCATCTTCAGGGCTCAAAGTGTTTCTCTTCTGTGTAATTGTGCCATGTCGTGTTGAGAGTGCCAGTCTCAATAAAAGATCGAAACGTTGGCACGATTAAGAAAATGTTTTTCTGACACCTACATCACACCAGACCGCATCTCACGATATTTGAATAATTATCCGTTAACGGTCACTAATCTCTACACATAATTGTCATTTCTTGCCTCTTGCGGCTAAAGAATATAAATAATCTATATATTTTTATATATTCTAAATAATCTTGACTATGTTTGCATGGATATATATAATAACATAAAAAATAATATTATCCAAATTGTGCAACCGTTGCAGACATTCGTGGCGAAAAAGTTATACCTATTGGGTTTTTTTATAAACTTCAGTGGTACAAAAATTCAAAATATCTAACTATAACTACGAGATACATATTTTTGTAATAACAGTTTATGTCACATTTTGATTGGTACGAAAACGTATGAGAAACACAAAACAAAAGGCATTGTTCAATAAGAAAGATAAGATCGGAAATGTCAGAAATCAACGAGAAGACCGTACATAGAAATGTGGCACGCTCAGGCAAGAAAGGGAAAATCAAATGATTTGTATGCATGAATGTCAAAAATCATGCTACACTTATTTTTTAAATGATCAAAATAATGTTATTATTTAAACTACAGACATTTTGTAAGCTCTTAAATATAAATAATATGATGTTTTTCTTATTGCATGTATCACTAATGTGTTTTAAGATAATTCGGAACGGCTTGTTCTTTGTTTATACTTAGTTACATACACTAAATATATGTAAAATTCATTCTAATTTACTGTAAATTATTAAATTGGTATGTTATTCTAACCTAAGAAACAGGTATTCTTCAGTACAAATAAATGATGATTTAAAACTACTTAAACGTTTGATTCGTCGAAAAATGTAACATTGATTGTTTTCATTCTAAATTACAATCTCTCCTCACCCTCTCTCTCTCTCTCTTTTTCTATCTCTTTTTCTCTCCCTCTTCCCCCCTCCCCCTCTCTCTCACACACATACACCGAAATAATATGTTTCAATCAATTTTAACCTAGTACAATGGTTTTTTGTTTCATTCTGTATTGCTTTATTCAAAATCAATTCCCCAAATTGTTTTTCGTTGTTTTAATTCATTCAAATATGTACAACAAATCATCCAAAAACCGCCAAGAATATTACGACAATTTTTATACATGTGGAAATGTAAAATGTAATGTACCGTTTAAACGTCGGTTTGTGGTTTGATACAAAAGCACAAAAGTTTTATGGTGTTATGAAAATAAAATACAAGTTTTGTTATTATATTCGTCAAGGATAGTACAAAATAATTCATTTTTATCCCACTATTAATACATGAAAAAACTCCTCGAAGTTATAAAAGGCATGAACAGTGAAGAATTTTGTTATCTTAAGTTTCGATTGTATCAGCTAACATCTGCTAGATTATTAAAAAATTTAAAAATTCGGGGCATATGTAATAAAAAAAATTTTAACTTAAATTATTATACAGAGAAGTATACAGACATAAGTCATAAACATTTTGGGTCACTTTGTTGCAAAATATATTTGATCATATGAAAGTTCAACCTATAAAAAATTAAAGATTTCTTCTTTATTTTAATATTTATGTTTTTAATTATAATAAATAACTGCCTTGTTTTTAAAAAATATGCGGTTTCAAAGAATGTTTGAACGAGGTGTTCAACCAGCCCGCAGAAAGAGTAGAGTTTGAATTTCTCCCTTCTAGGGTTGGGCTTAAAGTCAATAGCTGAATTAACAAGCCGGTACTTCGTCATCGGAAACCAGCTGGTATCCCAAAGGGGCCTCTGTGTGGGCTAAACACACAAAAAATGGGAACTTTGTCAAAGTAGCGCGTTTGAGTTATACGGCATAAACGTGCCATTAATTAGAGATCCGCTGTAATGCCGATTGCCCTAATGGTGACCCCGTCGACGTAATAAATTATTCCCAACATACTCTCGCCCTATAGCAAGAAGAAAAACGGATTTCTTTGGCCAGAATCAAACGGGACAAAATATCGAGCAATTCATGAACTCTGTACGACACAAGTTCATTTAGAAGTTGTATTTTATTATTTTCACTCAAACTGATTTATGCGGTATGCCTTAATCAATACTGCGGCCTATTGCTTTTTTTATACTTACAAGTTTTACAAAAGGATATTAAATTTCCTTTAACATTTTCATCGTACAGATATACACATTTTTTCATCACTAATATTACTTACAACTATATATAATTAATTTTAAGATTCTTTAAAGACGTATCGTGTGATATAAATTATAAAATGCGTAACTTTTCTTACAGATTTTGGCAATTATTACATCCAGTTCATTAGCCGAAGCTGCGGAGATTTACAATTCGATTGTTATTGAATTTCAAGTTACAATTGCTAAAGCGAACAGTGTTTTGGCTGAGTCGGAGAGGAAATTGCAATCATTAAGTTGAACTGATTGTAGCTGGGTAATAACCAGCGTACTAAAACCGGAAGGGTTAATAGTAACTGATCATTTCTGTGTCCGTGAATTCTCGCTATTCAGGCTTAGTTAGACAGTTTATATTTAATAAACAGAAATTAGGTTTACAAATTAGCGACCAATGTGATAAGCTATTAGTATTCCCATGAGTTCACATCTGATATGTGCTTTGAGCTTCAAAGAATTTCGTATTTATTCAACGTAGGGCGTAATCGTAAGGGCGATAAAGTCGCTGGAAGATCGATGTAAGGAGTCCCGTTGGCATTTTTATACCTTTCGAAGTAAAATGATCATGTACAGACTGCAAATAAAACAGTAGCAAAGAATCAGATACACTTTCGAAAGAAACCAAACGCGTTTTTGTATATGTTACAAGACTCAAAATTCTGGAGGAAAAATGTTTTTAAAACTTTAGTTCTTCAAAAATTAATATAAAACGCTTACTGCTAAAATGCTTCCTTTGATAACATAAACTATCATATTTGTTCTATATTTTTTAATTATAGTCATGGAAAGAGCGTTGTTTAAAAAAAATGATTGATAAATAGATTGTAGACAATGCTGCTTCTCCTTAAAGACACTGCTTCTCGTAACACTCCTTCCATTTTAGTAGTTTGCTGATTAATGTTTTTTATAAGCTCAAATCTATGTACTTGCAAATACACAAGTTCAGAGTTGCCTAGTACTTCTCGCAATTCCTTGGCAAGTTGTACTTTTGTGATATACAATAAATCACCGGTAGGCCCTTCTCGGTTGCTGGTTGTCGGGGATCAAATTCGGTCTTATCCGCCCAGCCGCCGAAGTTGAGCTGCAATAACTAACAGCAGGTAGATCATGTCAGCCTCCATCACAATTAACTTCCCATTCACACTCTCACTCATTCTTAAATGCATTTTTGCTATATGCACGCTATTAACTCATTTATGGCGGTGGAGTAGATGACATACAAGAGTATATAGCTCCATCATCCGATTCTGTACTCAATATTTCGCTATCCCTCCTCACATTACACATTTACTCTTAACACACGCGCTAGGAACACAAATCTAATTCAAAATTCAAAAATCGGAATAGAAGACCCAAAGCACAATTCTCATATGGGGTAGCGTTCTTGCACACTCTGCATGTGAATTCAAGGAGTTGCAATCTTCTTACAAGTGGGGCACATTGAGCAACCTTTCTCCACACACTACGCGGCTGTGGCGTAAGTGTATGCGTGTCAACCTCGTATGTCCTATTCATAATCAGATGAGGATCATTCTTCTATGACAGTACCCTTGATATGCTAGAGTTTACCCTACCAATCCAACCCACCGGTGCAGCCAATATTTTCTAAATGAATTTTTTATAGTTTGAGGGCCGGATCGTAGTAGTTCAGTTAGGAGGTTGGGACATCCCAGCTTTACCGAGTCTGCCTTTTCGTTATCATGCAGACTTACTGACTACCAGACAATTGCCGAGACGTTTCTAATCATAGTATCACCAATAAGAGTACAATGAGAGGTCGATTCTGTCACAGATAACAGTACTTGTGTTGAGTGGGTCGTTGCAGAATAGAAAGGAAGAGCAACCATCGCTTCGAATCACAACAAGTGCGTGCCAAATCGCTACAATTCCGCCGTGTATCTGACAATATCTGAACGGCCAGGGTACAAAGAAGTTCTGGGTAATGAACTAGCAGACAAATCGGTCGTGAACAGTATCTGTAAAACCACAGATGCCGAGCAAAGGTCGCTGAATCGCGATTAGTGTGGTCGGGTGCTCGGCTATCTAACGGTTTTGTGTCCACTTCAAAGTCTACGAATATTCATGTAAAAGTCAAACCATTGACACGTTTTGGAATCAACTGCACTGCACGTAAATCAACTGTAATCAACTTAACAATAATTATTTACAAATATATATTTTTCAATAATAAACTATTCCTAACTGTTCCACAATCTGTACTAATCTGAACCAATAATTTGTAATGGGTCCTTGTCACAAAAATCGTAAGGGGGTTTTCGTTACTTGGAAACGGATCAAAACTAAGAGGGTGCAACAGTATTGTGTGCCTGACATTTTAGCAACTACACAAGGCAGAAACAGCAGCCGCAACAATGACAGTTTCACTCTGTCTATCACGATTGGTAGTAAGTTAGTAGTCAGCACGGCTTGGGAAATACGTATTCGCTGTTTCCGCACATACGGGTTGTCGGCGATTGCCAAGGCGAGAATCTCGAGACTTGACAAAAATTTTGCTGCAATCCGCATTCGGTGAATACAGCATGTCTGCCCCATACAATACAACCCATACAATGAGCACAATATTACCTCTTCGGAAGAGGCAAGAGGGCGAAGTCAGCATGTTTGATTAGTATGTGGATTTAGTGGCTTCTACGCCGAACCTCACGGTATTCACAGTATCTGCCGCGAGAAGAGGTGAGTCACTCCTAACTTGAAAAACTAAAACATGTGATAAGGCTAATGTTCCGGATGCCCACGTTAAAGAACCTCATTGTCTAAAACCATTGCGACCCCCAATAGAAAGCATTCATATAATCTCAGAAGCAACACTTGGCATTAGACTACTCTTTTTAAAAATGGATTCAACAAAAAAGGGGACGATCGCAAATGTGCCGAACAACTCATGCAGAAACCTCAACAAAACAACACAATGCTATAGTTACAAAGGATAAAACCCAGGGAGTGATAGAGATATCCAACAGTCACTGACATCTCAGATTGTTTTAATTTTTGATTAGTAAACGTCTACTCTATATGATATAAATTTTGAAACATTTTAAGACTGTTAGTTTTTCTCTTGTAAACTTACCCCGTGGTAAACTGTGATTTATGTGACATTGAAACATGGAATTCAATAACAATTGGATCGTGCCCTCCTAGCCGCCGATATTATTGTGCTCTAATAGACTTAGGTATTAATGGGGAAAACTAATAATACAAATGGGAGGAAACCAAGAGGGTCTTTGGGCCATTTACGAAGTTAGCCCCTTCCACCACCGGCCGACGAACTCCCCAATTATGTAACACTTAACCCAGACTGTGGCCCAATTAAGTCAATTAACTCTCATTCAACTAACCGTAATCTTAGTATGGTGATGGTTTTTTCAAGGGGCAAATTAATTGGACAGGGGATTCAACAAAAGTTCAGCACTATTGTTTGAATAATTAAAAAAATAAAAGCTGCGATCCTCTTATCGGATAAATTGGCCCTGTGAGTGGATTATGTTACAAGCCTCAAAATTGCATATTTGACATTAATTAAATAACACTTGTTCACTTACTTCTAACGAGGTAAACATTGTCACTTATTGCTAACAGGTTGGTGTTATTTTCGCACGGTA
Source organism: Cimex hemipterus (assembly GCA_039619505.1). Lineage (NCBI taxonomy): Eukaryota > Metazoa > Arthropoda > Insecta > Hemiptera > Cimicidae > Cimex > Cimex hemipterus. The sequence continues at coordinate 18,307,099 of CM077102.1, forward strand.
AAAACGAGCTTAATTGGATTTTTTCATAAAATATGAACCCAGCTCGTTGATAAAAAATGAATTTAAAAATAGAAAGAATAAAAAGACCTAAACGTAAAGTAAAAATGTAAATCTTTGCAATTCAGTTAGAAGTTATGAAAAACTAAAAATGAGATTCGTAGGAAACGAGAGTAATAATAATAACCTGATTTCAAAACAATTCCCCGTTTTAATTTTTATCAAGAAACTCTGCTTTTACTAACTTAACCTATCGTTGTAAAAATATTTTTATTTTATTTCATTATAGAGATGTGACGTGTATTGTCCTTGTATATTACAAAATCCTACAAAACTTATAATTCCAGTTTAATAAATCGTCTGTAACATAGCCGAGGGGGACAAAATCGTGAATTAAAAAGAATATTTTTTCACTCTAACCAACGGGGTTTGGAATGCGCGAGAAGAGAAAATCACAAAAGCAAAGGCGAGAAAGAAAATTAAACACAAGGCTTTAATTAGAAACTCTTTACCATGCTCAGAGAGACCGTTCAAGTGCAAAAAAAATTCAAAAACGGTTTTGATTTACAAAAATCAAAATATACATTTTTGTTAATTTTTGTTATTTATATTTTTTTTCATTTTTAAAATGTTAAATGTTAAAGTGTTTATATTTAATATGTGAAAAACTCTCATTGTTAATAGAAACACATAATGATGTACTTTTGCAAGCATATTTTAACATATTACAATCTGCAAACGGTAATGTTTTAAAAACAACCGTAAAGGCCAATTTGTTATAAGAAAAGCATTTTCTTAATGAAATCACAATAAAAATTAAAAGGCATTAATTTAGTAAAAACATTAATAAATCACAATTTACTGGACTGTTCAAAATATTATTTCAGCTAGAAAATGCTATTAAAATGTTACATGATACATGTTTATTGGTTTTTAGATTGATACACTTGCTCGAATGTTCTTCCAAACTATTTATTTGTAATATAATTGTGATCGTGATCACTACTGAGGTTAAAAACAGAAAAAGAAAAAATCGTCCAGACGAAACTAACATTTTTGACATGATATTATTATAAATTGATATTATTAAACTGAAACTCAACATAGGCAACAACAGCACCAATCACAGTATAGACACATGGAAACTCAGCCTCAGTTACGCTAATATCCTAAATCAAATTCAATATCAATAACATACATAGAACACATAAAACATATAATACAGCAAATAAAACCACAATTAGACTCCACACATCAAACAATTCGGCCTAGCTTAAATCCCCAACAAATCCCTAACAGTCCCGTCTATAATAATCTAATGGCAAACTAGGACCGAAAGACAAACCATCACCCCTTTTTATCTTTGTCGGTCCGTTTCACCTCAAAGAAAACGTATCCACATAGAAAAATGAATTTCTATCCGTACTTTATTTCATTCGTTCAAAATCAAACATATACCAACAAAACCTCTCGCAGCACGACCCACAACCATGACAGATCAACACAGAACACATACACTTTGATTGAGTTCAAATATTATGATTAATTTTTTTTATGTAAGGTCTTGGGTGAAATGAATAATTCAAATAGAATAATAATTAATTGAAAGAAGTTATTTGGTCAATAGATCACTAACAGAACGGATTTTGATTATGCCTAAAATTTCTATATTGTTACATCATTGTATAAATTCGTTTTCAAATCTTACATGTATGTGTATAATTTAAACAATGTATATCGCAGGCCCTGAAGATGATCTGAATAAAGATCGAAAAATTAGCTCGATAAATAAAATGTTTTTCTAACCCTAACGCATCTCACGATCTGTAAGTAATAATTTTTATCCAATACTACAATTAACGATTCTTTGGAGATTTAGACAAATATGGCAAAAGGAGGGAAAATTCGTAAGGTGAGGTTGAGATGAGGAGTTGATGTCGTGTGGATCGAGATCACGATAATTCAGGCGGTAGAGCAGCGGCGTATCTAGCCGAAGGTCGTGAGTTCGAATCCCTCTCGTGCCATTAACTTTTTTCATCTCAACTAAAAACCGTAATTAATTGTGATTTAGAAAAACATTGACTTTATGCTAACGTTTCGATTTTTATTGATATCATCTTCGATACAAATACATAGAGGGTTTTTCTTATCCTACATGTATTAATTTGTATAATTTAAATAATGTTTATAAATCTCAGGCCCTGAAGATGATCTCAATAAAGGCCGAAACGTTCGCATAAAGTCAATGTTTTTCTAAATCTACGTTGCACCAGACGGCATCACATAATCTCCAAATAATCATTAACTAACGGTTTCTAAACACCACATAATAATAAAAATATTTATCGAACCTATGACTACACCTATGAGGGAATGTATTTACAGGCGCCGGATATGTATCATTGACTACCCGTGTATTCAAAATCGCAATTTAATATGTATTTAAATTAGAGTTTTAAAGCTATTATACCACAACATTTGTGAAAGAGCTTAGCCCGGAACGAGGTATATTAAGTACATTAAGTGCGTTTTTTTAAACGTTTTTAGCCTATTTCTTTTTTTTAAATAATTAAAATAATTACAAATGAATAATATAATTACGAAAATTTAACCTTTCATTGAATGTGTTTTAAAGAAGAAATTGAAAATGATGTTTATAATGATGGTAAAAATCAGGATTTCATCCAATTCCAATTGAATTACAATAGTAAAGTACAATTAATTGAACGGATTTTTCTTTCCCATTCTTTGAAATCAGATTAAATCCAGAAAATTATTTTTAAGTAGAATAATTAACACAGGCATATTTCGCGCAACTGTAAGAAATTATCGTCTTGATTCACCCCGTTAATAACCCGACATCGCGCCATCTGGCTTCCGTCTTTTCCGGTAACAAGCGCTAAAATAATCTCGACAGACCTTTTTATCTTGAAGATAAATTATATATAATTGTCTACATTAAAGTTCAACACTTAAGATATGTAATGTAAACTTATGAATTTTGAAGTGTGTTCCACGAAGGATTGTAATGACTTGAAATTTAGTTATATTGATTAAGTTATTTTCATTATAACTGATTCAAATCACAACATAGACTTTATAAAAAAGTAGATGGCGTATGAGACACCGGTTGATCAAGCAATGAATAAGGGGGAAACGGAAAAACATCTGACGTTACCATAACTGATCGTAAACAGTGTTGTTCTTTACAGTCCGACAAGAATCAGTGTACTCCGAAACTGCGATCGCGGGAGTTCCACAGGGCAGTGTGTTCGGACCGATCCTCTATTTCCTTTACGCAGATGTTTCCACCAAACTATCCTTCTTGCATCTTTTGCCGATTATGGTTGGTTCGGAAGATCTGCAGAGATATATTACAAGTATAGCAGATTGATATAGACAATTGAAACTGAAGATAAATGAAAGTAAGAGCGTCTATGTCACATTTACACTCCGAAGCACATATCCCCTCACAATATACTACAACAACGTTCCTATTCCCAAATCCGACTGAGCTACCTTGGGTTTCACCTAAACTCACGCCTAAAATGGAAGCAGCTCGTACGATTGAAACTAAAAGACCTAAACAAACACTACAGTAACATCTTATACGATAGTCCAAGCTTTCGACGAAATACAAACTTAAAATTTACAAAACGCTATTACAACAGATTGGGACATACGGAATAGAATTCTGGGGAACCGCACAACCTTCCATTATTCAACATCTTGACCGTTCCAGTTGAAATCCTCAGATCTGTTATAAATGTTTCGTTTTAACTCTTCAATACTACTCCTCAAACGACATTAAAAAATATAATCCCCCCAAATTTTACCATGTTAAGCAGTAATCTCTTTCATCCCCCCCAACAGTCTTGCCCATGCATTCTCCACCTTATCCCATGACCCATCCCTACAATCCCATAAGGCGTCTCAAGTGGAAATGACCTCGCGTTGACCTTTCTAGGGATTAGGCAGTGAGGTTTATTCTGTGAAGTGTAGTGGGAGATTAATATTGAGTATTTCCACTGTATTGAATATTTCCATTGTAAAATTACATGTAAATACATCAATTTACATATTGCAATAAAATATTAGGAAAAAAGTATCGTAAGCAACCAAACTACCAACAAAAAAACTAGATTGTTCTTATTGAACTTTTGATTTTCAATGACGAAATTACTTTGTTAACTTAGTCTGTTGTGCTTTTTATATAAGAAATTAATTAGCTAATAATTACTTAAAGCATTCAATATATTTACTAAACATTTTTGAAAATTTTATTTTTACCAAAATAAACTACATTTGTATCTATGAAAAGCTCATTTTCAGTATATAATATCGCTGAAGAAAATTGTTTTTATCAATTCTACCTATATATTTTTCTATCAAATAATAGATTTGTTTTACAAAAATTAGGTTTCACGTTATTAAGTGGGCTGAAGTTATTTCAAGTCCGTGCAAACGCCTACATGATGATAAGTTGAGGGTTTCACGGAAATCAACTGGGGAAAACTCGAAATTGGCCGTGTTAATGGAATATTTAACTTTCTACATTATGACCAAACTGCCCGACGGCCTCGTTACAATGGGCTCGCTTGTAGCCCGCTGCCGTAGATGCTTGTGAGAAACGGGCCCAAAAGAAATTTAAAATGTTCCGAGAAATAAACAAACGAATGTAGTTCATTCTTTTTGCTCTTTATTTGAACAAATCACAACTAACTTAAATAATAAATTATATTGTCTGTGTAATTGTTTCAACCCTTGAAAAAAACCTCTTTTACCTTCTCATCATGTTTTTTCTATTCGTTTATGTTTAACTTTCATGAAATTAATCTTACAAGTATTTTACTCAACATAAATAATTTTTTCATAGATTTTAAAGCTATTAGTCAGAGCGAACCAACATCGACAGTTCATCGCCACCCCTTTGCTTATAAAACGAGTTTGTTCTTTCCGCATTTTTCCCACTGGCTATCTCATATTTTTTCCTGCTTTCTTTGCTACTTTAAATTGTCAAATAACGAAAAAAACATATTCATACGAGCACATAAAATAAAGGTTTTCATTCTCTCCGCCTCCCTCCGAAACGTTATTATACTAATCTTTTTATACATTATACAAATGACAATTTTGTCCTCAACAAAGCATTAATTATACGATCATATCAATAAACAAGATTAAATATTAGCAAGATACACTTAAATTTCAAAGTTGCTCTTAATTTGAACAATAATGTTAAATCTATTATCTGATTGACCAAATTATTTCTTTCAATTAATTATTCTTTTAATGTAAGGTCTAGGTTGAAATTCAACCAAGATCTTACATAAAAAGAATAATTAATTGAAATAAATAATATAAAATTTTAACAAACACCGGAGCCTAAAGAGGTGAGAATTGTTTTTGGTGATAGAAAGAGAAAAGTTACAGCCAAGTGCTAAAAAAAGTCCTTCAACAATGAGCCATGAATGTCGAGACAAATTAATTTACATTTTTTTATATATACACTCAAAGATGAAAAAAATTCCGACACTCGTATTTTGTCGCAGTAATAGAACAAATTTAGTTAATAATTTATTATTTTGTTTTGCTCTTAATAACGAATTAAGAACAAAACCAGGTAAGAATTGCTAATTAAATTTTAATCTATTTTTAAATAATTTCTAGGTGTTTTGGTGCATTTTCTTGCGAATTATCATAATTAAATATGTTAATTAAAATTCACGAATTTCCGATTTCGTTTAATCTGTTTTGCCTTCAAATAAGTATGTTGTAATTGTAATTAAAAATACATACACATATAAATAAGTACATACAACCCCTTATCATAATACTGATCATTCATCAAATTAAAAATACATACATGTAGTTTGAAATAAAAAAAGAACTAGGAAAATGAAATAAGCCAGAAGGTTGCAATGTTTGGATACAAAACTCTCCACCCCTAGTATCCGTCATCATCATCACCAAGCACCTTTTACAGGCGTTAAATCGAACTTTTTATGGCAAACAAAAATTGACAAATGTCGTGGGCTAAATTGTCAGGGAACAATTTTTTTCACTAATAACCTGTTTTGTAAACAGCCACAGTGATCACATGATTTAGCAGGTTCATCGATAAAATGTTCTAGCTTGTGGTTGAATAAGGAGGAGCCTTTTGAAAAGTCAGGGACCACCTCAGGACTTGCCCGATCATCATTAGAGATATTTATGCTACGGTTCGCCAAAATCATTTCAATGTAACCTACTTGTTTCCAAAGTTCCGATAATGTCAAGAAATTTGGTTTTGATCCCATTAACGTTAAGTATTGTGGATGTCAACTCTCTATGATATGTTGTATCAATTCCTTTTCTGCTAATTCTTCTAGAATATTAGCACTGGTAATTTTCTTATTCACAAAGCTTCTTAAAGATTCCTTTTCCAATTGGTGCCTCATGAAATGCTTAGCTCTTAAAACATTTTTTTGATTTTCTGTAGTTTGGCTTTTTAGAATACTTTTTTTAATAAATTAAACGAAAAATTAGGGTAGTTGGCTGCATTTACCAAAATAGTTTCTGCCATTCCCTCGTGAATGTCCGCTAATGCTCTTAATATATTTTTAAAATCATTTTTATATCGATCGGCGATAGGATAGAGATCCACTAGAAATTGAAATATTGATTCTCCATCGTACGGTTTGAACACATGAACATTTTGAAGTCTACTGATAAGTGATTGTAGAAGCACATTGCTTTTAAATTCCGATTTTCTATTAGACCCTATCATTGGTTTAAGAAATTGATTACACGCAAAATTTAGACTGGAGGATGAGGAGAGAGAATCAGCATCATCTTGATTGCCGGCATTATAATTCTCATCGCCGAAATGTCGATCCCAAGTTAGTCCTGCAGCTCTGCTCTGGTGGGGGGGGGTTGCAAATTCGGAGTCTTTGAAACAACGGGTCCCTCAGCCTTATATTTTTGTTTGCATTATCCTTGATTCTCTTTTTAGACGATTTGTGATTAAAGTTTCGTATTTTTTTTACTAATTACCCTACGTGTGGTTTCAATTTAGAGCGAATGCTTTCTGGTGAATTGTGTAACACTTGTGATAATGTGTCTCTTATTAATGTTAAATAAAATGAGTTTTGAGATAAGTCTAACGCTTTTGTTAAAGCTTGTGTAATCTAATCCTTTTCACTGTCCAGCAATTGATTAATTGTTAGGGTCTTGGTTAGGAGTAAAGATTTCTTCGTTATCGTTTCTTACAAGAACGGTGACGATTTTGTTTGTTCAGTGATTTCAAGTTCTGTAGAAACAACCACGCTCTACTACCAATTTTATAAACGGAATGTGAGAATGACTTAAAATATTTTATTTATTGACTGTGGGTGAAATCATTCTCCATGGCCGAAGTCCTTCCACAGGCATTGATTGCTAACAGATACGAGATTTATGATAACATTTGTCAATTTTTTATCTTTCGACATTTTTATGTAATCCCACCATATTTTTGCTATGGAAATAATTACCTCATACATTTTTTAATCGACGTTAAAAATGTAGTTTCCATGGTACAATTATTCCATTGATCAAATCAAAGAACAAATAGTTTTCTTTGGGTGATAATATCTTCTTTAGCACCTAACTGGTAGCAGGTCAATATATTTGGTAGGATATATTGAATAAGAATAATAAATAAAGTATCAAGAATAGGATTGTTGAATAACAGCTGGTCGATCACCTTTACACCATTGTTGCAGGTCCAAAACAAATAGTCTTATTTTATAGTAGCGTTTTATTTTTGTTGCAGGGTTGTTTTTTTAATGTGTAAAGAAAAGCTTGATATGTGTTACATATAAATAATTTTACTATTCTGACAGATGTATAAGTTGGTTTGAATAATTTTTACATATTATAAAAATTATGCTACTACAATCAAAATTAACAATATTGTTTTTAAGCTTTTAGAAGCTCAATATTTCACAAAAGGTTTACTCACGAACAACTGAATCAAAATGAACAAGATTCTAAATCTTCCATCAGAGTAAAAAGAAAGACATCACATTAATCCAAAAGAAGATTAAAATGGATTAGTGGAGATAAATGTTGTTTACAATTCATAACGACCATTTGGAGGGAAGGAAGAAATTAGATTTTCCAGACAGTTCTAAATCCTTACAAAAAATTGTAAAATTAATGTGTTTAACGCAACAAAATATGATATATGTTGTTACACATTTTATGCGAAATACTATTTTTGGTTGAAACGATCGAAAAAATTATATTCACAACATGTAAATTTAAAATTAATCAATGAAATTTTGTTTAAAAACATGAAACTAATTACAATGTAAAAAAGAAAACATTTGTCTCAACTATATTCCCAAATCGAGCATAAAAATTGTAACAAGAATTTTGTTTGAATGTTGAATATTAAAAGCGGAACTGTCGAGATAAAACGGCATCAGTTTCCCCAAGACGACAAAACTTAGAATCTCCAGTAATTAAGATAAGAACAAGCATTCTCTTCTTCTGCGTTAAATATTTCTTAGCTGAGCGTCTAAAAACATGGGTAAAATATTTTTTAACTCAATATTATCTGTGTTCAAAAAATAGCGTGCTATTCTTACACGAGTAACAATATATTTGCTAAATTTGTTCTATGATGTCTGTATTTTTTGTATATTGGGTCATACGAATTTTCCAGAACGTTTCGGAAAATTTAAATTGTCAGGTGTTTTAGTTTAAAGAATAAGCAAGTTCTTCACCAATTACCAAACAAGCTAATATACTAACCTTTTTAAAATTTAGTTTAACATTTAGTTTTTGATTATTGCATGTAACAATGTTTGATAAAAATCTTCATGCTGTTGAAAATATTGATCCAGAAAGAATAATTATTAATATTTTATAATGTTCAATTGTGTTCATTGCAGCAAATTGTTAGTACGCTTACTTATGGGTTGTCTATTTGTAAAAGAAAAATAACATGAAATCAAATATATGCACTTGTATTATAATTCCCACAGTTTGAAACATAAAATAGATTATGAATACATACATTTTCAAGCAGTTACTTGCAAATGATTTTTAAAACCTAAGAGCTACCGACATTTCCAAGCCTCTTTACATTTTAGTCCACCAACTTTCTCCAATCTTAAATATTTAGGTGTTCAAGCAATTAAATTTTACTTCGTATTTATAATGAAATTATTTTAAAATGGTACAATAAAATAAGATACGCTCTATTATTCCCTTTGGTTACATTTGGCGAGGAAAGTTTCTCGTAAGCAAACATTTTTAAATCTGTCTCTCACTAAAACATTTAATTTACTATCAATTAAAATAATTAAAAAATGTTAGGTGAAAAATATTGGAGATTCACTTTTATCGAGAGACATTGTTCGAAGTAGTTTTTCTAGAAATTTGAATTCATTGCTTCAAATTAAAAACAGTTTTCATTATTGAATTTAATGTTAAAACCCCTTCTACAAAATATGCAGTGATGGGTATTTCGCCATTTTAAGTAGTTCAATTCCTATTTGTAACCCGCTAACCTGAAAAGTTAGTTACAATCCTTTTTACTCATGCGAAACTAGACGAAAAAATGTTGACGTGTCTTGAGGTTTTTTTGTCATATTAACAAAAAATAGGTGTTAAGCTCGCCCTTTACATATCTGTGTATTTATACCATCGTCTGGTATATTTGTACAAACGTTTGGGCCAGTAAGCGAAACATTTGACTAATTATGCAATACGTTATATGTTTGTTTACATTTCATTTTCAGCATTCGACGTTTCACAAATTGAAATCATTTCCAAGTAAATTGTCGACTTATTGCATTCATGTCACGGCAGCAGGAAAAAAGTCAAAAGTTATTTAATGAATTATTTAATGAATGAAGAAAACTTTATCAAATAAATTTTAGTGAAACGTAATTATTTTTAAAATATCCTAATTTTATCATAGTTGTTTTTTTAAAAGAGCAATAACACAATATAGAGCAGATTAGAACCAATGTTTTTGTTTCGTTTTTAATAATGTTGGATGTACAAATAAATATTATTTCATTAAAAAATGTCTTGAGCAATGTTTTAGGTAGGATAAAAATCATAGTTATTAAAATTTATTAATTTTATATAATAAAATGTGCTACTATTTGCGTAATTCTTTATATTTTGTTAAATTCAATGTTAGGATAATATTTTTTAAAACTTTCTTACCGTTTGACATAATGATGAAGAAGAGGAGTAGGGAGGTGACGAGGATGCGACATGACGATCTCTGACTGTTGATCATTGGAGCACAGAACACATGAAAACGGGAAGAGCGAAGCACAGATCCGGGCTCGTAGAACACTGAGGGTGCACTGAGGCTATCCTCGCCCCCTCAATGACCGACAACCTCCCACCCCCGTTCACGCTGTTTTGGCTCTTAATTATTTATTTATTCGAATTATCCACACATGCGTTTTAGAAATGGATAAGTTCAAAATTGTTAATGAAAATTATAGGAATTTGTCTATCGGCATTACAAGTTACAGCAGGAATAAAATTTGGATT
>CM077102.1:18318043-18329925 GCA_039619505.1 Cimex hemipterus
TATATATATATATATATATATATATATACAAATTAAATAATATCTTTTGTCAAATGCGTTTTTAAAAACCTTTACTCCAGAAATTACAGATACATTCAGATTTTTTAATTCACGAATCTAAATCAAATCTCTTCGAAATGCTCTCGGGAAATCTAACTTATGTAACTTATGATTAAATCGTTTGTTAAATGAAAATCCTTATAAAAAGAGTGGTGATGACACTTTTAGAAGCAACACCTGTATTCTAACATTCATCATCTTATTTATAACGAAATAGTTATACTCATATATAACTCCTTTTTCCTTAGCGAGAGCTTCCCTAGAAAGTTGTGGAAGAAAAAAAGACAAATGATTATTATAAAAATTTGAACTATATTGCCCTAAGCTAAGGTATTATTTTACATTTGCTACGAACCACGCCTGTCAAGGCTATTATACTTTTCTTATGTCTGTACAAAATAATGGTGATGACAGTTATTATGACGGGTACAATTATATACAGAAGGATAGGCCAAATGTAGGGATTAGCATGTACAGCTGGAGTTGTGGTACTTGAATGTAGTGGGTGAAGGTTGGTATATGACCATTCCCAATTTTTGTAGATGAACGGTGATGTTCAGGTTCTGCATTTTTTCCATTGGGCACGACAAGCTACTCAGCCAATGAGGTTGTCCAGCTGGTCTGTAAGCTAACCTCCTTGCTCCTGTAGAATAGAGTGCTGTCTTCTGCATCTATGAGTAACAACCCTTTTAATTTATGCGTTTCCTGGCCACTTGAAGTTTCTATTTTGACAATTTTGCAAATATTGCGAGGTATTGGCCGATTTCTGGAATTTCTGGAAAATTGGTGGCTATTTCGATGTCAGCAATTTGGCAATGTTTCATGTTTTCATGAAGTAATATGTTGTCGCCGCAAGGTGTCGCTTGATCAACCTCCTCCTCGATGGAGCAAAGGAGAACTCCGTCGATTTCAGGACACAGGTTTTCCAGTGGTTAAAAAATCGAATTGTCCCTTGACTCCAATTACGGTAATCATTTTTACATATTTGTAAAATATACTATCATCGACAGTAACAAATAAACTAAAAAAGACCTTTTATGTATAATGGAGATAAAAATGAAATCTTTTATTAATTCTGAATGCAATTTCTATTTGTTTTTTATTTTTATTTTTGAGCGATTAAAACAATATTGCTTGTATTGAAAATATTTTCATTAAAGGACTTGTTTTTACAAACGTCTAAATTTCTAATTCGTTATGAATAATAAATTAAAGTAGCATGCTTTCATTACTCTACTTGTTCCCTTTCTGAATACCAATTCAACCTCTATATGTAGTGCATGTCTGAATTGCCTAACTAGCCAAAACAAAATATCTCCGATAATTACAGAAGGAATTGTTTCCTGTGATGAGCACTTAATATAGTAGACACCCTACATCAAAGCAATGTTAGAGTTTAACGCCATTACACCTCCCTCTCCCCGTTAATAGCTTTAGCAATAGCATTTAATCACATTTCCTTCAAAAGCAAGTTCAAAATCTTAAGTTCGTAATAATACTGTCATGAATATACGCTATTTCAAATTCGACAAATGTTTAACGCTTTCAAGAATTGACGTTAATTAGCTATGTTCGATTTAAACAGGCCCATCATGTATATCTCAGGTAATTTTTATTTTAATTATTATCAGCTTTATCTCACTTGCAGGCACACTTCATATCTTTTGAAAACACATAATTAAAATTTGTATAGAAACATTTGTGTAGTCGACTATGAAAAAGTGTTTAGTGACCGTTAATCAATGATGATTCCGAGATCGAGAGACACGGTTCGGTGTGACGTAGATTTTAGAAAAACGTTTTCTTTTCATGCCAACGTTTCGATCTTTAATTTACTATTTTCGTGGTCCGCTCGAACAATTAATATAAGACAATTAATTACGGTTTTCAGTTGATATGTAAAAAAGTTAAGGCACGAGAGGGATTCGAACCCACGACCTTCGGCTAGATACGCCGCTGCTCTACCACCTGAGCTATCGTGACCTCGATCCCTCTCGTGCCATTAACTTTTTTCATCTCAAATGAATACCGTAATTAATTGTCTGATACTAATTGGTCGTGTGGACCACGAAATCAGTGAATTAATGATTTAAAATGAAGTACACTTCACTAAAGCTCTCCGTCGTCATTTCATTTCGTCGAGAATCCAAACCGATTACACGACATTTGAAATATGACAAAAAGGAGGGAAAATTGTAAGGTGAGGGTGAGATGGGGAGTTGATATCCGAGAGAACCGAGGTGACAATAGCTCAGGTGGTAGAGCAGCGTCGTATCTAGTCGAAGGTCGTGGGTTCGAATCCCTCTCGTGCCATTACCTTTTTTTACATCTCAACTTAAAACCGTAATTAATTGTTTCGATCTTTATTAAGATCATCTTCAGAGAATTTTGAATTTTACAAATACATGTAAGATAGGGGAGGAAAATATGAACTTATATAATACTAGAAAATTTTGGATTAAGAAATTTATACAATGCTTTTTTTTATCTAAAATGTTCCATCATTGCCTAAAATCATAGTTTTTTCCCACATCCTACATGTATTTGCAAAATTCAAATATTGTTTACAAATTCAAGGCCCTGAAGATGATCTCAAGAAAGATCGAAACGTTGGCACGATAAAGAAAATATTTTCTCGAACCAACGTCATCCCAGACCGCATCTGATGATCTCCGAATAATCAATAAAAATATTCATGTTTAATTTATTTATGTCTTCATCTATAATTACAAAATTGTCAGCTTTTAAGTATATGATGCTTGGATTATTATTAAGCCCATTAGAATTAAGTAGACCAAACGTGACATTGACTTTTCTCAGGTATTTAGTATTGCTTTATTTACAAAAAAAAAAGTTTCCCTCCTATAAAAAACCTATAAATAGCAAAAACAGTTGTATATCATTTTTATCCACATTTGCTTAGAAAAAATAACGTGCTGATTCGAAACCATTTCACCGGCCCGAATCAAAATGGATAACACCTACGTGCCGGGCCATAAATGAAAATGGGAATGCAAACTTACGTATATTTTCCCCCTTGCTTTAAGCACGAACGTTTTCATATCTTTCCGCAATAAACGAATGTTCTGGTTACGTTAATAGGCCATTAGAGGTTCGTTATAAAGGCTACCGGGGCGATAATCCATTATAAAAGACACTAAACTAAACCAAAATTGGTTTTCGATTTGTGGCTATTGAAGTCGCGACGAAGGGTTATAAATTTAAAAATAAAATCTAACTGCGATACTCCTTTGTTGAGGTATTAAGATTACAATTGTGGGCTACCGACCGAGTATGTTTTCGATGGAGATATCTAAGGGGAAAGGCATTTGGCATCTGACGAACCCATCCCTACAATTCCATCGACGGCTATTCTATTGTTCGGTATGCACACCCTCAAACAACAGCCCACCGTAAACCCAACTAATTATACTAAGAAACACTATTGTCTATAATTGTAAACATTGTGGATAAGAATAATATTATTTCGGCTTAATGTTTTACATGTCCTATGATTATTTTTCCCAAACCCGTATAAAAAAACAAAACAAAAAAAAAAACTAATGTAATTTTGAGATAGCGTTGAATCCGAGATCGTACTGTTGAAAAATGTAACAAACTATCTATTCTTACCAACTTCAATATTTTACCATGTTTTAGTTTTGTCTACAGGCACACTAAAAATGGTAAAATGCCAAAAATCGTCTGACTGACCAACCCAGCGAGAATATACCAAGATGATTGATAAGAAACCAATTACAGCTTCATCAGACAACAGTAAAAAACATTTAGACATGAAAAAATTACAGTGGTGTACAAAAAATAGACGACTACGCTTCTGTTGTAACTCTTGGTGGTTTAAGATAAAACTGACAACAGTTAAACACATTTCGAGATTAATTGTTTGAGGGTAATTTAAACTACCCAATTTTTAATTCACGATTTTCGTGGTCCACTCGACCAACTAATATATTACAATTAATTACGGTGTTAAGTTGGGATGAAAAAACGCCATTTCAATTGTCTTCGAGAAGCCAAACCGATTACCCGACATTTGAAATATGGCAAAAGGGGGGAAAATTCGTAAGGTGAGGTTAAGATAGGGAGTTGATGTCCGAGTGGATCGAGGTCACGATAGCTCAGGTGGTAGAGCAGCGGCGTATCTAGCCGAAGATCGTGGGTTCGAATCCCTCTCGTGCTATTAACTTTTTCTATCTCAACTAAAAACCGTAATTAACTAGACCAATTTGTTTCTACAGCGACTCAAGGTGGTAATCAAAATCTATCTGTTAAATAAAAAGCTAGCAGCTAAGCTACCACACCTTAACACTTTCGATACTTCCCAAAAGTTCTACCAACGAAGTGTTCTAGTAATTTTCAGACCACGTTGGAACATCACGGATATTGCACGCAAACTTCAGCACAAGACGCTATCGTCTAAAGAAAATGAAGCAGAACAGACATGTGGCAGTGATTGAACTTAAGTCGAATCTAAGATTTTAAATGTTGGATTGTAGAAACGCAACACTCTCCTATCCTCACGTGTGTTCAATGTAACCACTTAATAAAGTTTATTTGTTTAAAAAATGAGCATGAAGAAAAGAATCTATCCTTTGCCAAGTTAGAATTAGCCCAGTCCTAGTAAAACTCACCAAATTATGCACCACATTTCTTATTTTCCCTCGGGCCTGGAATTTTAGGTGGAAAGTTTTACCGTCAGGCTTAATCTGCATCGCATCATCACACGATATGTTCTCCTAAAAGTTGGAGAAGAAGTGGAATACATAGTTCCTCATTTGTCTACATCTTTCATTCAAATACTTTTACTTAATTCTACGCCTTTTATTTTCTCCAGTGTAGTGAAAAATGTTGAGTCAATAAATTTGTCAAAATTAAACCACCCAGTTTTTCGAGTTATTCACAAATTATTTTCCGTCTACATGAGTTGTGCGAAATGAATGAACAATCGTCGGAAGAGTAGACAATCAAGAAAAGTGTCAAAAACATGTGTGATATTTAGTCACTGTTAGTCAATGATCGTGAGATCGGTCTGGTGTAATGTAGGTTTCAGAAAAACATTTCTTTCTACTACCAACGTTTCGATCTCTATTGAGATCATCTCCAGTGCCTGAGATTTATAAACATTGTTTGAATTTTACAAATATATGCAGGATGTGCAAAAAATTATGAATTTATACAATAAAAGAAAATGTTCGATTCAATCGAATTTGTACTTACTCAAAGTGTTTCTTGTCCTTGTAGATATGCCATTCTTGTCAGTTATATATTTAATACAAATATTGTATATTTATATATTTAAGAATAAAACACGATATATTAGAGAAGGTGACAAAAATCGAAATATGTGATACATACATCATTATGTAAGATTTTTTTAAACAAAAAATAGGTTTCAGCTCCGCCATTATAAATTTCTTAGTCAGTGCCATGCTTGCTCTCAAGCCGATCAAACTTCTCTTTTTTTCTCAAATACCAACCCACCTTCCTCCCGTAGAGAAGTTAATAATTAAGTCATCAATTCAATTCAGGATTTCGCCGATTCGAAGACCCGGGAATTCCTTCCAGCAAGGCCGTGCGGGGATCGGAGACCTGCAGTTGAGGTGCGAAAGAAGTTATTTGCTCAATCAGACCACGAAATATAATGGAATTAATTAAAATAGTTACAGGTATAGAACTACTATTGCAATAAAAATATAGCATGGCGTAAAAAGTGGAATAAAATATCCGTTTCTTTGGGAATTGTTTTAAACGTTGTTGCTCCCAACTTAACAGCCAATTTAAATAATTCACTGTTATCCATTACCTGTAAAAAAGGTAAATGCCAGAACAACAAGAAAGTAAGGGACATATTGGTATAATTCAAAAATGATGAAAATGCTTAATATTATCTAAAGCAGATCTTGGTTCCTTGTGAATTGTGACATCGAAAATAACTAGAAAACGGAAAACATTTCTTAACAATATGCTCTGTATATATTAATTAAAGGCAAAGTACGTTGAATAAAAATTACTACTACATTCTAATGTGTAGAGATTAATGACCTTTAATCGATAATTATTCAGATATCGTGAGATGCGGTCTGGTGTGATGTAGGTATCAGAAAAACATTTTCTTTATCGTGCCAACGAATGGTGATGATCTCAATAAAAGATCGAACCGTTGGCATGATGAAGAAAATGTTTTTCTGATACCTACATCACACCAAACCGCATCTCACGATATCTGAATAATTACATTCTAAATTAATGCTTACATTGTGGCCGCGATTGGCAAATAAATAAACTGCTCAAAAACGAATACGAATATTTGTACTTTATTCATTTTCTATTAATTCTAATCAAATTAACCGATATTTACCATACTCCTCGAGCCTTCTCCACTCATTCCCATCCTGACAACCCACCCCGACGGTGGCCTCAGGACCTTCTTGACATCATACATACACACCGAGCACCAGCAATGGCCTTCTCAAAGCATGTGTTCTACCGGTACTGGCACTAGTATTAGTGTTGGGCTGTGTGGTATATTAATCATGTGTACATATTTGTGCAGTATACTATCATGTATAGGTAACAAATAACTTTTAATGGTTATGCTATCAGATGTAAGGGTCGCGTGCAATGCCCCAGTTCGAGCTCCCTTCAGTACAGTTTAGAAGAGGCGATGTAATGGTCTGGGATTTACACTGGAACTCCAAATTGTTGGAGGCCACCTCACCGCAGCCCGACATTTCCAATACGTTATCGAGAACGCCTCAAACTAAGGAACTCACTGGTTGGGATTTTTGATTTCTGGATTACAATGCCGAATCTCATAGAGTTAGAGGTTGTTCAAGTGTATTTAGAAAAACTGGAAATTTCCCACGTACTCCCTCCCCCATTGTCTCCAAGCCTCAATCCCATTGAGCCCATGTGGGATGCGTTTCAGAGAAGGCTTGTCGATATATCTGCCTGAACTTAGTGCAGCGTTGCAACATGTATGGAGTGTAATTTCTTATGAAATTAATGACAACCTTATTAACAGTATGGACGAAATTTTAGCTAAAGAGGACATTATACACGGTAGTAATTGTTTTAAAAAATATTGTGTCCAATAAACAAAATTATAGAATTTAAACATTTTATTTTGTTATATTTCAAAATCCCTCAACTCTTCCTTCAGTAAAACACATAATATCAAATAAATTTTAATGTAATTTATAAGTAGAATAAAATGAAAATGCTAAAGAAAGAAACTATTACAAAATTGGCAATAACCCCATTCATTTTTGAGCAGTTTATGTTAAAATCTATTACAGGCGATTCTTGGTAACAGAATTTAATTATTATTTTGGTTATTATACAATTATTTACTATATAATAATATTTATTTTATTTTTGTTATTAGGTACAAGTAAAAACGTAGAAGTGAAACAAACGTTATCAATTTCACGTTCAAAAAAGAAGGTCAGATATCCCATTGATCAAATTTTATGCTTTCTCTTACATTTTCTTTCATTTTTTTCCAAAATTATCAAGATTAACTTTCATTCCATTCATCAATTTAGGATTAATTCAATTAGAATCTATACCAAATCTAAAGTAGTAAATTCGGTAAATGTCAGTTTTAACTGAAATAAAACAAAATTAAAAACGGATGTTTACACTATTTTACAAAGTCTACAGGATGGTGTTTCTCTTAATCATATTGTCAACATGTCCCTTCCCGGCTAATATATCTTTACTCCGATCCCCACTTATATTTGTCGCCCGGTCCGGGTTAAATGTTTACTTATAATTTTCTCCGGAACACTCACAGCGACGCCGTTGTGTTTGCTCTGGTTGTGTTTTTATTGAAACAGACAAGGGATTGGCGGTTAGTCAGTTCCCTGTTTGCTGTTCTATCGTTTGCGTTGTGAAATCTCAGCCAACAGTTACGAGTTTGTTAAGGTGATTAATGCGCTTTTATTTCATTATAAAACCAATTGACACATATAACATTTGATTAAAATTACAAAACAATATAATCATTGATTCCCTAAAAACCTATTATGTTTTTTACGTTGTTTCTTGTTTATCAGAAAACCAGTATAATCTCTTAATTAATGACAAGGTTTCAGTAACTTAAAACATAACAGGCAAAGTTCAGTATTGCTGAAATTAAATTAAACTTTCCATATTGGAGAGGTGAAAGTCGACAGTCAAATAGGATCGGAACTTGAGACCAAGGTATAGGAACTTTCGCAAACTTTGATTGTTGCTGACCACAGGGACCACATCTTTAACTCCAACTCCGCGGGGGAAGTCAGTTGCTCAGGTGGAAGGAAACTCTTGATAATATTATACTTGGTGGTGTTGAACATAAAAGGGTTAA
Organism: Cimex hemipterus; assembly: GCA_039619505.1. Lineage (NCBI taxonomy): Eukaryota > Metazoa > Arthropoda > Insecta > Hemiptera > Cimicidae > Cimex > Cimex hemipterus. The sequence continues at coordinate 18,326,478 of CM077102.1, forward strand.
TTGGGTGATGTGAAGATTCGCCTTTTGTAAATGATGTTTGTACTCATAGATTTGCTATTTACAACGATACGGATTTCAAGCATTAAACTCTCATCGCCAGGTTTAAGGACTTACGAGCATGTCTGCGAACATGAATTGTAAGAGTGAATCCGCCGATCCACCGCCAACGCGGCACGACAAGGCGGATATGTGCACATGCGACAAATGTGAATTACAACGCAACTAATATTATTCTAATAAATAAAATATTATAAAATTTAAATTAGTGATTAATTTGTGTATCAAATATAATTTAGGTATGCTTAAAATAAGAGGTAAATTAAAATAAATTGCATTATTCATGCATTTATTTATATGTTTAATTTTACATTTGTTTATTTACAATTTTTAAAAACAATCTAGTTTCCAACCTTTGTTGAAACAGTGTAATACAGTTGTATTTAAATTTAAATTGAATCTGTGTCTTGTTTCATTTAAATAGTCTTTACATTCAGAAAATATGTTCGATTTAAGCAAAAGATCTTTGTAAGACTTTCTTTGCCACTTAGTCTTACATATTTAATATCACTATCATTACAATTAAGTTTATAAACGTAGCTTTTTTTTAGTTTTGAGAGTAAGTTTTAAGCAAACACATAATTCTAGAACCTTCTGGTTTATACATTTTACTTATTTTTCCGATAGTTCCCCAATGTATGACAAGCAACTTAATGATTCAATTTTGGTTGGGCGGCTGAGTCCCATAATTGCTTCTTTTTCAGTTTTTTTTTTTTAATTTTTATTATTAACAACCTATCGATAAACACTTCTTGATAGCCATTGTTTTTTTTTAACTCAGGTTTCAATTGTTTGGAATTCTTTACGTGTATTTGTAATGTAGAGGCCATCTGTAATTCTCCATACCACGAACTATCAACGGCAATAAATACAATTATACCCACACTAATTTCAAACCAACGTTATTTCTTAACAATTCTTTAGAGTTGGTAAAACTGTTAAACGGCGCGAAAGTCATTCGAACTTTATTCGGTTCCTCACTGAAAATGTTACAATGCTGAAACACGTTTTAGTATTAATATCCAAAATTCGCGGATTCCGACTAGCCCAGTAAACGACCTAGGTCCACCATTACTTTTGACAAAGAATTATAAAATTGAAATCACGTTAAAAGAATGAGAATAAAATATGCATATGCAAAATATATTTTATATATAATATAATATGTATATAATCAATATTATATAGATATTATAAATTGTGTATTGTAGTATAAATAATAAATGTAGTATTAATAAATAACGTACATATTATAATATATTACACGATGCATCTATTTTATTTATACATACATAAGACGAGTTTTTCAGCATTTCGGATTGCATTCTTCGTTGAATGCTAAGCCCGCGTGGCAGAAATGTCTTGCCGAACTGTATAATCCCGACTCAGGCTAATGGTCTTTTTAGGGTCTGCTAGATTTTAAAAATGAACGAAATACTGTCGTGAAGAGCATATATATCATTAATTGTACGGTATATTATAATTATAAAATATTAAATTTTTCAGAGCTTTACTATCAGATCTCAAACTTAAAAGTCAAATTTATTTAGTAAATAATACTTTCAGTAAAAAGAAAAAATATTCTTCATGAAGTGGACAAGAAAATCAAGAAAAGGAGGTTATATTCAGTACTGAGTTTTGGCTCACAAATTCCCTTGATTCCCGGTAAATTCTCACTTCTTAGTGGTACGTGGCAAAGGAAGGCAGCAAAATGCCTGGGCTTACCGCGTATATTGTTTTCCACTGGGGAGGAGGTTCACACCGGTATTTCTCCAACAAACTTACCACACCCGATCGCACAAACATTTGCATGCATTACCTTTGTCCGCCTTTGAGCTACGGCGTGCCCTTCCGTCCCGGCGGAAGTTACCCGAGAAGGAAATAAATTGCCTTGTCTTACAGCGGCTATGAGGTTCAATATTTCTTTTGAGCTCCTGCCACCCCGGGGCATTAATTCTTGTCAATTTTCGCTTACCTATTGTGGACGAATCTGCAATTATGACCTCGTTACCGAAGGCCAATTTGGAGGGAATTGCTTTTTTTTTTAAACATATTCATCGTAACGATGGGATCACCATTGTATTCTTGTTGTTGCGCAAAAGAAACCCAAAGAAAACTGTTTTCCTTTACGAAGGACGCATGTTAAATTTAAAATTATTAATTATGTGTATCTGTGTTTGTAGTAAACCAAGAGTCAATCCAATTAACATTACATTAATATGAAAAAATTGAAAATAAATCAAATGGAGTTAGCGACAGCCCGATTTTTAGCCTTATCAACCCTTTAACTACGCTATCTATAGCGGATATACTCGATCGTATATATTTACAGTGTCATCTTAAATTTTTTATTATAAATAAAAATCTACGTTTATCCATGATGGTATAGAGAATAACATTGACCAACCTAAATATGGGGCTAATAGTGAAGGCGAGAATGAAAAGATTTATTAATTTTAAAGTTTATTAATGGACAAATCTACAAGGCCGTAAAAAATTGTAAATACTTGGATGTTAGACAAAAAGCAAAGTGAGGGGATAATAAAAGGCAGAATCAAGATAATGACTTTTCACAGTTAAAGAAAATACAACCCTTATATGGATTAAAATGGAGAAAACCCGAGAAAAGGTGTATTTACAAAATAAGTGATCTTCCTATTTACTATTGTGTGGTGATTAGTAACCGTTTGTCCGTAATTATTCGGAAATCGTGAAATGCGTTCTTGTGTGATGTAGGTTTCAGAAAAACATTTTCTATATCGTGCCAACGTTTCGATCTTTATTAAGATCATCTTCAGTTCCTGGGATTTACAAACATGAATGGATGCAAACAAATATTTTTTGCATTGTATAAATTCACCTTTTCTACATCGTACATGTATTTGTTAATTTAAACAATATTTGTAAATCCCAAGCCCTGAAGATGATCTCAATATAGGTCGAAACGAAGGCACGAGAAGATAAAGAAAATATTTTTCTAAGACCAACATCATACCAGACCGAATCTCACGATCTCCAAATAATAAAATTATTCATGTTTTATTTATTCATGTCTTCATCTATAATTACAAAACTATCAAGTACACCATTTTTGCATTATTCTCAAGCTCATTAGACTTAAGGTGATCAAACGTGACATTGACATTTCTTAGGTTGCTTTATTTAATAAAAATTGTTTCTCTCCTATAAAAAACTTATAAATAGCAAAAGCCTTTCTCAGTGCACGACAATTGTTAAAAAATATTTTTTTCTTATTAAATAATGTTACGTTATAGTTCAACAAAAATTACTAAATTTGCTTGCAATTTACCAGAATACTATCTACTTTACAAGAAGCGTCTTTTCTTTGTTGTGACATTACTGAAATCTCATTTCATACAATTTTTCATAA
>CM077102.1:18344925-18360295 GCA_039619505.1 Cimex hemipterus
CTTGTTTGGGGGTTAAGTTTTAAATATTGACTGGGTGTAAAATTTTATCAGTCTAAAACAAGTTCTACTTGAAATATTTCGATTTGTTATTATTATATTATTATTATTGTTATTTATTATTATTAATAATAATTTTTAGGGGCGTTTTAACGACTTAGGTCATCTCACGCCCTAACATTCAAACAGTGTATTTTAGGTTAGCTATATCTCTTCTGAGTGCTATAAAGCGCTGACTCCAAACATTCACTCGTAATCTAATTTATCCTATTGCCATCCAAGCTTTGATTTTCTGTTTCAAATTGTTAATTCGGAAAGCCAAGTTACATTAAATTTAATAAAAATATAAAATTTAATTCTGTTTCTTTTTTTAAATTAAAAGGTTTTTAAGTTTTTTACATAATTTAAAATTTCCCCATAGGCTTGTATGACTAATAATAATAATAATGAATAATGGTGTCAGACTAGCAACAGTCTCAGCGTGATTATAGGCTCATCTTTATCCTTTTATTCTTCCATTCAAGTATGATTCTACATAACAATAATAAGAAACAAGACACAATTTTTTTGAGCTATTTTTCTTATTTAAATTGCGATATTGGGCATTGCAGTGCATTACCCCGCAATTTTTATTGTCTTCCATTTTATTTTATATTTCCGCTCCAGCAGCCTCAAAAACGTCTGAAAAAAAGAAATCGTGCACGCACAACTCTTATGCAGACATTAGCAGGCATTCAATGGTAAAATAATTTGGGAAAAGGCCTAAATTTCATTGTGAATTCCAATAAATTTGAGAAAACTATTTCGATTTGTTATATTCATTTTCTTTAAACGCATTGACCAGTGATTCATATGTTGTTAAATGACTAACTGCACGTCGTCAGTTTTCAGTTGCGTTATTATTTTTGTAAATATTTTTTTCATTAATTAATACAATTATGCTAAACCATTTGCTATTGAGAAATTCGTATTGTTTATCTAATTTAGTTATTTTATCCAATTTTAGATCATGGATATGTATTACAGTTTTTAAAATATTATGTGAACAGAAATTAAAAATTATTTGCACGCATTAGGAGAGAACATACATATATTCAAGTTTTAATACAACAACATTTCAGAGTTTCGAACGGTGCTACAAAACAACATCAATTCAGATAAAAGTAAAACGATAAAGTAACAATCGATGAAAAGAAGAACGTTTCAATCATCGATTATGAACTTCTGCCAGAGGTCCGTCATTATTAAATCGGCAGACCCGGAGATGAGAACGGTAATGATAAAAAAACAAGCCCGCCAAATTTCACATAATTCCTTGGATACTTCATTTGATATTTAGGCTATATATATAAATCCTTAATTTTGGATCCTTTTTGGGAGGATTTTTCAATATTTACTTTTTACGGAATTTAAACTGTTATTTAGCCTCATTTGAAGTCTGAAGCAGTAAAGTGTTTAGTTTTGTTTGTTTTCTTAATTTCAAGTTTTAAATTTAAAAATGCTACTTAATGCTGAGGATGTTGCGCGTGGTGTGTCACTTATTGACAATGGACGTTACATCAGGTATGCGACTATTACTATCGGATTTCCCTACGAAACTCTGCAAGACGACGTTAGACCTTTTCGTGTAACTGAGTCCTTCCATAGAAGGACCGGCTCTGGATGCCCTATGATAGGAGAACCACAGAATGATCGTTTCTTAACTTGGAGAATTTTGCGAAGCATACACCTTACTGTTGTTCGAGCATCAGATCCAGGAAGTTCGAGGTGCCCAAATTTTTGAACACTACACGAAGAAGATTAAATCAGAGTGGACCGATGGCTTTACCAGGACCAGTAAGAGGAGCAGAATTGACCAGAACTCACAGAGTTGCCCGGGCTCGCATTTGGTAGAGGACACCGCCGATTGGTCTACTGTACTTTTAAAGATGAGTATACTACGATCTCCAGATGGGCGCGAAAGAGTTTGGGAAAGGCGAAATGAAAGATACGAAGCCTGAAATTTTTCCCAGAGTCGACCTTCTGAACTGAAGGTGTGAACAGGAATTTCAATGCCTATTCTAACGCACAATAATGCCCGTCCACGTGTCGCACGATTAGTACAAACGTACCTTCAAAAGCATTAAGGTCTTACCTGGCCAGCCAGTCCTCCAGATTTAACCCCATCGCACATTTATGGGTCACATCAAAAGACGAAAAAGAGCACGTCCATCACTTCCTGGTACACTCCGCGATCTTGAAAGGACCCTTCGTAAAATTCGATTCACGATTTGTATTCATGTATATTAATTTGTACTTTTGGCCTATCTGTTCAGAAACTGACGAATTACAAGATCCCTGTGAGAAGAGGTGATTGTACATTTGTGACTTTTGCACCGGTGAAATCTGATTTTTTGCTGTACATCCAATGGACGCAGGCAAATATACTTACATCATCAGAAACATTTTACCGTTTGAATACAGAAAATGCAACGAATTTCTGAATCAAGACGGGCTGTGTTTATGGCGAGCGTGAAAACGACTGACCATGCAATTCTAGATTTAATAAAAAATAATTGTTCTCATCTCCATTACCGTTTATGTTTTTCAATTTCGCAAAACGTTTAAAAACAAGGAATATTGTTTTTGTTTTTTTTTATTTCGGGACGGCAGAATCTGACGTGTAATTCGGCCGTCCTGGGAATTGCTAAGGCCATCGCTGCCCGTATCGCAAACGTCAGACCCTCTCCTGGATAATTCAACGCACAGTCTTTTATACTTTTTTCTGTATCGTCGCCGACTCCGTGGGACCTCATGCTTTTTTTAACTCCTCCCTGACCCTACAGTTAAATCCGTCGCATACCCTATGAAAATAGAAACAACTAGGTGTCTCGTGGAAATTACATTGTACCCTACAGAAGACACGTCGACCATTTTCATTATTAATCTCCGCCTCGGGATTCAGAGTGCAACATGAAAAATTAAACTAGAATATTTGTTTAAATTTATAAACGCATTGATTATCACTTCATTAGAAAAGTCAGTTGTAAAATAAAGCATATTTACCAATTTAAAAAAATCTGCAAAAAGAACTAAGATTGCTTCAATGTATATGTCTATTTATAAATAACACATAACTCAACAATAAGAGAGCATATTTGAAATGATGTTTTAAATTGTATTCAGTGGATTTTAAAATTGTTAATTTAAACTTTGGTGAAGTTTAATAATAGATCAAAAGTTTGGCAGTTTCTTCTTTATATTCCACCAGTTCTACTTCATATTTATTTTGTTTTCTACTTCTCCGTTCTGTCAATATAAATGTTCATCTTTCAATTCGGAATTGTATCAGTGAGAGATTCAAAATATGTACGTAAAGCGGCCTTCGCTTCGCTAGCAAAATGTTGGTTTGTTCATTGCTGCACAACCGCGGAGGTGGTGTAAATAATGGTGGATAATCTGTATGTAATTACATGTGTTTGCTTTCTGCGAGACCAAAGGGGGATCGGGGATAAACATAACTCCAACGAAATTCAACATCAGCGTTTACGATACGCTTTTAGAAGCGAATTAATTTTCAATGCTTCCCCGGAGCGTGTTTAAACAAAGTAAGAGTGCCCACGTTTATTGCCAATTGAACTAATATTAAGTTATTAGACTGAAGACAATTCGGGATCAAGCAGGTAATTGCAAACATGAAGTAAGTATGGGCTACTTTTAATAAAAAATACCGACTTTTTAAAAGGATCAAATTGCAAATTGTTTTATGCTGTATCTTCTTATCAGTCATCATCTTCCAACACTTCCTGCCATAATACTGTAATTGGTTTACGAATGGAATCTCTAATCAGTTGTTATCTCATTAGTGACTTTGAATCCACATACGATGTTACCAAAACAGATCGAAAACAGTAGTTTCTTAAGTGATATCTTCGAATGATTATCATCCCTACGTTTGTTCTTTGACAGTGATGAAGCTGCCATATTATTGAACTATCATCACTGAGAAAGAATAGGAACATAACAAATAGGACAATTTTACGTTCATGCGTTTTTCCAACTTAATGTCTTCATACTTTTTTCGAGCATTCAGAAAGCATAATTTTGTATAAAACAGATTATTTTTCAACTTCAGTGCTAAAATTAATAAAGTTGGCTAAAGTGTCCTGAAAATAACTTTCAACATGGGTAGCTAGTAGTATTCAATGAAATATACACAACTATTTAGTTTAGTACTTTTTAAAATCACTACTTTTCGTGATCCGATTGACCAATTAATCCCATTCAATTAATTGAGATTTTAAGTTGATATAAAAAAGTCAATGTCACGAACGGGATTCGAACCCACGACCTGCGGCTTGGCTTGATTCGCCGCTACTCAACCACTTGAGCTTTCGTGACTTCGATCTCCACGGGCACCAACTTCCCATCTCAACTGCATATTTAGTTTGTCAGTATTTTTTAAAATTTTTTTCCGATTTTCATTTCATCCTCTTTGCCACAAATTTATTTGTTGACCTCTTATTTATGTGATTTGGCTTTTAATGGTGTAACATAAAGTAATTATTATTTAAGAGCAATTATGAACAATTTTATTGAAGATTAAAGTTGCCTAGCTTACTCATTTATACAAACGTTGTACCAATAACTAAAATGCAATAGTTATAATTTTTTTAAACTTTGCTTAAACTATCTTTCCCAGGTAGAATTTAAAAATAAATTTTAAAAAACAATTTCTCGTAATTTCAGATTCCGGCGAACATGTTTAAAACAGAAACAGGTTCATGAGGGAAAGTTTTTTACAAGTTGGACTGGGGTGAAATAAAAACCATTCAATTTATTCCGAGGTTGTTTGTGAATCGTCGGGATGTAAGCCGTGCCGTGGTTGGACCTAATCTAATTATCCTGCTCTACGTGACTCCTGTACTAATCATAGGAAGAGACACTCACTTCAAACAGGATCTTCATTATCGCATCCTCTCCAGCCCTGATCATCAGAGACGAGGCATCACCTTCGCTGAAGAAGTAAGCCGAAAAACATACACACCTCCTCGACTTATCATACGTTTGTAAACTGTTTACTGAAAATTTTTATAAAAGTTGCCCCTTAAACGAATAAATACTAAATACACAAACCACTATTATTATTTCTATAATTAAGCATAAATAGACATCACTCTGAGGATTCATTATTTCCTCAAAGGCCATCATTGTTCTAAGCATTTATAAAATTGTGACAATTATAAAGTTTTATTGAGATGTAATTACAAAAGGTTTGATACCTGGGAAAATAAAAAAAATGTCAAAATACACTATTATTAATTTATTTTTCAAAAAATTATTTATTCAAATTTAATAATTTTAACAAATTTCATAATGGCTGTAAATTTTTAATAAAATTTATTTTATATTTACACCTACTTTTTAGTTGAAATAAATAAATTTGTTAATATAAACAATGTTATAAATGAAAATTTCGATTTTGTTTACTCACTGCCATACATTTTTTCATAAATATGATTAACTATGCGTAGAAAACTCAATCACTCGGTAATTGTGGTTATGAAAACAATTACAACGATTATTTTTATTACTTTTTGTTAGTGTTGTTTGAGGTACTGCGCCCGATTTCTACTCTGTAGATTCTTGCAGGATATGGGCGGTCCGCTCTTCACCGATTTTTATCTTACTTGTTAATTCATTTTAATGATTTAACCTCAGTCCTTTTAGATATACTAATTTTTCTTTTATCTGATTTAGTTTTCCCCAGAAATTATCTATACGTTGGTATTGTATATAAATGATTTATTTTTAGGGACCGCGGCGGCCGAGTTGTTTGGATGTCCTGTAATTGATCTCACCGTAAACTTTCAAAATTTGACTATTTCATGTATTAAATAGATTAATTAGTAGATTATTTCTGCTATTTTTCTTTTGCAACCTTCGGCAGATTAGATCAACCCTGCGAGAATAGGTAAACCAAATTGATCTGTAAGGGTCAGCACCCCACAGACCACAGGAAGAAATCTCTTAAAAATCTGTACGGTTGTTACCAATGTTCAGGTGAGATCAATGAACGAGTTGTCTCTAAAAATGTTTGTCTCGTTGTAACGTTCTGTAATTTCAGGCGAATGCGCGCATTCCACTTGTAAGTTCCAAGTAGGTAACGCACTAAGTCGACTGTAGGTTTCAGTAGGCCAATACAGTGGTAATAGAATGCTCAATGATCTTCTTATTTAGCCCACATTGAATCTCCTTTTGCGGTGCCAGTCTTCTACAATAGTAGCTTTGAAAATAGGAGGTTAAAACCGATGGGAAAAGAAAGCCTAGGTCAGGCAAAGATGGTGACGACTGTGTTTGAGGAAATAGGAATGTCAGTGAATATAAAAAAGTATCGCGCCGTTTTTTCCTTGAGGTACTATAGATTTTACTGGAATACAAAAGGAAGAGGATGAACCCCAAAAGGTAGGATTCCAGGTTAAGTACAGCTTGGAAAAATTTATTTGGGTTTCCACAGTCAACGTAAACTCTTGCCCTGAAGTTTGTTAGTGGGAAATGTTTATGACGTGCACAGTTGATAAGACAATGCGTTAGGTGGAAATTAATGTTGTAGTACAGACCATACTACGTCAACAGCCAGGTCTATGTCCAGAAACTCAGACAATACTTCTTTCGCTCAAGAGAAGCGGCTAGTGTCTCTCCCCTGTTCTTTGCGTGGTCGTGGTAGGGATTAATCTTTTAAGGATGTAGTCATACGTCCAACCCTACTTCCTCGTAGCGACTGAGACATACGTATACCTCCCGTATGCTATGCCAAATCATCGATTCCTTTTACAAAAACCCTTTCCCTATGCCATTTTACCCAAGCCGAAAGAATAGAATAGCTTACTATATGGCTGGATGGTCCGGGAGGAGCCTGGCCGCTAAAACCCTGGTATCACTAGACTGCCACCAGTAAATAGCCTTGCCAGAGTAAAACCAACTAACTCTCCTCTTATAAAAGATCAAAATTAGAGTGGTTAATTTCTCGCCAGATCTCTGAGGACTGTTCTTCTCTGGAGGAGAAACTCTCACGTCCTAAACTTCATAGCAAACAAAAATGGAAAAAGTAGTCCTTCTACCTCTTCCTCCACAAGGCAATGTGTAGTACAATCAAATCAAATCGTGTTACACAGTAGACCGTACATACGGTAAACAACAGATTAGCGTGTCGCATTGTTATTATATTTGTTAAAAGAGTCGAGCTTAAATCCTGCGTTTTTCTGTATGATAAAAAGTATTTTTAAATTCCCTTCCCACTGAAAAGTGTCTGGTTAGCAACCGTAAGCAGAAGGGGGAGGATTAATTTTAATCTAACTGTTAATTTTCTTGCGGACCACCCAACGCAATTTCATCATTTGTGTACTTAATTATATGAATATGGATTCTTGGTCTTACTCTCTGCAACTCAGCGTGGTGAGTGTAAAACATTGCACAAAGCGTGAACTTGAGGCTAAAATAAATCCTAATCCGGTTGGTGAATTGATTGGATTGAGCATTCCTGTAGAGCACGTACGTTGGTGAATTGGATCCCCAGACGTTCCACATTGCAATTAAATCGTTAGATAAAAAGGTGATGAACACTCCATCTCTGTTTTAATTATCTTGCAAATACAGATACTACATCCTTAATAGATTAATAGTTCTTGAATTTAATCGGAAGTGTGTAATAATGAGATAAACTAAAATTAAGTTATGCGACTTGTGACAACAGAAATATCCAATTTCTTTACTTTAACTAATAGTGCACTATCCTCACTTCCATACTTCTTTAACCATTTTTTCTAGCGTACATACACAAAGAGTAATTATTTTGTATTGTAATAATAAGGCATTAATTAAGAAGATGACTGAACTGGTTTATGATTGGATTCTCTAATCAGTTGTTATCTCATTAGCGACATCCACATATGAAGTTACCCCAAAGAGGTCGAAATCAGTGGTTTTTTCAGTGAAATCTTGGAACGAACATCATCCCTACCTATTAATCAAATTCAATATCGTTAACACACACCATCACCACATCACACAAAACATATAAAACAATCATTACAAGACATCAAAATTTCTAATCCTAATTCTAATCTAGTCCAATTCTTCAACAATTTGACTTTCTTTTGCGTAATTATCCCCGTCTAAAAATCCTGAAAGGATAATCAGGCCGAGCTTGAACCCACGTTTTTCCCATGGTCGGCTCCTTTCACCTCAAAGAATCCGACTCCTCATATAAAAATGTCTTTTTCTCCCTACTTCCTTCCCCACCTCTTCGAAATCCAACGTATATAAACATAAAACGGCAATTTCTCACTGGCATTCTTAACTATATTTCAATTTTTTTTTTTTCAGTTTCTCTAATACATCGTGTCTTATACTTAAATATATTACTTATACTCTCAACCCAAGAATGACACCGCTGCACGAAAACAAACACTTTGAGTGAGTACAAATACTTTGACTGAATATAAAATTTTCTAGCGTTGTCTAAATTCATTGTTCTATCTAAAATTTTCGCGCATTGTATAAATTCATTTTTTAGTCTACATTTCTTTAGTTTTGTATAATTTCATTATTTTATAGCTTTGTATACATTCATTTTTTCTAAAACTTTCTAGCGTTGTATAAATTCATTTTTTAATCTAAAATGTTATAACTTTGTATAAATTCATTATTTTCTAGCTTTGTACAATATAATTTTTTTTAAATTTTCTAGCATTGTAAAAATTCCTTTTTTATCGAAAATTTTTTGCACTGTATAAATTCATTTTTTAATCTAAAATATTCTAGCATTGTATAAATTCATTTTTTCCTAAATTTACTAGCTTTGTATAAATTCATTTTTTTACAAAATTTTCGACCATTGTATAAATCCATTTTTTTATATAAAATTTTCTAACATTGTATAAATTCATTTTTGTTTTTTACATCCTTCATGTATTTATAAAATTTAAGCAATGTTTATAAATGCCAGGTCATGAAGATGATCTCGATAAAGATCGAAACGTTGGCACAATAAAGAAAATGTTTTTATAGCCTACATCACACCAGACCGCATCTGACGATCATGATCACAATAACCATCATCCCTACCTTTGTTCTTTGACAGTGATGATCCATGTGATGATACTGCCATATTATTGAACTATCCATCACTGAAGAGAAAGAATACGAAGAAAAAGGAAAATTTTGCGTCCATGCGTTTTTCCAACCTCATGCCTTCATACTTTCTTCGAGTACCCAGAAAGCGTTATATTGTATAAAATGAGCTATTTTTTCAACTTCTCTCACAAATAATATCACCTGTTTATCATCCATCTTAATCACCCGAAACTGAGCGGCTCCAGACACTTGTGACAAGACAGCCGAACTACCTGGAACTTTAGTTGCACGTCAGTTATCAGTAGCGTCGTCTGCGATGTCCCATGGACGCTTCTCGCGGTTAGAAACTCGAGGTACTAGTAGCTCCAGACGACCTAACCCTGGAGAAATTACAGAAAACAAAATTAAGAAAAACTCAATTAGATAAAGAAGGGTCAAATCCACCATAGGTCATTTAGGTCGCAGTGGCAAAAAGGGAGTCACAGTCACCCAGGGGAAAAATTCTTTAGAGGAACGTTTTTATGATTTACCAATTCTGCCTGTTATTCGTACTTAACAAGTGTATTTTTATTTGTTTATTCATACTGCGGAAGATGATTGACGCTAAATACAAATTATAATGCTACTTATACATCGATATGTTCATGTTAAAAGACATTACATTATAATATTTAGTTAAAATGTTGAATTTTTAAATATCTTCAAGCTTTATAGTAAAATATTGATGTCATTCAAAATGTAATATATTAATAATTAATTTGTAAAAATTGGATGGCACAAGTTGAAAGAAGGTTTGTTTTTTCATTTTGATCATTTGATTCATTTTGAGTTTTATCGAACAAGTGCGACCAATATTGAAAATTCTTATTTATGTATTGTTTGTTTTTTTGTTATTTGCGAATGTGTATGATTTAAATTAAAACTTCCATCCAAATTCACATCGTTTACAAAGAAAGCGAGTGGTTCGAAGGAACCATTTTGGTAAAAATATGAAATCGGCAAAGTGCTTATTCGATGAAGAAACGAAGCCTTGCCTGTGCTCCCGCTGTCTCCGTTGGATGTCTGATAACAGGAACGCCGAATTTTTTCGCCGAGCCCACGTTTCACCTTAAGTCCGTACGGCTTCTAAAATTATATGGTTTCCCTTTTTGCGATTGGGAGAACACAAGCTTAATGTCCCTTTTGTGATAAACAATAATTGCAAAGGCACGCAAAAAATGTGCTATTTTTATTCCAAAATTACAGGTTACACATCTTTCTGTCAAAACGACGACTACAGAATAATCATTTCAAAAGCTGGCACACGTCGTGATTTAAAATATTTCCCTCAGCCGATCGAACTCAAATGAAAAAATCATAACATCACACTGTACACTTGAGGGAGAAATCTAATCAATATCATGCACATATCCTTCATGAAGTAATTAAAAAGGCTAAAGGCCGGCCGACCAATTGTTCGAATAACTGGTAAAAGTTTCTCGCTTTTTGTTCCTTTTTTTGCGAGGGTATTTCAATTACGGTGTTATATTAACCCTCGGGGTGAGGATGTTTACAAAAAAAGAAAAAAAAACATTTGTAAGTATATCAAATTTGAATGCAGAGCCGCTGGTTTCGAACCAGGTGCTTTTACCTTACAGTGATGTGAGCCATGTCAACTTAAACCGTTGCGGCTACCGACGCCTCCTTCGCTTTTTGAAGCACAGCTTGTTATAATATCAATATAATACATAATAATGTAGTGTAAGTATATACAATGTAGTACCATCATATTTATTATTTACTGGAGGAAGGGGAGCGTGAAAAAGAGCCAGAAAAACGGTGGGAACCCATTACCGCTGGTTCTAAGATCGACAGTCCAAAACACTTACCACTCGTCTATTGCACCGCGGTCTCCTGTATATAATGTTAAAATGTTGATTTTCCAAAAATCTATTAACAGCTACAACATAAACCCGATCGACTACATAATAAACAAAACGACATCGCACAACTAGACACTAAATCTACCACATTCACATACATAAGAACAAAAATCAGGAATAAATTTTTAAAAAATTTAGAATAAAGTAAAAACTACTAACAATAGGAAGTTGCCTTAACACTAGGTTGAGTCAATAAAAGTAATTTAAGTAATTTGTAAATTACTTGTTAAACTAATTTAACAATTTTTTTTTTTTTTTTTGTTTTCCTGCGAGTATTTCAAGGTTATTTGATTATGCGTGATGTTTAAAGGCCGTGATGATTATTTTGAGATCTTGAAATTCGGTCTGGTATGACGTAGACATTTTATTCTGTATTTACTGTTTAAGTATCTGTGTTGACATTCAGTCAAAAATTTCTAGTATCTTATAAATTAATTTTTTCACAACCTACATGATTTTGGAGAGCGGAATTCAGACTTTCGCCAACGTACAGTGAAATAATCAGCACTTCGTCGAAATTAACCTTCCGGTTTCTTTTTGCCATAACTTTGACATTTTTCTGTCAATTTAAAATTCGACTGCACCATTGTTATTTGAAATTTTGAAGTTGAATTGGGCCAATAATACAACCAGTTGTCGTATAAGCGTATAAAAATATTTTACTAAATCATTTGAGTGTATCATTAACATCCCCAACGTTATAAAATAAAATTAAAAATAAAATGTTTAATTTTTTAGAGTGCAATTAAAAAAGAAAGAATTTCACTGAGGGTTGTTAAGGAAGGGGAAAATTTTAATTGGGACGAACCCTAAGTAGATTACTTCAACTCGCATAAATCTCGAAATAAAAAAATAGAAAAAATACTAGAAAATTAAAATAAGCCCTGTTTTGTTCTCCTTGTTATTTAATTGGCGGGTGTGGAAGGTCCAGCCGACGGAAGAAAAACAGCATTAACTAACCTGCTTAATTGTCTAGTTCGATACACGTGGAAAGGGGGAAGAAAAGCCGGCGCGGGCTGAGGGCTGAGGGAAACCGTCGTCAATCTCGCCCAAATAACAAGAAAACAAGGTTGTGCACCCAGACTCTGGATGGACAAGAAAACTCCACCTCCTACATCAACTTAGATTAGTTGGAAATTGCCAAACTTGTTTTCGTCAATGAAACTTTCTCAATTGGTTAGATTCAAAAGTAATGTTTTATTGCTCTTCATAGGCCTGAATTTCAAACTATTTCCTGAAGGCGCTTTCACTCGAATACAAAAAAAGGAAATTGCAGGCTATTAGGGACGTAACATTTTGAATGTACTGTATTAAAAATTTAGAAAAAATCCTTTAAAGCGAATGGTGAACAATTAAGCATTAAATTTATAAGCAAGATCATACATTTACTTCTTTAAACATCATGACAATCAATAAAAAATATGTGTGGTGTTTAGTGACCGTTAGTTAATGATTATTTGGAGTGAGATGAGGTCTGGTGTGACGTGGTTTAGAAAAGCATTTTGACGTTTCGTGCCAACGTTTCGATCTATATTGAGATCATCTTCAGCGCCTGGGATTTATAAGCATTGTTTAAATTTTACAAATACCTGTGGATGTGCAAAAAATCTGTACAATGCTAGAAACTTTAGATTCAATGAAACTATTTGTACTCAAGCAGAGTGTTTGTTTACTTCACCTCAAAGAAGCCGACTCCTCATATAAAAATGTCTTTCTATCCCTTCTTCCTTCCTAACCCCTTCAAAATCCAACGTACATACACATAAAACATCAATATCTTACTGGCACTCTCAACACGACAGACAAGAATGAAACATCTACACAGAAAACAAACACGTTGAGCCCTGAAGATGATCTCAATAAAGATCGAAATTATTCAGATATCGTGAGATGCGGTCTGATGTGATGTAGGTATCAGAAAAACATTTCCTTTATCGTGCCGACGTTTCGATCGTTTATTGAGATCATCTTCAGGGCCTGGGATTTACGAATGTTTTTCTGATACCTACATCACACCTGACCGCATCTCACGATATCTGAATAATTATCTATTAACGGTCACTAATCTCTACACACAAAGATCGAAATATTGGCGCGATAAAGAAAATGTTTTTCTAAAATCTACGTCATACCAGACCGCATCTCACGATGTCCAACTAACAAAAATTCAATATAGTTGTACATATATTTCCAAGTTATGATATATCAACTGATTTGTAAAAACATTTATTGCGCTATATCACTCGTTCACTACGTCAAAATTGTATTTGTTCAGCAAGCCATAGAAATTGAAATAGACATTTTGAAACCGAGCGACGTCGCAAAAGTACATTTACATATTTTGTTAGCATGAATTGAAGTTGATAATTGTTTTTGCATCCTCAGAAACCACTGTAAACAAATTATAAGGAAAAAGAGAACTAATTTTTCTCAAATTTTTGCCTTCTGATTTTTTTTCTAAAATAAGAAAAATTATAATAACTTAGAAATGACAACACCTATCTATGTAAAACTTTAGGCCTCGGCAAGTAAATAAGAACCAGAGATATCAAATAAAAATTTTCGAACGTATATGTTGATTTCCTTATCATTTTTCTCACTTATATTGACATAAAATCTAAACCATACTGTCATAAAGTAAAATAACAGATATCTAGCATTGTAAAGGTGGTAATAACGTTCAATTTGGATAAAATTCAAACGAGATATGAATGATTAAATGAAACACTTGATATCGAAGAAAGAAAAAATGTGTCCCTGATGATCCAGCCCAAAAATATATTTTGTTTGAAAAAAAAAATCGTATATAAAGGCTTTAAATAATACTTCAACTAAGTTACGGACATCTAGGACTTGAATTGACATCTTGTCATTCGATTTTGCATATCGTAGGTAAATTAATCAATCATCATATCCTCAGTTGATCATTCCCGAAAAACCCCGACGTCGAAATGCTCACTTTTGCTAATTTCGAACTCGTGTTACATGTTATAAAAATAAATAAAACAGGACACTAACAAGGTTAAGCTACGGATGTAGGATTACCAATTTCAATTGTACGTATTAAATAATTCCATTAGAGTGCGTGGTCCGATTAACCAAATAATTTCATTCAATTAATTAATTTTTATGTAAGGTATTGTGGAGATAAAAAGTCTGTGTCATGTAGAGTAGCGGCATATTTAGCCGAAGATCGAGTGTTCGAATCCCGCCGTTATACTGACTTTTTTATCTCAACCAATACCCTATATTAAGATTAATTAATTGAAAGTTTTAAATATTGTTAATGACGCATAGGAGCTGATAAAAATATATTTTAACTGTAACTGCCTAAATGCTCCTAACGACTGGAATCTATGTAAATAGTCTAATGCTAATGTGCGTTCGCAGATCGTGAGGGAATTTCAGGCACCGAGGCGGCAGATATATTTGCTAAAAAGGAAGCCTTGGAAAAGCAGAAGGCCCAAATTCATTTTGTGGCATAAAATAAAGCCGCATTTAAAAAAAAATTGAAATGTTTGGTATCTAATTAACACAACAAATACCGGAAGCCTAAACCTGGGAAAAGGCAAGCAAAACGACTACGCGCAAAACCAATCCATTGGAACTTTAACTATATTCAGATATATTCAGGTATATTCATAATACGTACTCTAGTAAATTACCATATTAAAAACAATGGGATGGGAATAGGGGATAAACGAGGCAGCCTTCGGAGGAAGGCCTTCTGCATCTCAACTTATGTATTTCTATTGTGCTCCATTGTTTTTATAACTCAGCTTAGGTTAATCAACCTATATTGGCAATGGCTCCTTATTGTAGGCTCATGCTTGTGGTTTTTCCAGGCCTAGTTGCATGAACCTGCACCTACCTAGACTATCACAGAAATGTAACATGTGTTCTGCGGTCTCCTCCTCTTCCTTCCTGGCAGCATCTGTGCAGTGTTTCTTTTGTCTCTATTCCAACCTGGTGCGTTGCCGCTTTCAGGAGTCCAGCCAGAGTCCTTATTTGGTTACGGTTGCCTTCGAGTAATCCCTTTGAGTTTTACCGATGGCTCTTCTATGAATCTCTTCACTTCATGACTGTGGTATTGTTCCTCGAGGTTTTGAACTCATTAAGGGCCCATTTCGAGAAGTATCCTCTTTTGCGGCAAGATGCCATGCTTTGGGTTCAAAAAGTGCTATGACTCCTTGACCAACATATCAGCCTTTTCACTACCTCTATGCCCTACATGCCCAGGGACCAATGCAAGAGTCAGGTCATTAGTGTCGCTGATTATTGAAGCCTTTAGTTCCAACTAATTTAAACTTAGTTATATTTACAAACCTTTTCACTTA
>CM077102.1:18360395-18385330 GCA_039619505.1 Cimex hemipterus
TACTACTACTACTACTACTACTACTACTACTACTACTACTACTACTAATACTACTACTACTACTACTACTACTACTACTACTACTACTACTACTACTACTACTACTGCTACTCCTACTGCTACTGCTACTGCTAGGTTTTGAGGTAAGTTGATATAATAAGTGCATGATAGTGGTGTGCAGTAGCTAGGATGCCCCTTCATCACTCTAGTATTTTCTGAATGTTTTTCAGTGAGGTGAGTTCAATTGGATAAATATTTTTACAATTGGACAAGTCTGCTGGGTGTTTGTTTATAGCTCAGATTCCCTATTGGGAAGCGTGGGACTGAATCACCATAAAAACATGTTTTCAGGGTTGGGTAAGATTTATTTATTTAGTTTTTTTTTAATAATTATACTATTTACAATGATTTCTAATGTTATAATTTACATATAATGAAAAAAAAGGAACCAACTAACACGATATCTATAGGCTTTGTTAAGGTATCTTTTTTCTCATTATATGTAAATTATAATATTAGGATAAGACAGGATGCTTGCAATGTAAACAAAAAGCTTCCCAAATGAAATAAAGTTTAAATCAGTTGTTTTGATTGATATTTATCTATTTATTTATTAATGCCCATAATGAATAATTGAAACATACATATTAAATTCAAAAATTACAAACACAAATAAACATTGTAAGTATTTTGTATAAAAGAAATGACAAGAAATTATATATGATTTAGTGACATATAAGAACAAATCAAAAACAATTTTCCTGATCCAAATTTGCTAAAAAAATGTTTAAATTGTTTAAGGACAAGTAGAAAGTGTCACAATTTAAAGGAAATTCACTACACATTGCCATGACTTGAGGAATCAGGAACTAAATTTTATACTGTAATTAGATTTTGTGTAACATGGAAATTCAGTGAATTGAATAATTGTGGACAGCTTTTCATATTACTTACGAGCTTGTACAAAACTATCATGCCGCTACTTTGTCAATGTGTAGATTCCATAAGAAGTTCATAAGATGGATGGGTCCAACTATGTTCAAGTAATTCTAAACCAGAGAATTGTAGTAAATGAAAAAATAACAGCATTTTCTGGTGATCAAACAACTGAAAAGTATTCTAAAATGGGACAGACCATCGCCTTAAAACATACAATCATTCTGCATCCTTAAAATTGTTTGTACTATAAAACCTAAAATTTGATTAGCTTTATCAATTATTGAAAAAGACAACACTGGCCAAACTATAATTAACTTCACACTATTTTCATTTAGTTGCATGAACACTATTTTACAAGATCATTTTCATCATTTTAAACAATTTTCACAAAGCTTAGCATCATGAATGGAAGTTATAGCAATCATCAGCAAAAAGGAAGAAATCGATTGAGGAAAAATAAGGAAGTATCGTTTCTCTGAAAAGGAATGAGCCGTGTAATGACCCCTGATTCAATTCAATAATATTGTAATAGAAATAGACAATAGAATGGCGTGTGACAATTTTATTCAGAATGAACATCGTTAGTGACTATTTAAATTGCATAATGATTCGAAATTCATTATTGTCACTGCTCAATCTTTTTGTTTGTAGTACATGCACATAGTTATAATGCATAAGAAATAATTGTGTGCCTATTGTGCGTTTCTAAACTTTGTACAGTTCTTTTTCACTCTCTTTATCAGCAAGTCTTGCTAGGTTGGTGGTATTTTATTTAAAGAAAGGTTTATGTTGTTTTAATTTTTTTTTTAAGAGAACCGCCATCATTGGGCACCAATTGGTTTCCATAATTACAATTTTTTTATTATTTATTTTTTTATTTAAATTAGTTAGAAATTAGGTTTGCACAGTTTATGTTTTATTGTGCACCTTTAAAGAAAAAGTTGAATGAAGGGGCCTTGAATTCCTGGCCAAGGTTTTCTCAGAAATCAAGGACCTTCACAGTCCAAAATGCAATATCAGCTAATCTGTCATAATCGCCCAAAATCAATCGAAATAGGCTAGATTTAATATTAAATAATTAAAAACAGTTATTTTTTAAAATTAAGACGAGATGTCAGCATTTTTCAGAAATAAATCGATTGGCTTTGCTTTCCCCACTCGATTTAGTAACACCAGTTATCACACCCACTTTGACAAGTCTGGTGATTGCATATCTGTTGTCCGTTTGCTATTTATTAATCTCGAATAGCATGACTTCTCTTTCAAATCACATCGGCGATTCCATTCAGCACAACCCCTTTGTTTTAATTACCCACCTTTTATTTGACTCTTAGCATTTAAAAATAAACAACATTTAGCATAATCCAATCATGTTTTGATATAGAATAGTCTTTAAACAGTTTCACTTTGTGTCAACTTCATTGTACAGCTGTGTTTTCATTTTATTCATAAATAAAATTAGCTGGATTAATATAAAAAAAAACATATTCTGGTGGAACTTGATTTAATTTCTTGCCAAGACCTTCAAACATGAGGAAGAATATATTCTTGGAGAAAGTCATACTGCTCGGGTTCGGAGGGGTCCTGTTAGTACTCTTCTGCATCGTATCAATTGTATGGCCGTTGTTCTTCTTCTCGCAGCTCAAGGAAGTAAGTAGTTACGATTATAAACTTCACGCTTATCTACTTACATTGAATAAATGTGCACATAAACATCCAAGATTCTATGAATTCGTAATATTAATATTCGCACAACTCTGGATTTATAGTATATACTGTAATTTACACTGGGTGTTGGTGTGCAAGTCGGTGGACTCATGCTCCAACCGGCACTAGCCACTTACTGGATTCCGACTTTGCTCGTGGTTTTATAGAAATATTCAAATGTGTTTCAAAATTATACCATATTCCGTGATGAACTCTTTGTTCTTTAGTTCATCACTGAAGATTCACACTGCTGAAATGGTTTGACTAGTTCAACAAATCCGCAAGTAAAGGCCCAATAAGCCAGTTGCAGCAAGTTCTGCTGTAAGTTTTATTATCTATCCTGGCCTACCTATTCTTGGCTTTATTAGAAGTGTTACGACATTTTGTCATCTTTAGTGGTTTGTGTGTTACATTGAGTGTTTATTGATAATCCATTAGCTGTACTCAGTGAAAAGTATATACAAACACAACTCAACAACCATTGAAGATAGCAAAATGCCGAAACGCATCTGAGAGATAAGCCAGAGAGAAAAGACAGGCGGAGATGATTAGTGACAAACAAGCTCATTAACACGCAGACTTTTGCTTTACAACAACAAAAAAATATAAAATAAAATAAAAAGCTTGTTATGTATAAACTGGTAAAAACTTACGATGTTGGATGATGGATTTGGCGTTCAATTTAACCTTATGACTTTATAACTAGAGCTCAGATTTATATGCAATAACAATCCTTAAATATGCTATACAATGTACACTAGATATGATGAATTACATCTTGGTAAAACAGTGTTCGTTGACTAGCTACCAGGACATTTATGTCTGTGGTACGTCCCAGCCCGGATAAGACCACCGCATCCCTCTGATGCTAAAACTGCATTCAAAATAAAGTGGTAGCATCTGTGGGCAGGGTTGGCAGAGAAGTTCTCACATGTCAAGAGTACCATCAATAAGTGGCGCAAGGAGGGCCTGACTCCTAGAAGTGTGGTCATCCCCATTCGATTAGGAATAGGGCATGCGACGAGGTTGGCACAGATATTTACTTTCGGACCAAAGCCCAAGCATGTGCCCATAGAAAGTTTTTTTTTTTTTCCTCCAAGTAGGGCCGAGTATTAAGTTCCTCATCGGCTCTCAATTAGATTAATTATGAAATGCACTATCATGGATAAGACCAAGGTCTGATATCGAACTGCTGCCAACCTAGGTTTTATTCTAGTTTCATTTCGAAAGGAAGTAGGACAAAATTTCAGTCGCACAAGAAATCATACAATTTGAAATATTGAAAATAAATAATTAAGCTTAATCAAATGTAATCTCTTAGTAAATCCATTATCTTTAGTGGTCTGTTTGACAAAATGATTTATTTCAATTAATTTTCTTTTTATGTTAGGTCTTGGTTGAAATGAAAAAGTAAGTGCCACAAACGGGATTTGAACCCACAGCCAAAGGTTCAAATCAAATCCCGCTCATTGAAATAAGTAATCTTTTAGGTTTAAAGTGGAATTGTTCATTTAAAAAGAACAAAATGGGCCGTGAGAAGAGTGTAAGTCCGCAATTCAAAGAATTAAGAACCTTTTATTTTGGCAAGAAAAACTCCCCTCTTTGCTCATTATGTACTAAATTTAAAAATATATCAATCAATCTGAGAATATTCTCTAATTAGGAGCACATTTTCTTTGTTTTGCCACTATATATTGTTTTTACTTTGTTTCAGTTACAACAAACTCAGCAGATGTCTAAACTATTGTTTAAAAAAAAAAAACTTTTAACAGAATAGTTAACATGGCTAGTATAATATATATTTGTAGTACCATGCAAATCCGAGTCCTATTTATGACATAGCGTTTAATATCTCATGTTCTCATATTATCTCATGGAACATGTTTGTCATATAGTCACAGTGAAATCAGTTGAAATTTTAAAAACTACTTTCCCAACGAATACTTGACTTTTTTGTTGATGGGTGGGGGGGTGAGGGGCATTTTGCGGTCTTATATTACAAAGGTCAGAAAAATAATTATCTTATCACGAAACAGACCGCTTGATAGTACAATCTAAAACAAAAGTAAATCTTTTCTATCCACTTAACTAATTTTTTGGGTTCAAATAAACAAATAAATATATCCTTGGTTCAAGAAAGATATAAATGTATGATTTAAAAATTCTTTTTAAGTAAGGTCTAGGTTGGAATGAAAATTTAATGTCACAAGCGGGTTTCGAACCCACAACCTTCAAGACCTTACATAAATAGATTAATTAATTGAAATAAGTAAGTTGGTCAATTAGACTACTAAAAATAATTTTATTTATTTATTTTTAATTTTTTTTAATGTTAGCCCCTTAGATTAGTTATAAAATGTGGGTGGAGGAGAGTGATAAAATTACTCAATTACTCCACTATTCCAATTGAGTGAATAGAATGTCAATAAAAAAGAATGCAAGTGGGTGAGAATTGAGGGTTTGAATCTAGAAATTGTGTTGGAACTGTACGTGCCCAACTTCAGTGGCTGGAGGTCTTACCCTGGTCTGTTAATACCTGGGGTGGGTGATTCTCTTGAAATTGCTGGGGGAAAAATGGAATTGCCAGTGACAAAGAAATGCTAGGCCCAGTTCTTAGTTCTGCATGTAATGTAAATCAAGCTTAGAAGTAGGCTTACATAAATCATTAATCAGCTATTTTGTTAAAGGATAGCTATTTTTAAAACTTGACTGATTATCTGGAGATTGTGAGATGCAGTCTGTTGTGATGTAGGCTTAGAAAAACATTTTCTTTGCTATACCAATGTTTCAATCTTTATTGAGGTCATCTTCAGGGCTCAAAGTGTTTGTTTTCTGCATAGATGTCTCATTACTGTGTATCGTGTTGAGTGTGCCCATTTGCATAATATACTAGGAGCAGCCTGAATGTCATACAAGTTTTTTGTGGCTGAGATTTATCCAATACAATGGTTTTTTAATTGATTATAACAAATAAAATGTACTGTGAAGTGGTTTAACCCCTTATCCGTGGCAGATGAAAGTTAAGCTCTCCTGCATGACAGGGATTACATTACTTACATTACGATTATTCAAATGTCTTCTTTTTTTTTTTCTTTTTTTTTTGACAATTTTATTTTTAAACATATTTTTGGTTAGTTTCGGTCGAAATATAAATAATCATTTTCTGTGTTGTGGCACTCGATATTTGATGCTATTGTGATAACGTGAACTTTTGATGAGATTTATTCAAAAAAACATTTTCGACTCATCCGAGTATTATATGAAAATGTTTTTATTCAGCAATATTTTTATAAATTCACTATTTTTCATGGTCCACTTGACCAATTAATATCATTCAATTAATTAAGATTTTTTGTTGAATAAGTATCACAAGCAGGATTTGAACCCACAACTTCCGGCTTGATAGTCATGATAGCTCAAGGGGTAGAGTGCGGCGTGTCAAGCTGAAGTTCATGGGTTTGAATCCTGCACGTGACACAGACTTTTTTATATCAACTTAAAACCTTAATTAATTGAATAATATTCTCATATATACAATCATAAATGATAGTTTTTTTAAGTCTTGCATTTAAAAGGAAAATGAATTCCTGACATACAGGGCGGCTTGACATCCAATTACATGGTTTGGATGCCTATAATAAGAAAATTTGTTAAAGACAAAGAGGGAACCATAGAGGATGAGTCATGGCGTTTTCATTATTTTTTTTTTGTTTTGAGTTTTGTATGAAAATTATTGAGAGAAAACTTCAGCACTTTCCAGTCATTTTCATATAAAACGTCAAGGTTGATTCGAACCCAAAACATCATAATGACTCATCCTTTGTGGTGTCCTCTTTGTCTTTAACAAGCACTTTAGTATCGATAATATAGCCACAATTCTATAAATGTTTTTGATTTTAAAAGAATTTTGTTAAAATTCAAAGCTACTTATTTCATTTAAAAAAGGCATTTGTCATTATTCAATTTATCAGTATCCAATGTGTCAAATCTGAACCCTTCAGGCAAATCTGGACAAGTAATATTTTGGCAAAATGAGAAAAGTGCGCATTCCAGTAAGTCTTTAGGCCTGACATTCTGCATATAATATTTAAAGTCATAAGAAAAGCATTTTCTTTAAATACAAAGTGCTTTTTTAGACGCCTTGAAAAGTTAGGTCAACATTTTGGTAATTATACTTATCTGTTTGTAAACTCAAATAGATGATATCTAGAAAGAGAATAAGTCTATTTACTTATAGCTTTACAAATATTTGTCTAGGTGCAACAAATATATGTTTCTTACTTGTTTGTTTTTTCATAACAAGCAAATTAGTACAGTTGATTCAGTTAACGGTCTATCTTTATAAAATAGTACACAATACAATAACACTTCACTTATTCCATTTTACTGGCCTCACAAATCAAAGGTATCAATAATTGTAATAAGAGTTACAATAAATGGTGTGCCCTAAATGTGTGTTAAAACTAGGTAACTTCATAAATGGTTAAACAAAAAACTTGGACTACTAAAAGTTGTTAAAAAATTAAATTTTAACCAAAGGTCTTAACCTTAAAATCACAATCCTCTTACTTATCCAGTTTTACCTCAAGGGTGCAGAAATAAGAGGAAAAATTCTGATTTAATTTGAACTTATTAACTTATTTGATCAAAGTAATTTAAAGAATTCATAAACGTAAACATTTTCAGCAATTAATTCTTACCAATCAGTCGAAGAGCTATACTCTCTGGAAAGACACACCAATCCCTATGTACCTAGAGATATACATGTTCAACTGGACTAATCCGGAAGAGACTTTGAAAAAGGGCGAAACCCCGCATTTTGTCGAGATGGGACCGTACATCTTCAGGTACGCTGAGACTACTTAATACAAACAAGAAATTTTCTTATAATTTTTTTGCACATTTAGCGAAACACACAAAAAAGTGGATGTCAATTGGAATGATGATAATGAAACGGTTACTTTTAAACAAATTAGACAGTGGAAATTTATTCCTGGCCTGTCCAACGGAACGCTTGATGATGAAGTCACAAATGTCAATGTTGTAGCCCTTGTAAGTAACACTTGGACTTTAATTTTGAGTATTTGCATATAATAAAAGTTCTTTTCTTAGACGATAGCTAACATGGTCAAAAAATACATCGATAGCAAGGGTATAGAAATAATTGTAAATGAAATGTTTTCATCATATGAAAAAAAAGTTTACATAAAAAAACCCGTGAGGGAGCTGTTGTTTGATGGTTACAGAGATGAACTACTCAGTATTGCACAAGTACTGAAAAAAATAATTAAAATAAAAATCCCTTTTGATAAATTTGGATGGTTCTATTCTGTAAGTATGAGTCGCTTGAGTTTTTTTTTTTTTTTTTTTTTGTTTTTTAATATTATTTTCATGCATGTAATTTTTTATTAGAGAAATAATTCAGCTGATTACGATGGAGTGTTCAGCATAAACACGGGAATGGACTGTTTGTATCGACTCGGCCTCCTGGAGGATTGGAACTACAACACGCATACAGACATTTACAGTGGAGCATGTGGTCAGGTTAGCGGGACTTTGGGTGAACTCTGGCCTTATGACGCATCAAAGAAGGAACAAATAGAAATATTTGCGAATGATATCTGCAGGTCTGGCAGTTTTGAATGATAAATGATAATGCTAATTAATCAGTTATTTTAGGCTTTATCAATATCTTACATGTTAATACTTTAACCCCTTTCATCAATTTATGTAGGCCAAGGATTTAAAAATTTTTAATATGACAAAAAGGGCTGAATAGTCTTAACATGCCAAAAACGTAGGGAAAGAAGACACAAAATAAATTGTTTTAATTTTAAAAAAATTATCATGCTGACGTTACAGGGGCAGTGCATACTTGTCCAATTTTAGCAATGGGGTGGCATGGTTGCATGGTATATGAAAATTCTCAAAGTGAAAACCCTTAGGGCAATATAAAATAAAGCCGGCCCGAGAGCAAACGAAAATAAAATACTGAAAAAGATATACATGAGTTGGCTAAAAAACTGTTATTAAAATGCAATTGAACTCAGTGTACAAGAAATATATTTAAAAAGGGATTATAATGTACAGAGATTCTCTTATTCTCAAACAACTCGGCTTATTGAATTACTCAAAACACATTTTGGCATTACGCCATCTTCAGTGAGTGTCTACAACCCAGTACTCAACATAATTTCGACTCGCAGACGATACTGAATATGCCCAACTCCTGGGAAACTAATCGGGAAACTCTGATGTGGATACCAGGACATGAGGGGATAAACAGGCAAACTATAAAAAAATTGTGAAGCCCTCACACCCTTTGGACCTGAACCACAAATTGGCACCCCCAAATATAGCCAAAGATAAAAAGTGAACTTGAACAAATGGGTCAAGGAAGAAATGGCCACACACCAGATTAATTCACCAGGTGTGAAATACTCTAATACTCTAAGTTCTTTGACATTTCAACCAGAAAACAAAAATCTATCTTTTTCTCAGTAGGCAAGCATTAAGCAAAATAATAGAACTTAATACTGGCCAATGTCCATTAAACTACTCAAACACTGGGAAAACTGAGTTATCTATCAGCTGTGTCTTGTATAGGTAGAAACATCAGGACAAATTCAATTTAACTTCAAAATTTTAGACCAGAAATGATACCACCTCCTCAGAAAGGTGATGCAGTACCAAAGAAGAACTTGGGAAAGTGCTCAACAACCTTAAAGTTAGCACTTTCCAGGGTTATTTCCACATTATATCTTTTAGGTTACAAAATCACAGTGATTGCAAAAAAGTAGACCCAAAAGCAACAAAAATCATTTGAGAAAATAAGTCAAAGCTTACAAGTAAAAACACATTTGTGTATGTCAATAGTCATTTTTAACAACAGTCAAAAAAAGTTGGATATGTGTATGTGAGAAATACATCATCAGTATGGACATTTTTATGTATTTTTAGTTCGATAAAATTAAAAAGAAACTCGCCCCAATCAATCCAAGGAGTTGAAGGTATACTTTTTGAGGGAGATGAAACTGTGTTTGACAATGGGCAGATAGTTAGG
The DNA here is from genome assembly GCA_039619505.1 of Cimex hemipterus. NCBI lineage: Eukaryota > Metazoa > Arthropoda > Insecta > Hemiptera > Cimicidae > Cimex > Cimex hemipterus. The sequence goes on from CM077102.1 coordinate 18,370,105, forward strand.
GAAAACGCCTGCTACTGTTCGAACAGCCATTTTGCTTGTCCACCTCCCGGGGCGAGGGATATCTCCACATGTCGTTACAGAGCTCCTGTATTCATTTCATACCCACATTTCTACCTCAGCGATAAGTACTACCACAAGGACATATCAGGAATGAAACCGGATCCGCAAAAGCACAAATTTTACATTGTGCTCGACAAGGTATGTGATCGTTACTAAAACTTTGGTTTTATTATTGTAAAAATATACTTTTCAGACTATGAGCATCCCACTTGAAGTTCATGCGAGGCTTCAGATAAATATTTTAACAGGAAATTCATTTGGGTTAAAGTAAGTTTATATTTTATTTTTCCATTTATAAGTGTTTTTTATTGTATTTTTTCTTGCGTTAGATTTTTTGAAGATTTGCCGACAGCTTACATGCCGATGATCTGGTTCAACCAAAAGGCGGTGATCACGCCAACGCTTTCGAGCCAAATTAAAAGCATCTCCTTTTTTGATGATAACCTCGAATACATCTTTATTGGGCTTGCCCTATTTGGGCTTATCCTGACACTCTTAGGTATAGTCCTTTGGGGTCGAAGGGTCTATATCCACGTGTCCAGCCCATCAACGTCGTTACTCTGCAATTCTGATTCAACTGAAAATATTAGTTAAAAACTTTTTTTTAATTGTATTTTTAGAATCAATTGCTCATGCACTATATAATATTAGATCTTATGATTTACGAACAAAAGTGAACCAGTCTTGTTCCTTATATATTTAAACAAAATTGTATTACTAATTGATTTTATATTGTACAGGAATACAGGAAAACTAGGTAGGAAAAAATAAATTTTCTGTACATTTATTAGTGCATGAAATATTTGTCGTTATGATGATAAAAAAAACTTAAAATAAATTATTATGCTTAAGTAAATAAATGATTTGTTTGTAATTTTATACACTTAAATTTCAAGTGCTGTGCAATTTGTATTATAAAAAGAAGCAGATTTTTAATTTGTCCATCATTTTAAAAACAAAGTACTTTAATGTTAGATGTAATGACCATGTTGTTTTTTTTTAAATTTGTAAGTGGCAATTGACTATTTCCTAAGAGAAATTACTTACCTAATATTTTATTTGTATCATATGAATATTAAACTATAATTAGCACCTTTTGGAAAAACAAAAATGTGGATGGTTAGGTGTGGAAAAAAATGTGGATATTAAAAACTTTTTTCCTTGTATGATTTTGGGCTAATGAAATTAACTTTCATTAAATAAAACATTATTGTTTAATCCAGTAAAAATCTTTGAATTAATTATATCTTGATATTTATGAGTTAATGACTTAGTTGATAAGTTTTATCATGCTTTTCGGACAATAGATAGGCTGATGATAGTCAATCAGTCAGATAAAAGTTTAATAATAAATGTAAAGAAAAATGGTAGATTGAATTACCTTAGATAATGCTTGCATATTGACAAATTTTTGTGATAAATTTTCATAAAGAGTTGTATAAATTGATATTTTGTTTAAATTTTACAGCCAAAAAAACATATTTCCCAGTGATATACGTTAGGTGTATCGGGTTAAATAAAACTGTGATAAGTATTTACAGTGTTTTTTTATTACAAACCTTGCATGTCATAATATTATTGTACATTTTCTAAAATAATTACGACTAAACATCCAATTAATGAATCCCCAGGTTTCCGTAATTATAAAAACAGAAACCAGTGTTATTAAAGCTATAAACATCAGTTTAATTAGTCTTCAGTCCTTTTCTATTGGGTTGTCTGGAAATAAATGCAGGTTTTCTTTTAATTACACCTCCATATTATTATGAGGTTTTTTATGTATGAATATCAACCTTTTTTTTACACAAAAACGTTTATCTTAGTAACATTTCTTTATTTGGGAATAATTCAGACTTTACTAAGATGTCAACGCGTGATTTCCGTGCAATTTCGTTTTACGAGTTTAAACTTAACCAGAAGGGTGCACAAGCGGCCAGACTAATACTAATGAAGCCTTGGTGATGGCATTCTATGTGAAAGCACGGTTCAGAGATGGTATAAAAAATTTTGAGGGAGATTTTAACCCTGAAGACGAAGAAGTTGGTGAATTTCTTCCCTAGATGATCTGCGAGCTATGGTCGCAGAATGGCTGTTCGAGAGATCAGTAGAAATTCTTTCAGCTAGTAAATTGACTGTCGTTAAGCACTTTAACACAATTGGAAAGGAAAAAAAGCTTGAAAGTTGGGTTCTTCATGCAATAAAGACCACAAAAATAATAATAATAATCCGCTTTGAAATTTGCACAACACTTCTTTGCCGAAAGAGAAATGAATCGTTTCTGGATAGAATTGTAACTTGTAATGAAAAGTAGATTCTGTACGATAATGACAGATGTTCTGGACAGTGGCTCGACAAAGGAGAAGCAGGCATTTATTTACTTCTTGAATCTTGCCAAAATCGAAAAAGGCTGATTCTGTTACACAACACTCGGCCCCATGCCTCACATGTGGCACGAAAAGTGTTGGATGTATTGGGTTATCCGGAAAATAATGCAGGATTTTAAGTTTTCATTAAAAAAAATCTATATAAAATATTCTGTTTACGTTTACAGGATTACTCATTTGTATGAATGTCAACACTTATTAATCCTCTTCCAAATGATATTGTTTGTTTACCTCTGTAGCATTCCGCTACTTGGAAATAATTCAGTCATCCTTATAATGTCAAAGCGAGAATTTCGTACGATTTTCTTTTACGAGTTTAAACTCGGCCGAAGCGGAGCCCAAACGGCTAGAAACATTAACCAAGTCTGGGGCGAGGGTTGTGTTAATGAGTGCACTGTGCAAAGGTGGTTTAAAAAATTTCGGGAGGGAGATTTCAGCCTTGAAGATGAAGAAGGTCGTGGAAGGCCTTCCTCTCTTAATGATGATGTTCTGCGATCAGTGGTGGAAGAAAACCCCAAAACAACTGTTCGAGAACTTGCAGAGCAACTCAAAGTCAGTAAAACGACAGTCGCTGACCACCTCTTTGGTCAATCGGAAAGGGCCCATTTTGTTGCATGACAACGCTCGACCACATGTGTCACGTGTAACGTCACAAAAATTATTGGAGCTTGGCTATGAAACTTTGCCTCACCCACCCTACTCTCCGGACCTCTCGCCTACTGACTACCATTTTTTTAGACACCTGGACCACTACTTACAACACATAATATTCAAAAATCAAACGGAACTGGAAAATGCATTTATTGACTTTATCAATTCTAAAAATTCTGAATTCTACTCAGACGGAATTAATAAGTTACCAACACATTGGGAGAAATGTATTGAGAGTATGGGAAATTATTTTGATTAAAGATCATTGCTTTAAAGTAACTAGTTTCTTTTTTTTTGTTTAATACCAAAATCCTGCATTATTTTCCGGACAACCCAATAGGTTACGAAGTTCTGTACAAGACTCTTGCCTACATACAACCATTTTTTCAGACACCTGGACAACATTCTACAATGAATAAACTTTATTGGTCAAAAGTAGTTAGAAAATGCAGAATAAAGATTCAAAATTCTATTCAGAGGGTATAGTGAAGTTGCCATCACGTTGGAAGAAGACTATGAGAAGTGATGGAAGGTATGTTAATGAATAAAAAAATGCTTAAAATCAATTATTTGTTTTTATTTTATAACCATAAACCTGCATTAATTTCCATACAACCCAATATTATTACAAAAGAAATTTTTAACAAATTTTAAATAATACAATAACTGAGAAAATATAGAAAAAACTTTAGTTATTCCTCAGCGATTCAATTAATAGAAATTTTATTTTTTTTAAATAATTCAATTACGTAAATAATATCACAGAAAGATATGAGTTTTAATTGAATTGAAATGTTAACAACCAAAAGTTCGAAATCAAAGATCAACAAAACAGGAAATCAAAGATTACTGATCATTTGTAAATTAAAGTTAATACCTAAATCAAGTAAACGCTGAACTAGTGTTTGTCCAGTTATATCAATCTGTCCAAAGTAGAACGTTTACTTGAAAGCTAAAATGTAAAAATAACTCAAGAGCTAAGATAAATTTACATACAAAGAACCCTTGAAGTCTTATCAAATGAGCAATTTATAAAAAACATTTACCTCCAGAAAAATATGAAAGCACAAGTCTGTTGGGAAAAAAAGACAAAGATCAATCCAATTACAAGAGATTTCATGCCTGGGTATACAGCATAGGCAACTTATCCATTAGTTTTGTTCGATTATTTTTGTCATCTGTTTTGATCAGGCGCGTTTTGACTTTCTGCAATGTTCAGTTGTGGTTTAGTGTAAATTTTTGTTTTCACAAACCAACTATTGAAGGGCAAAACAGCAAGGTTAGGTAGACCAAAATTATCAGAAAAAGGAGAAATCTCACAGTTTAAGTTAGAAAAATTGCTAATTATATTTAAACACTTGAAAAATCAATTTTAACAGACAAATACAAATACTTTTTTTTTAATAATGGTTGTAGATTGTCCTAGTTGGAAAAAATGAGAGGTACATCATTAAAGAAAGTTAGCACTAGTCAGGACAGACATTATAACAGAATTGCTATAACTGGGAACTATGAAAGGAGAATTACCAAATTTGGGAAAACATCTGAATCTCAATTTATAACTGTGCCAACTATTTGCCACATTTCAAATTAATAGTAAAATAACACTAACCTCTTCTCAGATTATTAGCATATCCAGCAAAAAAGAACAACCTCCTTGTCTGCTTGGGCTTGGATGGAAAGATTGCATTGTCAACTTACTCAATACAGAGTCCACTTGCTAGAGAAGATCGTTATCCTTCCCTTAATTAAAAAAGGGGTTGTTTGTTTAAGGACCCCCCCCCCAACATTGCAAGGTTTTGCCGGATTTTCCTTCTCATGTTCAGTCCAGGTCTACCATCAAGTGTGAGTAAAGAAGTCAAGCTCAGTCCAGCAGGCCTGAGGCAATAGGCATAGACGATGTCAGCAGTTCATTAAATTGTTCTCCTTATTTGAGTCAAAACCATCCTGGATTAGGAACTGAATATATGTTGTAATCATTTTCTAACAAATTCATTTTAATATAGGTCTTCTTCACAGTCATAGTTCAACCTTTTTCACTGTACGATCAAGAGCATAGTTGTATATTTTAGCAAAAAGCCTCCAAAAATAATTTCAGAAATGTATCTGATGCACACTGCCAACTTAGAGGGCATTAGTCAAACAGGAAAAGATGGGACTAGTAGTGAACCAAGATTGTAAGGTGCATGATGAAACTGCCTACAATGCTAAGTCTTCAACAGAGAATATGTATTTAATCGTGTCTACCCCATCCATAAAATGAGAATGACAACTGTGTGATAACTAGTGACTTCAATGAGCGCTCTCCAAAAAAATGATGCTTTTGATATATGTAAAGGCATCCAAAAGAACAAGATTTTTCACATACACCACAGATTGCATTACCCATAAAAGGAGACTCCTGATAGAAAAGTAGGAATTGTCAGCATATTTGCCACAAGAATTTTGTTCGAGAATGGTCCTCCTAAATAAAATTTCAGTTCATTCATTGGCAGAAAGGCTTAAAAATAAACAAATAAATAAAAAATATTTTGAAAGATAAAAAATTGTTTAAAAACCAATTCTATGTGTGCATTAAATGTTTTTGTACACAGTACATTATCTGATATGCATAAAATATTAACTTTAAAAAAAACTATGTATACAAATATTCCAGTCATTTGACAGATGTGCAAAGATTTTTTTGGAACATTTAATCTTTTTTCCTTAAATTTATCAACCTGGAAATAACAGATAGTTCACACATCCAATAACAAACGAGTTTGTTCACAACATATCACTTCATCCATTTCGCAAGAATGGATATACATTATAAAAATATAGTTTTTCTTTTTTGTTCTAATAAGTCTTAGATAGAGAGACTAGTCAACAAAACATGGGCAAAATTTAACCCCTCGCTCTTGTTTAAATTTAACAACCTTGCTTCAATTACTTGAATCTAAAAATTGGAAATTTTTTCTTTTTTAAGGTTAAACTAGTATTTGTTAAAACCTTTGAGTTCAACATACGGTGGTTGGAGCATTAAGACGGCATACTCTTCGTTTGAAAATGCAAGATGAAATGGGAAATTTCCGAGGAGGAGTTGGTGGCACGTTGGTGGCCTACCTCTGTTTTTTGGATCTTCTATATCCCAGATGTCAGTCATACCACAACCAGCTCTAAAATTTAGAAAATACACTGAAATAAAAACCAAATTTTAATTTTTTTAAAACAACTGTACCTGCTCTGGCCAAAACACCATGATTCAGAAATTACTAAATAGTCAACTTCCAAAGAAGATATTATTTTAAAAACGTCTTCAGGAGGTTTTCTGCTGAAAGCAGTGTACACTTTTTTTGTTCTTTCCCTAATGAACAAATATTGAATAAGTTTAGCAATTTCATTTTTTAACGATATATTGTATCATAAAATAGGAAAAACATTTTTCGATTAGAAAATACAATGAAAATTTCAGGTTCTTATAAACAAATTTAATGAACAATAAAAAGTAAAAGTTAAGTAATTCCTATTGTACAGAAGGCCAACCATTCATTCAGCCAACATGCTCCAATTTAATCAATGATTTATGAATAAATTATTTTGTTCCATGACCTGTTGCCATGTTAATTCTGTCCTCATAGAACTTCTCAGGTTTTTGAGCAAATAACTCATGTTTCTGCAGTGCTCAACTGACATAAAAACTTTGTCATAATGGAGTTTTTCAGATTCTGGAATAAATAAAAATCTGATGAGGCAATGTCCCACGACTACATAGGACGTAGGACATTCCAGTCAAATTCTCATAAATTCTGTCATATCTGTAAAGACATGGTGTGAGCATTATACAGGTGGAAAACTTTTTCACTTTCCTTTCACTTCAAAACAAACATTCAATGATGGTCAACTGCTGATTTTAATGTCTCTAATTGTGTGCAGTAAATTTTAGAAGTGGGGAGTCGGTGGCCAGTTGACAATTTATGCACTCATCACTGCTGTGAACAGGTGCATTTGAACACAGTAGTAAATGAGCTTGTGTTTTCAAAAACCTGCACCTTCAGGGTTGATATGATCTCTGCTAATGCAAACCCTCATAAAAAATAATAATTTTTAAAAAATTGAGAAGTAATGGTTTGCTCAGGGGCATCGGTAGCAGCAACGGTTTATACGTTACTATGCACTCTACTCATCGCTGTTCAAATTCAGTAGCCTTGCATATTCGAACTAGCCATATTTAAAAATTGACTTATTTTTTCAAAAACTGCCATCCCAAGGGTTGATATGACTGACCTCTGCTTGGTAAGGAATCCTTGTAAAATACAAAAATAATAATATTTAAAAAAAAATAAATTAAATAAAAAGTAAACAAAAAATGGTTTGCTCGAACGGAAGAAACTCATAATAAAGAACACAGTTTCAATCCTACCAATACTTTCATGGGATGTAATCCAGCTTGACTTTTGAGATGGTTACTATACTATAACAAATTTTTCTAGCAGTTTGTGCAATGGTTTTTCCCTTTGCAGCGAAAAGAAAATCATAAATAATAAAAATGCATTATTTGTCCTCCTTTTAATTTGTCAAAATACCTTGTAAAAAAACAAAACCTCAAACTGATGAATAATGAATATTGCTTCCTAATCAAAAGGATAAAATCAAATTATTCAAAAACGCTACGCACTTAGTTTACAAGCTAACCTCAATTGGGAATCTTCATAATGTGGATGGTTTACTATGGGTCTTCTTGTTGACAGTAGTATTGCAGCTGTGATTGGCATTGGCCCAGCAAAAACAGCATTCGGTGGAGTGCTTTCGCTAATCCATCCTAGCAGCTCCTCTAGATCTACGTTACTGTATTCTCCTGTCAAAGATTTCCATTAAAATCAATGTAAAAGGGTGAATTAAACTCAAAGAATATACCAAGGATGTTGTGCTGTTCGACAAGATTCATAATGCCTCTATACTTCATGCAAGCGATAAAAAGCGCCAAGAGTGCAAAATGGAATTTTGTATCCAGAACTTTAAAATACTGAAATTAACTAAGTTAATTTTTTATAAGTTTTAGGTGATATTTTTAAAAAGTCATACTTTTCGAGATGCTGCTAAAGATGCAACAATACAAAGATGAGGTGTGAAAAACAGCTTGAGCCTCATTATCATGACCGCCATCACTGTGAAAGCCCCAAGCTGTAGGAAATTATACACAACGTCTGGGTCAATTGAGCTAAACAAGAAAATCAATAATGAAACAAACACTGAATTAGGGATAATATTCAAAAGAAAATTACTGAAACTTTGAAGAAGTGACCCAATATAAAAACAAGCCAATAGTCGTGGTGATGACTAGAGGTATCAAATAAGTTTCGGTAAGTTTGACGATAGGTTCCCATCCGAGGAAATCAAATTCAGCCGAACAGGTATAAAGCAAAGTGTGGAAATCTCGGAACGATGATATTTTGGAACGTATTATGTTTATTATGTGTGTCTGAAAAAAATTTTTATTATCAAACTTAAACCCAGAGTTGTTGCAACCACTTACATCATCATTTGTCGTCAGTGCCCTCGTTTTTAGCACTATGGCTAACGAAAATGTAACAATAGTCGTAAATACACTCCGTATGTAGAAGTTCTGTTTTACAGACAAAATCGGATAAAGGAACAAGAGGGTTGTTAAAGATGATAAAAGTAGGCAAGTTAACAGTGAAGACAGCAACAGCTCATTACCAAACATTAGAAATAGAGTCAAAGAAACTGCCATCTAAAACAAATAAAAAATACAGGACTTTTAACATAGTAATTCTATAAAAATATACTTACCGTTTGTCCTGATAAAACAATAAGAGCTGAAAATCTGCTAACAAATCCCAGCATAAAAAGGATAAGAATGGCAATGACCTGCGTGGCAAATAAAAACTGGGAAAACTGCCATATCGCCAGACAAAGAGATGTAACTATTGTAATAACAATGAACTAGAAAAGAATAATTTTATATTTAAAATAAAATCAACCCATTTTATTGAGTTATATTATTGTTTATAATAGATCGTACTTGTAGGCTGTGCTTTCCTGTTCTTTGAGTAAAATCATGAGTCTCTTTATTTGCGTTTAAAAATTTTGTCACACATAACATTTGCAGGAGGCAGAATGGATAAGCGAAACTTTCTCTCAAAGGTGGAGTCCATTGAACTCTCGTACACTACAAAATATTGATTTATTTTAACAAATTTTTTTATTACTTTCTTCTTGATACGTACCTCCCCATGATTATAAAAGAAGCACATTACAGATATCAATCCACCAACTATTGAATCGCTACAAGAAAATTAAAAATATTTACAAAATAATTTAAATATAAGTTTAAACTTTTAATTATCACACCTTAGAACAAAGCCGTAAATGAATAATATGCTGGTCGTAAAGCCAGCACAGATCCAAACAAAGTGAAGATAAAAGAATTCAGGCTGGCGAATACCGACACAGGAAAAAACTGTGCTGAGGCCGTTGCCACGAACCACCTCCCAGCATTGGTTCCCCACGATACCGAAACTCTCACAAACTGAGTCGAAAATTCTGAATAAACAGCCTAGAAAAACCTGATTTTGTTAGTAGTATAACAGCCATATTCAAGCAGTAAGTCTACCCTACTTCTGGAAACAGGTTAAATCTTTCAAGAGTATTAATAACTGACGGGTACTCTGTGATATTGTCATGGGTGATTTTCATAAAGCCCTCGAGAAACGATGGGGCTTCCACAATCGTCTTGTAATATGAGTAATACATGCCCTGAAAAAGAACACGGTCGAAGTACGGAGTGGAATGAAAACATGCAGCTTAAATAATACCATTTCGCTCCTGAACGTCATTTCCCTCTCAAGAGTTGATAGATGGGAAAAGTGGCGATCATTTTCAAAGAGTATCGCTACGTGAAATGTATGTAGAAGTCCGAATGTACAAGCTGGAAAAACATTACTGTTAAAAATTTGTTCTCACATTTAAAATACAATATTTTTTGGATTTGTATAAAAAAAAAAAAATAATGGGAAAAATTATTAACAACTAAAAGTAGTTCTAGATTGCATGAAATTGGTTTACAGGATTCAATGCTATTTTTCATAAATCTAATAAAATAGTGGCTTGTAAAATTAGGTCAATAGCGTTTTTCAATAATTCAATTTTTTCTATATTATGTTGAAGCAATGCTTATTTAGTTATTACTGTTTTCACTCTCCGAAAAAGTTTAATGTGTTTTTATTCATCAGTTTCGTTCTATATGAAAAATCCATATTTTTACAAGGTGTTTTGCTAATTTAAAATTGAGGGGAAAAATTGTGAATTTTTATCATTTAATGCTTTTTTTATAATCACAAAGGGAAAACTACAGCTCAGATTTTTAGGACAATTTTTGTGTATGGTGATGACGCTTTAGGACAAAGTGCTGTACGTAAATGTTTGTTTGTTTCAGAAGTAGAAATTTTGATTTAAAGGACACAAAGTACTCTGGTCTTTAGCAATTGTCACTGTCCAAAATGTACACTGTTTTCAGCAGAAAAACCTCCTTAAGACTTGTTTAAAATAACATCTTTGGAAGTTGACTTCAGCAATTTTTGAGTCATGGTTTTATCAGAGCTAGTACAATTATTCTAAAAAAAAAATATGGTTTTTGTCCATTTTTTATTTTAGAGATGGTTATGGGAGACATAGAAGACCCAGAAAACAATGGCATACGATTCCTCCTTAGTAATTTCAAATTACATTTTGCATTTTCAAACACAGTAATGAAATGCTTTGAGTAATGCAGTAAAGCAGAACTTAAAGCACTGACCAATCACTCACTCAAATGTTGAATTCAAAGGTTATATACTAGCTAGTCTGACCTAAGGGTTATTTTTTATTTTATTTTATTTTTTTTAAATTTAAGTAAGGGACACCTGTAGTTTTTGGAGAAGCTTAGATAACAGATGTTCTAAAAAAATACGCACAAAACTAAAAACTTTGGATGATTAGAACTCATCTTCCATTGGAAGGCAGCCTACTTGCACCATCTGGAATCAAGTTCTAATCAAAATGATGAATAATAATAATTATACCCATTATATTTAGTGGTTTGATTGTCAAAATCACTTCTTTCAATTAAATAACCTTCTTATGTAAGGTTTTAGTTGAAATGAAAAAGTCAGTGATATGAGCGAGATTCAAACCCATCACCTTTGGCTCAATACGTCGCTGCTCTAACCACTTGAACTATCATGCCTTCAATCCACTCAGACACCAATGAGAAAATGGCCAAAGGAGGGCAAATTCGATAGATTGGGGAATTTATGTCTGACTGGATTGAAGTCACGATAGCACAAGTGGTTAGAGCAGTAATATATTGAGCCGAAGGTCGTGGGTTCAAATCCCATTCGTGATACTGACTTTTTCATTTCAACCAAAACCTTACATAAAAATGTTAAATAATAGGTATTATGATTGACATGAACTTCAACCAGATCCAAGATACAGGTAAAGATCTACAGTGAGTAAAAAAAAGGTTGACAACATGTAACACTTTAAACAGTACTTCTGAAAGCCTTGATGATGACTTTAAAATAGGTAAAAAGCTCAGCAGCAACAATTCAATTGGTTTATTCATCCAGCTCATCTCAAGAACTAGATTATTCGTGTGCATTGCTGAAGCATCACCTTCTCTACAAATTTAGTGTATGTTGTGTAAATGATCATATATCTCCATGGGATCTGCAGAGTGACCTGTTTGTCCGTTTCTGAAGTCTGTCTCAGACCAAACCACAAAGGATAGGAAGAGCAAAATGATCTGTCTACCTGAATATCGTACAATGATTGATCAATATGCTCAATCGTTTAGAAGCTGGGACTGGGATAATGTAACCATAGGCAAGGCAAACAAAAGAGGCATCACGAGGGAGCTTATTAGACTAAAGCTTGATCTATCACATCATGTCACAATGACCTACCAATGTCTGCAGGTGAGAAAACCAAAAATACAAGCCAACATTCTGTCCTTAACAGACACATTGATTAATGTCAAGCCATTCATTATGCAAATTGACAGCTAGAATTTGAGTAAAGTATCTATTGAAAAAGCAATATTTTTCACCTAAAAATGCAATAAGCAAACGTCTGGCGATGGTTGTCTTGTTTCCAGTGCTCAGGCTTTTCTGCCTGTGCGTTTCGTTCTTCGTTCTGTGCCAGACTGGAGCGGACTGCTTCTCGTTCGACTGGGAAGAGGCCTTGTCCCTCTTCCGAACGGCCATCCCAGCAATCGACCGAACTGAAGATCGCCGACAGAAGAACAGCAGTTTATCTCGAGGTAGGCTGCAAACTGTAACCAGCACAATCGACTTCTTATGTCGATTGATGACAATCGAATAGATAGATAGATCAACAATTTTTTTTGTTGATACATGAATTTATGTATGCACATTTAGCGGATACCCACACCTTCTTCGTACAAAATGTAAGTACGTAACAGTTTACTATGTTAACTAATATTTACAACAAAATAATGTAATAAAAAATAGACAGAAAAGCACATTCACAAATATAAAACTATCTCAAAAATTTTAGTTTTACACAGATATTTGATAATTACAAATTTTTAAAATTAAATAATTTATATTTTATTTATTTAAAACAAAATTTTCCCATTGTATATTGCCAAATGAGCTTCCCCATTTGATAAGTGATAACCAGAAATTGCGCTCAAAACCTAGACCGAACCTGCCCGTGGTTTTCAAGGAATCAATCTTTTGTTGTGCTGATAAATAATATACAATTTTAAACACCTTAGTTTTTCATTCACTGATAACTTTCAACTGTTAATTGTCAAGTTTCGACTGATGAGAATAGAATGCCTTGTGAAATAATCACTTTGCAGCTTGGCCAATGCGGTAACCAAGGTACGTTTTCATCTTTTATCCCGTGTATTGTGTGACACACCAGAAAATTGGGTTATTTTTAAAATATCTGCCTGGAAGATTTACGAAAAAATGAATTTTTTAAAATGTACCCATTACAATAACATTGATAGATGTGTATATCATAATAATCACTTAGCACTATGTAGTAAATATGCATATTCATATAAAATAATATTCATATCCCTTGTTTTACGATCTTGCATAATTCTAATTATATTGAACAATAATTATACTTTAGCTATTTGTAATAACTGTCAGTAGTCAAGTGTTCTAATATAAGAAAAGAATGCCTTTTGAAATAACCTGACGACCTAGGCCTATCAATGCGAGTGTTTAAAAAATTATTGTTGTTACAATAAATAATATGTTGTTAGTTTATTATGTCAGTGCTAGGTGATAAAATGGGAATCGACTTGCTTACAATGGTCCTCCTCCTCGATGCCACGAGAAGACACAATTAAAAGAAGAATATTTTGACAAAATGGTTAAATGGATAGGTTTGCTATAAAATCCAATGTAGAATGTAATTTAGAGTTTCTTGGCATGCAAAACATTAAGTTGCATAAAAAGTTCAGATCGTATTTTGAGAGGATAAAGCAAGAGCAGTTTGGCGCAAAGCAGCCACATCAGTACAATTCTCATTATACAGGCAATTAAATAATAGTGTCATCAAATGAGCGAGCTTCGTGAACCAAAATTCGATTGCAATAATAACTCTGCAGCTTGGAAAACCAATGAATTTTTGTAAATATATACCCTGCAATATAATGCAAACTGCTAAAAAATGATTAGGGATATTTGCAATTTATTTATATTCTATTAATTTTAATTAAATTAACCAATATATTCTTGTTGATTGGATAAAACAAAATAGAATATACAAACCAAAAACAAACAAAACAAGAATATAAACATGAAAATTACTCATTTTGTAAAAAAACCAACCTTTTCTTAACTTTTCTCCATTTTAATCTAGTTGTATTTTTTGTAATCATTGAAAAACATAACCTTGAACCAGAATTTCGCAATATTATTGTGAGGATGAGTCATTGAGGTCTCTGGCAAATGGATTTTATGGAGGTCTCCGGGTCTTTATCCCAATTCTGAGAGGCTCGAAGGGACAATAGGAGACCTGGTAGTGGATCTCAGCACATTTTCGCCCTAAAGGAAGATAAAAATATGTCATTGCTGCAAGACAGAACCCTTTCCACAGTGCCTGCCAGATCCTAAATGAAGTACAAGATGTTTTGGCAAAGCCTTTATCAATGCAAAAGATTCACAATCATTTGTGGCGAGTTGACCTCACATCGTTTGCCCCTTTGAGATGACCTCCAGCAACTTAGGACAATAGGGTGGAATGAATGCTTAGAAGAGAACGCGCCAAAAAGATGTTAAGTTTACTGTCGTGTTTCTGTCTGTATAGTGATAGCAGGTGCCGAAGAGTCTACTGAGAACAGGGGATTCATACAATGCCCCAATACATGCTCCCTTTGGTGCAGTTTATAGGAGGTGGTATAATGGACGGGCCTGGGATTTATACTGGAGGATGACTCGACTCCATAATGTTGAAGGCAACCTCACTGAATAAATCCTTCAAACCAGGGATCTCGTTTCTAGGGATTTTCGGTTTCTGTATAACATTGCCAGGCCTCATTAAGGTAGAGTTGTTCATCAATGTTTAGAAAATCTGGGAATTTTTCATCTGCCTCTTCTCCCATTGTCTCCATTCCTCAATCCCATGAAGCTATCTGCAGCCAATTGACCTTCAAGAAGAGAGTGCAGGGTTGACATCCATAGAATGAAATTCCTTATGAAACTAGTGGCAAACATATTAACAGGTGCACAGAGGACTTTTTGCACAGTATTAATTGTTTAAAAAAATTATTGTGTCCAATTTATACGTAGAAATTCATTTTTTCACATCTTACATGTATTTGTATAATTTAAACAATGTTTATAAATCCCAGGCCCTGAAGATTATGTCAATAAAGATAGAAACTTTGGCACGGTAAAGAAAATGTTTTTTTAAACCTACGCCGCACCAGACCACATCTCACAATCTCTGAATAATCAGAAATTAACTGTCACTAAACACCACACACTTTTATTTTGTTATTCTTAAAAATTAAATTTAATTAAATTTTAATAATTATATTAATTAAATTTTAATTTATAAATTAATCAAATTCAAGTACTAAGTCACATCTTAGGACACAT
>CM077102.1:18385730-18452069 GCA_039619505.1 Cimex hemipterus
AATTTTAATGCAGTTTGTAATAAAAATGAACGGGGAAATAAATACTACAAAATTGGCAATCTTCAATTCAATCAACTCACACATATTACTTACTTTACTAAAATTAATGTTAAGATTGCAATGAATGAACAGATTAATTATATAGAAAGTGAACATTTATCAATTTGACAAGCTTTTGTGTTGTCCTGTTAAAGTTCATTCAAAATTAAAAATTGTAA
Source organism: Cimex hemipterus (assembly GCA_039619505.1). Taxonomy (NCBI): domain Eukaryota; kingdom Metazoa; phylum Arthropoda; class Insecta; order Hemiptera; family Cimicidae; genus Cimex; species Cimex hemipterus. Next base: position 18,385,949 of record CM077102.1, read on the forward strand.
ATATTAAGGATAGCTTTAATAAAATTGAGTTTTACAATTAAATCATGAAGAATTTTTTTTTCTTTTTTGGATTGTACACATTTTTTTCAATATACATCAATAAATTTGCATACATTTTTTTTATTTCCATTGAATTTTAAAATTAATTTGTTTGTTTAAATTTATTTCAGTTGGTTTTGAGTTTTGGAAAAAGCTGTGTGCAGAGCATGCCATCAAACCTGATGGTATTTTAGAAAGCTTTGCCACTGAAGGCACAGATCGGAAGGATGTATTTTTTTACCAGGTACATCATTCATACACATCCATTCATATTCTCAATGTGGAATTGAGTTCAATTTAAATTCTCAGGCAGATGATGAGCACTACATACCAAGGGCTGTCCTTCTTGACCTGGAGCCTCGTGTTATCCAATCCATAAAAAATTCACAATATGCAAAAGTAAAATTCTATTGTGCTATAAGCAGTAGGGATTAGTATTTGAAATAATAATTGTGTGTGTGTGTTTTTAGCTTTATAACCCAGAAAATATATATTTATCCAAAGATGGCGGAGGTGCTGGGAATAATTGGGCTTCAGGTTATTCACAGGGGGAAAAAGTCCAAGAAGAAGTTTTTGACATAATTGAGAGAGAAGCTGAAAACAGTGATAGTTTGGAGGTAGAAATCAGGTTTCTTTTACAATTTACGACAGTTGATAATTTAATTTAACTTATTTAATTTGTGAACTTTATTCTAGGGGTTTGTAATGTGCCATTCGATTGCAGGGGGAACTGGGTCTGGAATGGGATCATATTTACTCGACAGGTTAGCCGACCGTTTTCCCAAAAAAATAATCCAAACCTACAGCGTATTTCCGAATCAAGATGAAATAAGGTATAAACATAATTTTGGTGGGCGGTATGTTTGTTTCAACATTTTTTTTCTTTCAGTGATGTTGTAGTACAACCTTATAATTCTGTTCTTACATTGAAGCGGTTGACAAAATCAGCGGATTGTGTTGTTGTACTTGACAACACAGCTCTAAATAGAATAGCGACAGATCGTCTTCACATTCAACAGCCTACTTTCTCACAAATCAACTCTTTAGTGTCGACTATTATGTCCGTTAGCACTGCCACTTTAAGGTAATCAGTCTTAGTTGAATTAATTGTATTTATATGCTTAACAACTTATCGATTTAAGGTACCCTTCGTATATGAATAATGATCTGATTGGTCTAATTGCTCCATTGATTCCTACACCAAGGCTTCATTTTCTCATGACTGGTTACACACCATTAACTGGTGAACATGAGGTAATATTTAAAAAAAAAATTACATTATAGATTTTTCAATAAGGTCCTTATTTATAATTGAATAGGAAGCATCAGTACGAAAGACTTCTGTTATGGACGTCATGAGGAGATTGCTCCAACCGAAAAATATGATGGTTTCCACTGAACTGGACCGTGCAGGACTCCATCGGTACATCTCCATTTTAAATATTATCCAGGTGATTCTAAACACTCGAAAGATATTATTTTATATTATAAGTATGCTAAAATGGAAAATTTTGTTTCTAAAGGGTGAGGTGGATGTAACGCAAGTTCACAAGTCATTGCAAAGGATCCGTGAAAGAAAGATGGTCCAGTTTATTTCATGGGGTCCGGCCAGTATTCAGGTGGCATTGTCTAGAAAATCGCCTTACGTTCACACCGCACACAGGGTCTCTGGGCTCATGCTCGCAAACCACACGAACATTGTTTCAGTCAGTATTATTTGTAAAAAGTCAATTGAACATTTGATATTCTATCGGGTTGTTGTCCCACAGCTTTTTAATCAAGTTCTATTCCAATACGATAAACTGAGGAAGAGGGAGGCGTTCTTAGAGCAGTTTCGTAAACAAACGATGTTCCAGAATAGTCTCGAAGAATTGGATGTCTCGAGAGAAGTCATTGAAGACCTTGTAAATGAGTACAACGCTGCTACAAAACCAGATTATCTTACCTGGAAATCGAGTGCTGTAAGTCATAGCAACCCTATTTAAGCATGCTACTTTATATTGGTAATTATTAATCACATTTAATTTATAGCACTTGTAAACAAAATTGTTTTTATTTATGTTTATTTAAATATACAAATCATTGGATGAGTTTTTCTATTTTTATGCATCTTTTTCAAGTACAATTGAATTTCCCCAAACAGACTAACAACTGGATAATTTCATTTTCTCGGTTGAAATTTTGAATAATAAAATGAATTGGTTTGTAAATACAACTTTTTTTTTTTTTTTTTTTTTTTTTTTTTGCATTTCCGATCAGTTTTTTTTGCATTTCCGATCAGTTTTGTTTGCATATCCTAGCTGTGTTACCTGAGGATACCAAAATGTTTCTGACAGATGGACCCAGCAAGAATAAGCAGACCAAAATAATCGGTAATGTCAAAATTTAAAAAATACACTACTGCACAAAACAAGTGGTGCACTTTGTAATGTTGATTTCTTTTTTAATTGGACAATGTTTTGCACATATTTTTTGTTTTACTATTTTTAAAACGATTTAATAATTATTAAAGGGAAAGTTTTTGCTTTTGTCGCTGATTATGAGGCAAAACTACTTAATTAGTAATATGATTAAAAAATCCCCTCAATCATAAAGGGCACGTAATCCTTTAAAAATGCCTTTATTCATTTTATTCATTATTATGTTGGTGGAACAGAACAAAAGTATACAAGAAATATATTATCAGCAGGCAATTAGCCCATACCATAGATGGAAAAAGTTGCACTAGCATGGAAGATTCACTTTCAATGTAAGTAACAACTCTATTTAAGAGACATTTCATAAAGGACAAGGACACTCGTGTCGTCCTTCAGCCATTAACTATACAGAAAGCCTCTAATTAGTAGATTCGCTTACCACTATTGGTTTATCAAATTAAAGAGTTGACACAAATTTGTTCACTATGTGTACTTGTACCAGGCTATTTTATTTTCTTTCTGATATAGTTTTCATTTCATAATTTTAGTTAAGCTCAAATTTTTTAATGTTAAAATGGTTCCGACCAGTCAAAGATTGACTTTAAAAGAAAGAAAATTAGTGCTTGATTCTTACAAAACATTTGTTGAAATAGCTAGTGTAATAATATTAACTAATAATTGGTGATTGTTTTTAGAATATAGTCACAACTTCCAGTTTTAAGTCAATTTGTTGACTGATGTTTAAAAAAATTTATATATTTTGATTAAAAAATCAACCGATTTTTGTTGTAGGCGTTCTGCCTTGAAAAAGAAAGTAAAACACTGGAAGTTCTAACTGCATAGCTAAAGAACCAAAAAATAATTCAAAACAGTCATCACTCTTAATAAGCAAATAAATTAAGGCTTAGCAAAATGCTGCGAGAGAAAATGCAAAATGTACATCTAAAATCTACACCTCACATGCAGTAAACGGTACATGTACTTTCTTTCTTCTTCCTTCCCCCTTTCAACAGGGGCATCCGACAGCTTGGTCATTTCAGCCCCGAGCACATGCGAAATTTGCAACATACTTTCAATTTGCATTCACCACATAACAACAGTGCATTCATTCTATTCGTTCTGTTTGGTGGATGGAGTACTGTATATTCCTTCATCAACCTGCACACAGTAACAAACCAATCCAGTTGGAGGTCAATAGGGTATTTTTATAAATATTCCACCAACGACCCAAGTCATGCATACATATGGGGGGGTGGTGGGGATGCTATTCCGCCATCAGCCCCTCTCCATTCACTCTCATAAATACACTTACTCATACAAATCATATGTTTTAAAGGATCTATACAATAAAAAATTCCCAATTCCCCTAAAAAGTGGAACAGGGGGGCCTTGAAACTCACTACCATGTTCGAGAACCATTCACAAATACAGTGGCATGCCTACACACTCTTGGTATGGAGCTATGGCAAGACCCTCCTCTATTATGTGTGACACAGGGCACAGCGAGCAATCTTTCTCTGCATAAGGAGCACCTGCACAATGCCCATATGTCTACTGTGTATTACCAAATGATAAACATTTCTCTTTAGAGGACACCTCCCGCAAAACTCTTTTTACACTAGTACTATTAGAGTAAATAAAAAGTGAAAGATGACATACTTTCATACAGTCAGGCTGCTAAAAAGGCTAAAATGGTCTAGGAATGCCTGAATAACCTAGGAGAATACAAGGTTACTGAAGGTTCCGACCAACTAGCCAAAGTAGGGGCAGTCGTCTTACCCATGGGAACAGATCCTTAGCACAATGTACTAGATAGTGTGCTAAAGTTGGAACTAGAAAAAATGACTTGAGAAATAAAAACTCAGCATTCGACATAAAAAACCAGGTACGAGGCAAGCTAAGAGATTTATTACTTCATAAAAAGGAAGGCGAAGGACCTACCACTTAAAGAGGTGGTACAAAGTTGATACAGCAATAAGACTGCCACTTCCCATGGTTTGGTTGGCATAAAGACTCCACAAAAGACCTGTACAGGTTGATTCACAAACTATGCATGATACTCATAAGGATGATTTTTCAGCTTATTTGCAACAACATTCTGTACATTTCTTTATTCCTAATAGTTTAGGAAATATTTATAAATTAATTTCTTATATCCAAAATGCTGTTTTTTCTATGTTAAAACCGTCATAACGCTTTGCTCTTGAAATTATATTAAATCTGATAGCACTTTAAAATAGGGATAAATTTCCCATTATATAGTGAAAACAAAGTTTTTAAAATGTCCTTTTAAATATTTAATTTTATGAAACAACCATTTTTTTTTTAATTTCAGCTAGAGTTTTAATCTGGATTTAAATAAACATGAGCATTGTCAACTATTGGCTAACCAAGCGAGAAAAACTTCGATAATGAACTTGAAAACCACCAGATTATTAGTAAGAAAAATAGAGTTTGAATAAGAAAATCATGCTCAAAAGGTGGCAAATGCTTTTCTTTATTCATATAAGCTAAAAATAATTACTTTTAAAATAAAATAACATCCCGTTTTTAAAAAACTACAAAATTAGAGGAAAAATTGACAAGAAGGAGAAAATCCACTTTAATTCCCTAATTTGATGTGGCTGTTGTGAAACACAAGAGAACTTGTTCACGTAATTATTACAGCCCTTACCATTTATAGTTAATATCTAATAATTTACTTCTAAACAGAGTTCTTATTAGTTCTATTTCAGTAATTGTTCACCATGGTTTGTACTAACGAGGAGTACGCTGATATATTTCCATACGGTGTCGCTCAGGGCAATGGAACCTGGGGGCAGTGCAGAAGTACCGAGAGCTCTTTTCCCAACACGGATAGTTGATAATTGCTCAGATTTAACTGTAGATTAAAACTCTAGCTGATATAACAAAAACTGGAGTTTCATGATTAAAAACTGACGTAAAAAAAAAAAAAAAAAAAATAGGAACCTAGTTAGGTAAACTAAGGGCTAATCAGTTCAAACAATCCAAAACGTATTAACAAATTATTGAATATGTTCATACATCCTAGCATTTCTAACAATCTAATATTTGTAAAACATTTATTATCACATTAAGTTGAAATTGTTCTTTTAAATCTTTGTTCTTTAAAATCAAAGCAATCTTAAGGACTGCTGTTTTTGAGGTATGGTGTTGAAGATAATTTTTTTGGTCATACATAAATTGTTTTGTTTTTCAAATTGTATTTTTTAGATTCTTGACGAACCGTCAACTGCTGGGGAGTAAAAATCAAAAACTAACTGCACCACCACCCATCACAAGACGAGACGAAGTGCCACACGATTTGCCATTCTTAGTTTAGCCGTATTGCAAATAAGATTGCTAAAATTACAGGACTAACCAAATGGCTGTGTAACCAAAATTAAACAAGACAGTGCTGTAGACTTGTTATAATTTGAAAATCTCAATGTGCTTTGCCAAGAGTAAAAATTAAAATCTTGGAAGCTGTTGTTACATGGGTCATAAAAATAAAAAGATTTTTTTTCCATATAAAAATGAATCAGTACATTTTTTACTGTCTTCTTTTCTACTTTAAGTGTTGTAATTTGTACGCTCTTTTGTTTAAATAAAACAATCAATAATAAGCCCTTATATTTTTTCCCTCTTGCCCAATTAATTTTGTAATCAACTTTCAATATGGGGAAAATAGTAATATTTCTATTTTCATTATTTATCAAGTGGTTTGTGAGTGACAACTTTGCATCAACTGACCTCATGCTTTTTATTTTCATGATCCTCAACCAATATAGAAAATATCAAAATCGTAATTTCGAACCCAAATTATTTAGTAGGTAAGTTGTAAAAATCCATCTTCTAAATTAATTGACACATTTTATTTCCTTTGATAGTTTCTTACAATGAAACAATTCAACATGTGTTAAAAATTAAAATACAAAATGAAATATATTATTAACCAATTTGCTAATATAGATGTAAGATATATATAGATATATAAAACTATTTTTATAAAAATTAACAAATGGCTCACAAGTTATTATCTAAGTTAAAAATATTGCGTTTTATTTTTCTGAGACGGTACTTAGTTTAATTATACATTCAAAAAATCAATTTTTGAATAATCTTTGGCAAAAGCAAAAAAAAAAAAAGAAATAGAGATTTTATTTAAGACAAAAGCTACACAAGATGTTGAGTTAAAGAAAGTCAAAAGAATAAGATGTTTATGACTAGCTATGTCCATTTTCAAAATAAAAGTTTTAACACATACTACATAATCACAACATAAAAATAGGTTTAGTATCGAATTTCTACGCCAGAACCTATTCAGTCTCAATACCCTTTACAAAAATACATGTATGTACAAGAAAATATGAAATTTAGATAAGTTAAGTAATTAAAAAAAAATTTAAAAACGTAAAGTTAGACATACATTAATTTTTAAAATAAACACTTTAAATTTTGAGGTAATTTCAATTTTACCTTAATTATCACATGGGGAGGATTGGAAATTGTACATAAATGTTTCAGCCGGAATCTTAACGGGGAATCAGATTCAACTGTAATTTACTTTTGCTTGATATTGCAAGGTTGCCGAGGGGAACCTTATAAGTTTCCACAGGTACTAGATGGAACCTCTGTAGCAGTGTTGCGAGTGTCACAAAGGAAATAAATTGCGTCAACTTGTAGCCCATGCAAGATCTCCTTCCGCCTCCGAAAGGGAGAAAGTGCTCTGGCTTGGAAATCTTTCCGTCATCATTCAGGAACCTGTCAGGCATGAATTTGCTTGGCTCTGACCATAGATCAGGACTCATGTTGAGTGTGTAATTATTCAGGAAGATAAGTGTGTCTTTTTCAACTGTATAACCTGTAGACAGAAAATACAATTAAGAATGCTATAATAAAACTTATTGAGAGTAGAGTTGTGAGGAAGTTTGCATTACCTGCAAGGGAGCATTGTTGGTTGGCGACGTGTGGTATAATTGGTGAAGTGATATGTCTCACAGCTTCCAAAATAGTGGCTTCTGTGTAAGGCATCGATGACCTGTCCTCCAATGTTATCTCCCTTCCTGCTGATACATAGTCGATTTCTTTTTGGATTTTTTCTTGGACGTCAGGCGCTTGTGAAACGAAGCCCAAAATTTTTACGATCAGGTTGGCGATGGCAGAGTGTCCTCCAATGATGTCTTCCAGAGCAAATAAGGCAGTTTCAAGAGACATGGTCGCCTTTGGGTCTTTGATGTGGTTGATGAGAGCATCAACATAATCCTCTGCTTCTTGTCCTGCAGCCCAGTTGTCAAGCTTCTTCTGGATGATCCTGCCGACGATGAAGTCTTTGATCTCCTTGCTCCATTTCGACATCTTTCTAAGATTTCCGTTAAGAAGAGGCATAAGCCAGGGAATAAAGTCAGCTGCATATCCCTGGTTCACCTCATAGAAGATGCTATCGAAATTCTCAATCATTTTCACATATTCAGGATCGTCCGAGGGAAATCTTGAACTGCAGATGTATGACATGAAGATATTGGCAACTGTACGGAGCATCAGTGGTTTTATGTAAACCACTCCGCCTTTCAACTGTGTGCACAATTCGTGCATCTCAATATTTATAATTCCATTGAGTTGGTGAAATCTCTCAGTGAAAACTTTCGGGAAAGCGTGATCTTTTAGCATGTCTCTTCTTGTCTTCTGGGTTTCTGACCAATCGCAAAATGCCAATGCTGAAAAGAAAAGAATGACTATTGAAACACTCTGTCTACGTATTAAGGGAAAATTAAAATAAAAAAATATTGCTCAAAACAAGTCAGTTTAAAGCAGATAGTAATTTCAATCTAGACAACAACTCTCCTTTCTTGCAAACACAAAACAAAGTTCTGTTTTATCAAGTCCAGTTTGTGCAAAAAATTATTTTGATTTTTTATTAGTTTTTCAGATGCTTTTATTACTGTTTAGTTGTTTTTGTGGGAGCAAGTGTTTTTTATCCTAGTCAAATGTTTTGGTAACTGATAAACGCAATATTTTGAAAGGGGCTGTAAAAGTTAACAGAATTTGGAACAAATTTTATGTGATACTGTCACATGAATTTATCTTATATCATGATAATTGATATTTTTTAGATAAAATTGTCTAAAAACATGATGCAATTACAAAAAATAGCTATTCAAACACTTGGGTGTAATATAAAATTAATTTGTAAAGTTTATTATACCAAATATGGGAATGTAAAGACCTAAAGTTTTATAAACGTCGGTTTGTTGTATTTTAAATTGAATGGTACTTACAATTTTCCTTGTTTCCTCCAAATAGCTGATGGTAGCGGGTGAAGTTCGGTCGTCCATCGAACATATCACCTTTGTTGAAGAGTACTTCTCTGATATGCTTCAGGTTGGAAATGACAAGGCATTGCACCTGTCCGAGTTTGATGGCGAAGACGGGTCCGTACTTGTCCGAGAGGACGTCGAATGCTTGGTATGGGATCTCATACCCGCCGAGGAGATGCAGCGAGCCGATGACTGGCCAAGGCTTCGGACCTGGGGCTTCCTTCCCCAGGATGCGCCTTTTCCTATTCCTCAGGAACTTATCCCCGACCACTCCGAGCACGATGAGAGCAAGAGCGGCCAGCAGGAGATATGAAGCAGAGCTCAGGTAAATTCCTTCCATTGTGGCTTTCAAGGAACAAAGACTGGTGTTGATGTCTCTGAGGCTCCACTTCCTATGGTTTAGTCCCTTGTCGTCGCACCTATATATACAAGACGAGAAGCTTATTTTCTATTCTGGGCTCATTTCTTTAACAAATTTACTCTCTACTCCCATTTCCCTTTCAGCTGTTGCCCTGGCCAGAGCAATGCGATGAGATCTTTTTAACATTATTAGTGCTTAGGCCGAATATCAAAATGTTTAACGATATTGCAATCAAAATTAAATATCCCATTAAGATATAATATTAATGGTTTAAAAATAATAACTGTTTTTTTTCCATCTAAATGTTACACTTATTTTCCATTTATTTCAGAAGTACTATCTGAAGAACATTCGATATTGCATTTGCATTCATTTTTTATATGAACATATACATTATATACAAAGAAATATATGTTGAATTTTTACAGTCGGTTTTCTTAATCATTAAGGATCATACTAAGTTATTAAAATCTATACAACTTAATTCAGTTTAAGTATACACGCAATAATCAAGCAGAAAAAATGAAGTTAAATAAAGTTAACGCGTTATTTGTTCTCTTTTTTTTAAAAAAAAACTTTTTACTGGCAGTTTATCTTTCGATCTGTTCCCTCTTTTCGTAGCTACGGTAGCTTATAAAAATTAAATTTTCCTAGAAATAAGATAATAAAAGGCAGTGATTGTCAAAGATTATCTAAATCTGGCCGTAAGATAATCTGAGACAAGGATCTCTTTCCTAAAGATTTTTCAGCTCTTCCACTACGGTGTCAATTAAGTAATAAAAATCAAATACAATTGTGATGCCGTCCGGAATAAACTTTGTTGGATCATAAGAGAATTTATAATGTCATAAAATCATTTCCTTTAAGTCTTTTACTCCTTCCGGATTAAGAAAAAAACCTTTACCAACATTTTGACAAACAGGATTGTCAATATTGACAATGGGCACAATAGCATTTTAAACAAATATAAAATTTCAAAATCTGATTTTTGTTTTGCCGGCGAGAAATGGGAGAAAATCCGACTTTGTAAATATTCTAGCAATTGAATTGGCATAAAGTGGCGATGTATTTTATATTTTCTTTTCACACTGGTCGATAGTAGATTTTACGCATCGAAATATTAGATGTTAGTAAAATCCAGAATATCTTCGTCTCATTTGTTTGATTGTCTAAAGGGACATTCCTCATATACTAAAAACATCTGTATATTGTTTTTATATTGAAAATTAAATTTAGAATGAGTAACGTTTCAGGGTTGTGGTCACACAGTCTGCGAGATATATCATCATTTCACGGCCTATACTCTATACAGTCTTACTCGGAACTAACACTAAGATATAATGTTGATATATAAATTATAAACTGACAACAACCCTGACACCCTGGTGGTTAGTTTCAAAATAAAAAACGGTGATTATCGCACTGACACTCTCAGTGGCACACAACACGACACGCAAGAATGGCACAATTACACAGAAGACAAACACTTTGAGCCCTGAAGATGATCTCAATAAAGATCGAAACGTTCGCACGATAAAGAAAATGTTTTTCTGAAACCTACATCATACCAGACCGCATCTCACGATTTCGGAATATTTATCGAATCACGGTCACTAATAATCATCACATTGTGATTTATATGAAAGCAGCACGATAATTAAACCAAGCCTGTACAGTGTGTTCGGCTACTCGTGTTACAAATTTTGCCAGTTTCGGAGTTATTCTGCTTTTTATGATTTTTTTTTATTTCACGACCTTCCTTCAAATAAACAATAACTGCAAAACGGAAAGGTTTTGGACAAATCAGTTAATACCATTGAAAACTGCGTTAAATTCCCAATAAGATTTGATCAATATTAAACTTCTAAACGTTCCTGAAAACGTTTTAGTAGCAAGAACTTTGAAAAATATATATTTTTTTCAAAGCTGCAAAAATTACTATGGTGATTTTAATCTACTATTTCCAAACCTAGAGATTAGCAAATTTCAAAAAACCTACTCCATTTAATATTCCTTTTAGTGGTGCAATTGTTTTTTTAAATACTTTTTTTCAAAGATGAAGAAAGTGATGAAAGAAAGGAAAAAACCGTGGTGGAACGATTAATAATAATAAAAAATAGTGTTAGCAAGATATCACATAGATAACTAAAAGCGTTGTGAATCATAAAACTTTTATTTCGGAGAATAATAATAAAATAATCCTTTAATCAAACTTACTAAACTTCTATTTCCAAACCTGAAGACCACCAAATTTCAGGAAACTTACTCCATTTAATATCCTTTTTAGTGGTGTAATTGCTTTTTTAATTACTATTTTCAAAGATGAAGAAATTGATGAGACAAAGGAAAAACCGTGGTTGACGGATTGGTACAGTGAAAAGATTAATGATAATAAAAAATTTACAAGAAAGAAATTTTGAATTAATGAACTAAAAAGGTTTTGAGTCTTAAAATTATTTTCTTCTGGGGAATAATAATAAAATAATCCTTTAATAAAAATGGTGTTGGTAAATATGTAAACACTTGCACTATTTCGATTTCGAATCCAAATTTTAAAAAAGTGTAATAAATTCATTCAAAATTCCCTTTTTTTTTTGTTTTTTTAATTTTCCACTTTACCAATCCGTCAGCCATGGTTTTTCCATTCCTTCATCAATTTCCTCTTTGAATCTTTGAAAAAAGTAATTTAAAAACATCTAAAAATGATATTAAATGGAGTATTTTTTCTTCAATTTTCAGGTCTTTAGGTTTGGAGAAATAGTAGTTAGAATCACCTTAGTAAATTTTTCAACTTTGACAAATTTTTTAAAATTTTCCCCTTCTAATACTCTTATTCCACGAACGTTTATAAGTTTAATATTGATCTCACCTTTCAGTTTTGGAGTTATCATTGTTTATTTGAAACGAGGTAGTGAAATCTTCAAAAAATTTAAAAAAAAGGAATAAATTCGAAACTGTTGAAATTCGGGCCAAAGTTAATTAGACTAATTTAGTTAGTTATCTTAGTTTTCTAACAGTTAAACTAACTAACTAATTTTGATTGTAGAATCTACTGGCAAATTTTGTACCACGAGTAGCTGAACAACCTGTATAATCAACTATTTTTATAGTATTTTGGATTTATTTTGAACACTACAGGACAAATTATTCTTTTGTACGTTTAAATCGACTGTGCAAAAATCTTTATATGTATAAGTCAGTTATTAATTATTTGAACATGAAATATAAAAAAATAAATTGATAGAGACCGAAATGTTCCTTGTGTTAACTGAATACGATTATAAACAAACAGAAATGTTCAAATTTTGTTAACAATAAGAGATCATTGCAAATATGATGTAAATTAAGTTTTATCTTGGTGGCTAGTCATAAAAAGAAATTACTCGTGTAACATGCCAATTTTTGATATTTCTTTTTACTGATAAATCGTAATTTGTCAAAATTTTTAATACCTATTTCATCATTATAAATACATAAATGCAAAACATAAATCGATTTAACTATTTTCCTGTTAAAAAAATAAATTATACAGTTCGTGTATAATTTGCAATTGAATATACAAAAAAAGAACTTACCTTAACAAATCTTTAGCAAAGTTCAATATTTTTGAATGCGAGAAGTAAAACGCGGTTAAGAACGAATTCGAAGTATCTGCAGAGTAAGTGAAGAGGGTGGACCTTAATAGCAAATAACACGTAAGATGGATCGAGTGGAGCGTAGTTGGCAATTCGAAAGAGGACAGGAGATGTTTCCGGGAAGAACTAGTCGTCTTTGCCTTTGGAAAAAGACTGTGCTCAATTTGAGGGAGGACGCCTTTTTATATTTAAAGAAGGGTGGATCCCAGGTACAGGAAAATTGTTTACGCCGGCTTTTCTTACCCCACCCCTGGTGGTACTTTCACTTGATATAATTTACAACGGCTGCATTTCCAACCTTGGCATATTTTCCCGTGTTGCCTATTTTGAAAAAAAAATTTATTTTAGACAGTGCTCACATATCTTGCTGAATGAAAATAAGAAACATTGATCTGACATGTAAATCAGGATCAAAACTGCAATATAGTTCCAACCAAAACTAACGCAATTTCAAAGACCCTAGACTTGCATGTTCATTGATCAGATTTTAACACCCCAGGTCATACTTTTTAAACTAAGGGAAGTAAAAGCAATTGAAGAAAAACATTACCTAAATAATTGGTATATTACTACACCAATTCCAAAATTCCTCATTTTCCATACACAATAATAAATCCAAATTGGTTGGCCTGTCAAACGCGTTTCGGAATTTCACTATCTACACTGTGGCTTTGCAGTCAAGATTTTAGACAGAAAGACGTCTGATGGGAAAAAGACAAATAGCAACTAAATCATCCATTTTGACAACATTAACCCAAAAAAGCACGTAATGATAGATAATTTGAGCTTTTTTGACACCCAGGAAGCCATGCTGACCTGACAGTAAAATTTGAAATTTGGTTGATTCCGATTATCATGGTCAACCAATTCTCGTTGATGTAGGATGTTTCAACGTTATCTCCAGTGCAGCCGTGATTCTTTTGAAGTCTTGTCTTGGAAACCGAGAGACTTATGAAGGGAAAAGCCAAGAAAAAAAGATCTAGTGTGATTGCTGAATTTTGAAACATTTCGTAGAATATGCAGTTTTAATTGGTTCCTCATCATTAGAAGATATTTTCTGAACTGCATGCATCTCATTTAACAAAGAATATTGCCCTAGTATCAAAATGGAGTTCAAATATCAGCATAATTTTAAATTTTAAAAGAGTACTTTTGAATCTATAAATTTATATATGCATTTGTATGAATGAGGCAAATTTTGCGTATACTCTAGATTTCTCATTAGATCAGAATTGCCGTTTGGGATTAAGCTTAGTGGTTTGTTGGGAATTGTTGCCACGAATAATCTGGACCTTGAAAAGATCCAGGTGAAAAAACGATTTTTTTAAATGGAACATTTAAGAAATTCACAACCATTCCATCAAATCATTATTGAAGAAATGCCCTCAAAAATCGATTTCTTCTTTGATGGAAGGGAGTTTTTTAAAAACTTCATTGAAAAAATAGAAATAAAGTAATAGCTAAAAGAAAGAAGAGGACAATACAAATTCATTTGTTCCCTTTCAAGCTTTAGCCCTATTTTGAGGTTATCAGGGCCTATATATAATTAATTAACAATCAATATAATTATCCTAGAGCATACCTAGATCAAGCTCTTTTGTGAGCAAAAAAGAGATCGATACATCTGAGAATTTAAACAGAAATGATAGAAATTGTCATCTTTGATCAAAATCAATCAGTGACCATCCTGCTTGGAAAAGATTGAATTTATAAAAAACTAAAGAATCTTTTGTAAAGTGTATATAACGAATGCTCAGAAAAATGTTTAGATTTAAATTTTAAAGAAACTCTCTCTCCCGTTTAGACGATCTAGAAAGTTTTAACGTTTCAGCAACCCAGATTTAATTTTGGCAGAGAACAAAGCGCGGAGCTTGCGTTTTGTAAGGGATCAAGGGATATCCGGCTGAATTAATCAGGACTCATCGTAAAACATTTCTTTTTTCATTAAAAAAAAATATTTCCCCCTCAGCAAATAATTTAGTTTGCTGTTTTTCGCGGAAGACAAATTTGTAACGAAATTTATGGGGGTCTATTGACAAAAATGTATCCTTCACCCATCGATAATACGCAAAAGTACAGAAGTCTTTAGTTTTTTTCTAGTTGTAATAGATTATAGAACCTGTTAGTGGTAAATATCATTAAAGGTGGGCTATTCCGAAATTATATCTCTACAGTCTACAGACTTTGGGTGGTCTCATCACTTAAAAGTTTTAGACAAGCCTATTTTTATTTGTCTAATTTATTTAATTTTTCAATTGTGAACACAGCCTTCTGGCTTTTCATCTTAATGAACAATTAAGCGTCATAAGTTAAACGGTATTGCAAGCCATTATCATTTCCTTTTAACCACCATTTTTACAACATAATTTTATTTTCACGTTTAATAATTAGTTATTAATTAAAGTTTAAATCAAACTGTATAAAATGAAAAGAGACGCCTGGAGAAAATTATAAATCAAATTTATATAATTATAAAATACCTGCAGGTTTTTAGTTTTCCACTATTTTGTGGATTAACAAATGTTTTATTTTGATTGTGTACTGTGGTTGGAATTAGTTATGTGTTGTATCAAAGGGTCGAAAAGCTTGGTTTATAATCACACCTGAAAATGCAACGACAAGCAAATAAATTTTAAAAAAATGTATAGTTTTAACAAATTCCTTTGACGAGTTTTATCAATCACATGTTGCTTCAAATGCTTGAAGAATTTCTATAAACAAGGAGAATTTACGACCCTGGGATCACTAATTGTAAAGAAACTATTTAAGTGATAGTGATCCATGGGATCAAGACACTCTCTCGGAGCCTATTTTTTCCTAATGTAGCTTCTTTGTTGTGCATATAGTCCAGGGTCATTATAATACAAATTATTATGATTCTTTGGTGATCGTGAAATGCGGTCTGCTGTGAGAAGACATGCATCGGCTATCAATCAATACATTTTTGTTGAAATGCAGACAACACAAAGCCCTGAAGATGATCTTCGAAAAAGATCGAAACGTTGGTACAATAAAGAACACGTTTTTCTAAAACCTACGCCACACCAGATCTCACGATCTCCAAATAATCATTGACTAACGGTTACTGAACAGCCCACAAATTATTATATCAATCGATTTTGTTGTAAACCTACGATAATACAATAATGTGCAAGATGGTATTAAATGAGGCTAGATATGTGAAAAGTTACAAAGACGAAAAGATCCTTACGGTAAATTACATTTAAAATAAAGTACATTTTTGGGGAGGATAATGTTTTCGCCGATGTCCTGTTTTACACTTAATAATTTTTAATTCCTCTGAATTTTATCCAAATTGAACAATATTACAACCCTTGGACTGTAAAGTATTTCTTCTTTCAGGCTATCCGTTGAAAATATTTAGATTTTATCCTTAAATACGTATTTTTATGGCCAAAAATAAAAATTACCAGAGCTTGATGATGCCAGGCGTTCTGTTGTTTCACATAAAAAGTAATAACTCCTCTGGACTTTATATTTTTTGCGAGAGTTTGCAATAGCAGAGGTCGTATAAACTCTCAGGATACCAGTGTTTTGAAAAAAAAGCTCATTTGTCGGTATGTTGGGTTTGAATGCAGGGCCGCTGCAGGAAGATTCGAACCCGGGACTTTGACCTTACAGTGATGAGCTACGTGTCAACGCAAAAAACCGTTGCGGCCACCGACGCCCCTAATGATTTTTATTGTTATCGTTTTAATAACAATTCATTCAGAGCTAATTAAGTGTTCATTTTTAGTTTCACCGATGACTTGGGTACAGAACAGTAAATCAAAAATGTAGGTGTGTTTACAATTAAAACGAAAGTAAAATAAAACACAAGTTCCACTATAAGGCATGGTCATAAACCGTCTGCCGAGTTCAAACTTACCACACATGTGGAATTATTTAATTTTTGTGTTTTTTTCAAATTCTATGTTTATTTTCTAAATACTACCTTTAACAATAATGTACCAGCTAACTCAATCATCTCAGTTATCAGGTTTGTGGTCAGCCACGATAACTGAGGGTATTTAATTATATGGTACATTATTTTTAAAGGTGAAAGCGAATTTCATTCTGGTAGAGTATCACTGAATGTCTGGTTTGAATAGAAGAGAAAAAATTATATATACATAATTATTTATAACTGTTTATATACAACGTTCTCAATAAACACGAATGTAGCAAGCGAGCAGTATTGACTAAGAGAACGAATCAAAATCCAGTAGTAATTGAACTTACGTTCTACAAAGTGAATATTCCAAAACGGGATACGAAGTCTGCATTCCCACTATTATAATCGCCTCGTCTAGCATTTAGTCCACGTTGAATCGTCCTGATCGCACAATTACAAAATCGTGACTGAAGTACGAGTAGATGGTATCGAGAGGGACCCCGGTTGAATTATTTGTTTTCGTATCATCTGCGGATTATCGCTCGCCAGTTTTCCGCCACGCCACGTCTCACCGGTTCTGACACACTTTAACGAAAAATCTGATTGGTTTTCCTAAAATAATTCGATCCACTATGAACGATATTTTGGAATAGGTGGATCGCCCAATGCTTCAGCAAATTCGAATTGTGTAATCATGAATGTTAATCAATTTATTTTATTTATTCTGACAGGATTCATTCATAATATCAAATTTCTAAAATAATTATGACAATATAATAAACAAACAGTTAATCGTTCGTTACATTTCTTGTTCGTCCACAACACACGTTGTGCAATTAAGTTATTTTTAAGGAAATAATTAAATATATTTCTATATTAAAATGGTTAGGCATTGTATTTTCATTTTTTCGTATTATAATTAAGACTACCACATCACACAATAATGCGAAATGTAATTTTTTATAGATAATCACAGACCGGGTTTTCATGTAGTAAAAATTGCTAAAATATGCAGTTGAAAGCCCTGAAATATGCAATAAAACGGTTTCTATTGCACTACTTTATATTCTACTTTAAACAGAAATATGGATAATTAAATGAAATAAATATTAAAATTCTTTAAAACTAAAACTATTTAAAATTCACGAATATTTAGATTCCCCCCCCCCCAACTACGAGGTTATTTGAATCCCCGGAGTGCAGGTGTTTTGTAAAAAGCCCATTTGTAACTGTCAGGCTCGAATGCAGGGCCGCTGGATTCGAACCCGGGACCTCTACCTTACAGTTGGAGCCGTGTCAACGCCTAAACCGTTGCGGCCACCGACGCCCCCATCAACTTAATTCTAATACATATTTTAGTTATTAAATATATATAATCGAACGGCAGAGAAATTAAAACGAAAGTTAAAGAACACTTACCTAAGCCAAACAAATTTTCTGAATCTAAATGAAACAAAATTCAATTTAAATTTAATACAACGATGTTACACAGTTTCAACAAAGGGAGAGAACTAGCTTGATTTGAGAAATTTGAAATAAAAAATTAAATCTGCTGCTAAATGCATAAATAATATAAGAGATATTGATTAACCCCCTATTTAAACATATACCCATATAATATTTTACATAAAAATTAATTATTAATTTAAAATTATTTTCCTTTCAGTATGTATTAGGATAATTTTTAGTTTTGTTGTAATTCACGTTTTTCCCACGTTCAAAATTTGGGCGGCAATAAAAACCAGCTCAATTTAATTCTCATGCCTGCAATTATAATTCAACCCAATATATTTTCTCATAAATCTCTATAATAAAAGATTGAGACGAAAGTAACGAAGGGAATATCAAGCCATAACTGACATTATAATTAAATTGATTTAGTAATTATTATTTGACCTATATAAGTGTTGTAAAGGACGGTGTAACGTATTATTTATTTATAAAGCAAATAGTTGTATTGCTACCATTTCCATATTTATATTACCATCTTTAAAACTTTACGAATTTCTGATATTTAGTTCTATCTGGAATTAAGATGTCCAATTCGATAAATTTTCACAGCCTAAGAACATTTGTTGTTCTGATAAACAATTTTATCTTGATAATGAAAATACGGGATGAAAATTATAAAACAAGCAATTCAGCAATTTAAAGAAGTATATATATCTAAGCTACACAAAACTTAGATTTTTAATTTTTACCTATTATAATAATATATTTAACGAACAATTGTTTTAATGCTGACCCTTGAGGTCAATCTATAGTAGGATTTGCTCCAAGTGGAAATTACTAAACATAACATGTCCTAACCCCTCGTTGAAATCACTTAGGTCGGTCACACTGTGACGAGTCAATCCCCATTTTATAAATTAACCCAACTTCAACGAAAATGTGACGATTTAATACTTGCGGAAAATGTGTATATTTGCAATATGGTAGAACAGTGGTTTTTTCATAATTTTTTACAATTCTGCTTGACGGAACGTCGTAAGTTTCAAACGAAGGACGTTTAGATAGAATTTTGACGATTGGAAAGGTACGGTTTTTATTTTTTATCAGGTAAAATGAACAAGTTTCGACTTGCATGAAATTCTAACAGAACCGGCTCGCAGACCACCCACAAGACTATCATTACAAGAAATATACGGCAAAACCATTCTAATCATAGGCCACCCCATTAGCAAAATTCCAAGAAGACTTTTTTTGGGTTGATTAGGTGTCAGTTGTCATTGGGGGTGGTGAAAGGAGATTTTCCTGAGGATTAAACGGCGTACTATGGTCGCCTATCCATGTTTAATCCAATTCCGACAGACCCGTGTACCTCCAAATAGAATTAACTTAATCCGTGAAAGTGATAAATTTCGAGGCTATTTTTCTTAAAGAGACAAGCTTTTATAAAATAGTCATGGTGTTTTATAAAATATTTCAACATTTATTAGATAGATATTTTTATTGGGAAAAATTGTCCTTATTGTAAGTATGAGATAGATGGCCGTTGCCCATGGGAATTGTCTTATTATTATGTAATATTATTTACCCAGTAAACGTTCAATTTAGGAAATGATCGTGCAGAAGTGGAGCCAATTCAGCACCGTCATGACGCTGGAAGGAAGTCAGGGCAAAAGTTGATTCGGCGACAATATGCGTTTCGCTGTCTCATAAAACATTTGGCATTTTCCGTTTACTTTTCTTTTCTCCAATTAAAATGCATCTCTTATATTTTACGTAATACATATCTATTACCGTCTCGTAAAGTTGAGATGTTATCTAATAGAAAATACAACCTGACAAGCACACTTCTTAAAACATTACGAGAATAGATGCCAACATTAGACAGTAAAAAGGCGATACAAAACGATTTTGATAGTTTTTTTTTTTTTTTTTTTTTTGGACAAAATATGCCAGCAAAGTTGTGATCATTTTATAAAATAGCATATTTTACATTTATACTGCAAAAACGTTGAAAATAATTTATAATCGTCACTCTCAGAAAATTTTTACACGTAATTTTACCCATTCTTAACTAAACTTCAAACTCTTCGTTCAGTTTAGGAAGCATTTGAAATTCAAGAGGTTTGAAATATTGTCAACAACAATAGAAATCCCACTATGTTAAATGATTTCGTCCAGAGTTGACGATAAAGCTGAATTAATGAATGTTATTTTCGTATTGCCTAAAGTAGAACGCCTTACGCAAATTACCATACAAGTGTGTCGTGTGTGGTGTTTTGGTGAGAAGGGGATTTTTAAACTCTGCCCTGCTAATGCACTTTCTTCGTTCCAGTTCAAAGGTTTTTTTAAATATATTTTTTTAATGTGGCATACTTTTTCTTAAGCGCCGTATTTACTGCTAAAGCCAGATGGCTCCTACTAGGCCAAATTTTCCAGATGTGGGCTAAGTCAGAAAGTACAGTCACATTTTTGACGGGTAACATCGTAAGACATAAAACAAACTCCTAGTGTGGCATGATTTCCACTTATTAAATGAATAATCTGAAATGAATAAATAAATAAACCTTCAAAAAATTACATATTTACCTATTATATTATAATAATGTTTTGGTAAATAATTGATAGGCAAAACATTCCACCCAATTGTTTTTTTGTTTTTTTTTAATTTTCCCGTAAAAAGATTCTTCTGCCAATAATCTGACTCATCGTTTTTACCAATAATATTTGTTTATACTACGTTTTAAATTGGGAATATCAGTTAGAGTTAAACACCCTTTTTATCCCTAATCCAAAACAAGGATAAAGGATTTTTCAATGTTTACTTATACGGATTTTAAAATGTTTATACTGCTTCATTTGAATTCTGAAGCGATAAACTTTTTGGTTTTCTTAATTTCAATTTTTAACTTAAAAATGCCACTTTGTGCTGGGGATGTTGCGTATGGTGTGGCATTTATTGGTGATGAACGTTCCATCAGGTATGCGGCTGATGCCACCACAGTTGGACGTTTGCGAGTAACTGGGTCCTACCATCGAAGGTCCGAACCTGGACGTCCTAGGGTAACAGAACCACTGGACGTACGTTTTTTGACTTTGAGAATTTTGCGAAACAGCCACCTTAATTAAGCGTCGTAAGCGATTCATCAGTTCCAGGACGTTGGAGGTATTCAAATTTCTGAACACACTGGTCGAAGAATATTAAATCCGTGTGAACCGATGGTAAGAGGACGAGGACCAGAATTGACCAGAACACACAAAGTTGCACGGCTCGCATTTGCTCCAGAACACAGCCATTAGTCTTTGGACGGTTGTACTTTTTACTGATGACTGTAAATTTGCTCAACGATCTCCATATTGGCATGAAAAAGGGGCGAAATGAAAGGTACGAAGCCTTTTTTTTTTTTTCCCAGAGGCGACCTTTTCAACGTATATCAGTGGTGTGGGCGGGAATTTCAAAGGAGGGTCGCACAGAGTTGTTTTTCGTGGACGGTCTTTAACGTCCACTCGCCAGGTGGATGACATTTTGGAACATCATGCGTTGCCTCTCCACGAGGAAATCAACGACAATCCTATTATAATGCACGGTATGACAAAACGTCGCTCGCATATTACAAACTTTAGTTCAACATCTTAGCCTGGACAGACCGTTCTCTATACTTGATCCCATCGAACATTAATGGGATAACCTCAAAATAAGAACGTTCATTACTTCCTTATTACTCCACGATGAAAGATTCTTTGTGAAGAATGTGCTATCCTCCAGCAAAGAGACATTTCCTGACTGGCAGAAGTATGCCGTGGCGTCTTCGAGATGTAATTAAGGCGAGAGGGGGAAATACGCAATATTGAAATGTAAATAAAAATCTAATTAAAACTAATTTTAACTACCGCCTTTTTTAATTTTTTTAAAAATTTTCCTTATCAATTTACATTTTTTTAATACTTTTTTTTAGACAAAGCCCCAATTGTTGCACGCGAAAAAAACCCGTGAAACTTTGATTAATTATAAAAATACATACGAATCAGATTATACTACAAGTGGGTGGAATTTTTGCCTGTCAGTGTATATTACGCTTATTTAAAAAAATGGGTTAAATCCAATTATCTAGTGGCGTTAAGTCAGAATAATTCTCATAAAACGGTAACCTAAATACCGTTGACGCTCCTTGTCAGCGGGTTGCAAAAAAATAGGAAGGTGTGGGATGATCTGTTTCCGATTTGTGGCAGCAATAAAAAAACGCTTATTAATGCATTAATGCAAAATACGAGCCCAATATCAAATCTACGCATTTTGAAAGAGAACGCGTACAAATACGGTCTTTTGATTGCGCTTTATTGATGTCGTAAATTGAGTAACAAACAGTAATCGGTATTTGATAGATTGATTAATGGACACCGATTTTCACTCTCATCTGTTCAAAACATTCGACTCGAGAAATGTTGACTCAACGCTTTTTCACATTCCCGGGTCAGTGACGGTGACATTTCCATTGTTTCCAATCTGTAATTTATTTCTGTTAAGCTTAGAGACAATGTATTTTATTTATAATTGAATTTAAATTTTTTTCACACCGCCAAACTGAAGTATGTATGTATTTTTAGGAAAATTACAAACAAAAATTCCTCAACTTTCTTGCCTTCTGTTTTTCCAATTACTGTACCAAATCACAGTGACAACAAGTGGTTAGAGCAGCAACGTATTGAGCTGAAAGTCGTGGGTTCGAATCCCTCTCGTGACACTAACTTTTTCATTCCAACCAGAAACCTTACATAAAAAGATTAATTGAAACAAGTACTTTGCTCACTAGACCAATAAATTCAATGGATTATTTATTATTATCAGAAATTAAGAGGATATCTAAGGGCTCAACCTCAAAAAAGTTTTCAAATATTTATTTGACATTATGAACAAACTTGTATATAAAAATCTTGTTAAATGCAGTTAGTAAAAAACAAAAAATGTACGTAATTAACGATTTTTTAAGGACACATTTATATCACTACTAGACGAGGAAGTAGTCGCCAAATAAAATCCCTAATCTATTTCCTGCCAAAAATTTACATTTGCCATGAAATGTTTACAATAATAAATAATAATAGTGAATTTTAATCCAAATAAATTTAGAAATAATTATTGTATAGTGATTTTTATTATCAACTAAAAACGTTTTGGACGTTATTTCAGGCGAAAAGAAACGTTAGTATTTTGGGAAAGCGCGTTTTGTACCTGCTCATTGTTTTTAAACATAAGCTGTGAAATATGAGAGTAAAATGGTGGACTTAATAAAGCAGTGCGATTACTTTTCCGGACCCGTTTATGCTCCCTTGTGCCGGTCATAAACCCGTCAGTGAAAGTGCTAGGTTTACTGTTCCTAGAGTGCCGCTAGTGTTCTACCTGACTCAAAGTGGCGATTCTAGGGTATAACTAATATATCATTGTATAAAATGAAGCTGTCAGGGAAAGTATTTCGGGTTTTTATAAGGTTATGTCAACGGTACAATGCAACGAGTACAGCTCCTTTCCCGGAACGGAACGGTCTGAACGTGAAAATTGGTCACGCAACGGTTTGCACATTTGGGAAAACCGAAGGGTTGGGAACCAATTCAACCCTCCTGACCAGTATTTGTTTTTTTAAAAAAATTAAGTTCTGTAGGCAGAAAATATTGTTAACACACGTACATATTCACACGTGTTAATAATTGATGTAAATACACTGTAAAAACATATATATATATATATATATATATATATATATATATTGTTTAATTAAAAAGTGTTTTACCTAAAAATATGATTTATTTCAACGTTTTACTTATATGAAAATATCATTAAAATAAAAAAATGATAATTACAATTATATCTGGTTTTACATATTTTTAGTGGCCATCAAAAATTAGTTAAAACAATATTCATTTCAAACTAATATTCTACCAAAAATCTAAAATATGACACAATCCATTAGATTTAGTGGTCCGATTGACCAAATTACCTCATTCAATCAATTAATCTTTATGTAAGGTATCGGTTGAGAAAAATAAGGCAATGAAGTCAAGTTCGAAAAGTGAAAAGTCAAGCGGGATCCGAACCCCTCGATATTCGGCTAAATACGCCGCTACTCTACCACTTGAGCTATCGTGATTATGATCCACTCGGACACCAACTTCTCTCAACCGACCTTTTGAATTTTTCCTCCTTTTTGCTACTTTTAAAATTTCGTGTAATCTATTTGATTCTCGGCGACCAATGAAATGACCACGGAGAGCTTTGGTGAAGATATACTTACTTCATTGTGCTTGTTAAACCCACTAGATTCCGTGGTCCGATTGACCAAATAATATCTTTCAATTAATTAATCTTAATGCAAGGCATTGGTTGAGGTAAAGATAATTTTTATGTGGTTCGTTCTGAATATTATATGTATTAAACGAGAGAGAGAGAGAGAGAGAGAGAGAGAGAGAGAGAGAAAGTGAGATAGTAGAAAGAGGAAGAGTGAGTGAGGTAGATAGATACATAGACAGATATGGATAATACAGGTACACATTTACACATTAAACACTGTTTAATTAAAATGATTACCTTCAAAACGTTTTTACATATATTAAATCACTAAAATCTAAAACATTTGAAAATTAAAATTAAATCTAGGTCTAACTATTTTTCAGTTACCATCCATAATTAGTTAAAACAATAATCAAGCAAATATTTACATAAAGTTTAAAATGTGTTTGATGGAATGTTCAACAACAAAAATTTCTGTTTGTTTGATTGACTCTTCTGTACAATCCTTGTTTATTGGCATTCAATGGTTCATACTGAATATTACATGTATAAAACGAGAGCGTGAGAGAGAGAGAGAGAGAGAGAGAGAGAGAGAGAGATTCTTACTAATATAATATCTGTACTCAAACGCTTCCTTCTAATACGACATTTGTTTAATTTATTTTAATAACTACTGTGAAGGTTCATTCAAGAGGTTTGGATTTGTAAAAAATTATATTTCTAAATTGGATATTTACAATTTCTACGTAATTTCTAATCAATATTTCATATTATTCACAGTTTCTTGGGAATGGTATATTTTCAAATATAAAAAAACTCATATAGAACGTCCATTCCCACCACGCATAATAATAAAGGCAGCCGGCGGAAAGTTTATTAAACAGTCAATGTTTTACGCAACTTTTTGTTTGGAAAAGCAATAATAAATTAAACTTTTCTACCATTTCTCCTGTATTTTTTACACTCTTTTCCATCTCCATTGTATATAAATACTCTTTTCAAATACATATGTTAGAAGTATTATTTCCAATGTTAGGAAACGAAGTTAGGCAATAAGAAAACAGATTTAAAAAAAAAAAACCCGCCTTACTCAACAAAAAATTATCTTTCATCATTGTTTTTTCTTGCCGAAACTGTTGAATTTCGGAGGCAAGCCAGTGAAAATGCAGAAAAGTGGTGGAGGCAGAGGCCTAAAAACGGCCCGCCGCTCCGGCTCTGTTAAAAAGATATTAATTGTTTATTATACATGTATTGTACTTGAAAAGTAGTCCAATACTGTTGTAACACCACAGTTCTCATGAAACATTCATCAGTTTGAGTCTCGTACGAACATTCTAGCCACAACTAAACTCGGTTCGCCATGGCACCTCAATGTCCCACTTAACAGTCCGTCTAGAATTATTATAACCGACAGATTAAGAAAGAAAGAAGAAGAAATTTTGAGATAAAATTGAATAATAATTTTATCGCTACTGTACCGCAATATTTGTCTTTGGAAATTATTCAGGCTATAATATCTTCAGGTTCAACATAACGAACTGGATCCAAATTTGTCAGGTTCGGTCGAAAATATTGTTCATCTGGTACATTTTGTAAATCCCATCTTTTCATTACGTCATACATTAATCATAAAATATGTTAAATAGTATAATTATTTATTGTATGATTTCGTATTGAGATCTGTTGTCGTGCCAACCGTGTAACCATTTTCTACTCGCGCTGGCTTGATCTGTCAGGCGCGTTCGGTATGTGGTATTGTAGCATAAAGCATAATTGTTCTCCTATTGACGCTAATATTTGTAAATCGTTTATATGCTTCGAGATCATCGGAGAAACAATTGTTAGGACACTTTTAAGCATTTCACTGTCTTCTCTGGTAAGCCTGAGACGTTTATTGTGAAATCTTTCGTGGTGATGATGATGCAGCATAAAAATAAATTAATTAGAGTTCGTGGTTAATTGACCGAATAACATTTTCCAATTAATTAATCTTTATATAAGGTATTTGTTGAGATAAAAAAGTCAGTGTCGCGAGCGGGATTCGAACCCACTACACTCGGCTAAATACGCCGCTACTTTACCGCTTGAGCTATCATGAATTCGACCCGCTCGGACACCAACATCCCATCTCTCAACCCACCTTTTGAATTTTGCCATTTTTAAAATTTCGTGTAATCTATTCGATTCCCGGCAACAAATAAAATGACCACGGAGAGCTTTAGTGAAGATATACTTCATTGTGCTTATTAAATCCATTAGATTTCGTGGATCTCAACCTCCTGGGGTTGGTTCGAATCTCGCTCGTGACCTTGATTTTTTTTATACCAACAAATACCTTATATAAAGATTAATTAATAAAAATAAATGTTCAAAGTCATCTTGGCCCACTTATTCTTCTTACCAATCCTTTAAACAATTCAAGTTTTATCTTTTAGAAGCATTTTGCATTTTGTCGTATTGCTGTGGCTAGTCTGAAATATGAGGTATTTGGTAGTGTACAATAAAACAATTTTTTCCGATCATCTTGCTTCGCCTATTTATGCTATTTTTTTGGTAAACACGTTTCGGCATTGGCAACCATGGCAACAACTCTAGCTTTTTTAGTGAGAAATGTGAGGTGGTCGAACTGCAACATAAGCGCTGTCCCAGATAATCTCGGTGCTCCTATTCACGCTAGTTCAGTGTCAGTCGTCAGTACAGGCCGATAAGACAGGACTTAAAAGGATGAGAAAGAACCAAACTGTATAAGTATTCGTGCTTGACATTGCCAAATTTTTGTATACCCAATGTTATTTATTACAAAGCCGGATATATCTACATTATTTTACAAATTACCAGCCCGTGATTAGGCATTTATTTGTTTTTTACATAACAAAAAACTTGGGTAATCCAAAACCTACTTTTGATCGGTTAGAGGTTTTCAGTTGTAAATATCTGAAATTGGGATTATCACATACCATGACAAAACTCATTGAAAGGTCGCCCAGTTAAGTACCTTTAGCGTTTGAAAATTTAATAAAATTTTTACGTCTTAACTATACATTTGAATACTTATTTTTAACATAATGAACCAAACCGACTATTAAAGAATAAATCTAATTCAATACATTATATATTACGGTCCAATATTAGTAGATCCATGGTAAAAAATCTGCAGTACGCTTTGTGTTGAAAGTTTAAACTCCCCAAATAAATTATGCTGGGTTGTAAATTGAAACGAAATTTATGTAATGGTAACACCTAACAGGTTGCGGCCAAGAGATGGTAAACGTTTGTTTACGGCAGTTGTAATTTATTCGGAGCCGGGGGCGAGAGTACTCAAACCTGTGCGTTTCGATTTCTAGGGGCAAACGAGTCACCTGAACCAACTACGGAATCCTTTTGTTCGACAAATGGTATCTATCTATTCGAAAATCCTTCTTACATTGATAAGGTTTTCAGATAATAAACTTTTTATTAATTATTAAATTGAAATGAAATTGCTGAAAGCTGGGTCTCTGTCAGACCAGAATGATCAACAACTCAATTACAGGTTCATCACTACGCAGACTTGGTTTGTTTTGTACATCGTAATTTAACACTGTAGGCGGCATAAACTGGTAAATTGATAAATTTGTAAATAACTTTGAATTTCATTTTATTTAAATTTTAAAGATCTTAGGTAGGGTAATATGATAAAAAAAATTCCAATCGAAGAAAGTATTGATAATTGTGGGAAATGTTATTAGTGTGTTTATTTTCTACTTAAATAAAAATTGTTCACAAGTCAACACAAATATAACTCGATTGCAATTAAATTAGTTAAATTTACTTAAACGCATTTACATCGTACTGTCATATATCGCACGAGTGGAACTAGGGGATGAATTTTTAAAATAAAACCAGGAACTTACAAGTTTATATGATTACACACCTACATGTAAACCTTCATTTGCGATGAAACGCAATGGTTTCCAAGGATAGTACAAGCACCTCTTTATCAGATCACCACATCACAGTGAGTATGAATTGAGTAAGTCACCAGTGAATGCTGTATTTAGTACGAAAATGCGGTGTTAACGTCAAAATTAACTATAATCAGATCATATTTCTCGGCCTGCAACAACTTGAACATTTGGTCGTTACCGATCATTCTGGTCTGTTTATCTCTTGCTGGGTTAGTCTGTCAGACGTATTTAGGCATGTTGCTTCCTTCAGTGTATAAAAGCAAATCTTGGGGACACAAGGCACGGGAACCTGAAGAAAAAAGACAAGGAGGAAAACAAATCTGCTGCAGTTAACCTCAAACCTGATGAGCATGCTGTATTCAGATACATTTCGGAGCATGTCCACAGTCTGGATGGAATGAACTATAATTAAAACATTTTAGTGATACAGCAAGTAAGGTTAAGGCATTAGCCAAGTGGCGACTTTTATCTTACACCGTTGAGCTATTGGATATTGTGCCTTTCAGAATATTCTCTACAATAAAATGAGAAAATGAGTTAGTTTTGTACTTGAATAGTAATTTTGATCTGTTGTATTAACATTAAATTATATAACAATATTTTCAAAAACGGAAGCTTATCTCAAACTAAACTATTCGCCTACGCCAGGATCGGGAGTGTGAGCTGAGCTATCAAAAGACGAGGAAGGACTATCTCTCATTTTGAATTGAACGGACCTGCTTTTTTTTAAATTTTAATGGGAAGGAGTTGATCCCGTATGTCTGCACTTATCATATATTTTATTTATCCTTATAGTATCCGAATATATTATTTTTCAAGACCTTTATCTTTTTTGTGGCACAAATATTCCTTTTCATTTTTTTAGTATTACAAATATTTTTTCTTATTTTTATTTTTACACTCGTCAAAAAATTTATTTGTTTCGTTTGATATGGATTCAACCAAAGATCGTCATAATTATTTAATGCTAAATAAAGGCTTAATCGGACCTATAATTATTTTTGCTGTAATCACTGTTTAGATATAACCGAAACGAGTTAAATGTAATCAATGCGATATATCAGTTTATGTGATAATCTCAATTTCAGATATTTACAATTTTAAACTTCCAATCGATCAACAGTAGTTATTGGATTACAGAAGTTTTTAATTTAGGAAATAAATAAATTCATCAGGGACTGATCTGATCTGATAATCGGACCAACATAACATGGGACAATAGTAATTTGTAATTATTTAACTAGTTATAAGTTTATTATTATCAATTTTTATGCAAAGACGGTTGAGAAGAAAAATTAGTGCCACAATTGTGCCGAAGGTCGTGGGTTCGAGACCCGCTCGCGACAGTCTTTCTTTTCTTATTAACTTCTCTGCATAAAACTTGGAAATAACGATTTATGCTAATAAATTCTTCCAATGTAGATATCTAAATACTGGAAGGCGTCCGACAGATCTAATCTGCGACTGAGATTTCATTTTCATTATCCACTAACGGCTAATTTCGAAGATATATGAAATGAATACCTCTGTCAATTATCTATATGCATTATTTAAAAGGTGATATGTCAGTCATATTATTATTTATACTTAGAATGTAGTAAATCAAACAAATATTTAAACTAAGTTTACCAAGTATGCTCATTGTTCAAGAAGGAACGGAATTGATATTAGTTGAACGTGTGAATGCCTTAAGAGGAAGGAATTTCATTAAACGTAGATTCCAATTTAATTGTATTTCGTTACATTTCATATTTTTGTTTATAGGTTTATTTTGGTAAAAATGTATAGGCATTATTAACTTTGTGTATTCAACCTTCGTTTGTAATATTCAAATGATCAATTATTAAAACCATTTATTGTTTATAAGAACTATTTATTTTTTATTGTATAACTATTGTTTTGCAGTACGTTTTCTTGATTCCATTATGAATTATTTGTTTTACTTTATTAGGCTGATTTTAGAAGGTAGATGATATATTAAAGATGTTATTTTGTGTTAAGACGTTTGGGTAATTTTTCAATCCAGCTGATAGTCGTTTTACTGGTACAAACCTATCAAATTTAACACTGGAAGATTTTTGACGAATTTCAATAAAAAATTTCTAGTAAATGGTAAAATTTTAGAACAAACTGCTTTATTTTATATGCTTGGTAAAGCCGAATCTTTTTTGGGGAGTACGATAGCCCAATATCCCCCACAAAACTTACACCAGGGGAAGATTTATTTAGTTTTAATGACTGTCCTTTTTTTATTTAAAAAATCTCAATACTTCAGATTAAAATGCAAAGAGTTCAGTAGTTGTTACATTCTTTAGAAATGTGTAGAGATTAGTGACTGTTAATCAATAATAAATCAGATATCTTGAGAAGCGGTCTGGTGTGATGTAAGTTTCAGAAAAATATTTTCTTTATCGTGCCAACGTTTCGATTTTTATTGACATCATCTTCAGAGCTCAAAGTTTTTGCCAAATGGTTGTTCAAATCAAGTGGTTGTTGGTGGTCAACACGGCACGCAAGAATGGCACAATTACACAGAAGACAAACACTTCGAGCCTTGAAGATGATCTCAATAAAGGTCGAAACCTAGCACGATAAAGAAAATGTTTTTCTGAAACCTACATTACACCAGAAGGCATCTTACGATATCTGAATAATTATTGTTTAGAAAATTGAACCCAGACTTTATATGATATCTCAAATTTTAAAATTCAGATTGGATGATATTCCATTTAAAACGGGTCTTTACGGTTGGTTCCCTATGGATAGGGCATAGGGGGATAGGTGAAGTAGGAATCAGAAAAAATTTTTCTTTATCGTGCCAACGTTTCGACCTTTTATTGAGATCATCTTCAGGGCCTGGGATTTACAAACATAGTTTACATTTAGACAATACATATAGGATGTGGAAAAGTGAATTTACTCAATGCAAACTATATTTTATATTCCATCAAAGTATTTCTACACAATCAAAGTATTTGTCTTCTGTGTAAATTCACATTCTTCTCACACAGATCGCATCTCACGATATCTGAGTCTATCGTGATTGTCTATTAACGGTCACTAATCTCTACACATTTATGGGAATTTATTTATAAAATATTGAAGCAACACGAAAAGTGAAATATGAATATTGACGTCTGTTCATATAAAGTATAAAAGTGATACATAAATGCATATTTTTCTTACGTAAAAATACATACCATTTTAATGAAATATTTATGATAGCATTTCAGGTTATTGTATGTGTAATCACTTTTTAATTTATTTCGTTCACAATCAATTCTATTTTATATTGCTTTAATGTATTAGAAAGCGTTTGTTTTATTTAGTGGAGCAAAAATTCTAAAATACATATTGAAAAGTATGTCAAAAACGACTATCAACACAATTTTAAACATCTTGAAAAACTGATCTCTATTTAAAAAAAATTTTAAGAACATTTTTAGAGGAAAATTCGTATTAGGCGTCAACCTTGAAATGATCAAAGTGAAAGGTTAAAATAGATAAATAAGCAAACAATGTTTATAAAATTATGCTTCTATGAGTCTTCTTGTAAAATATTCTGCGATCAACATATTCTGATAATCGGTTAAAATTGAAAGATCATGTTGCATCCAACCGTAGGAGTTTTTAAGACAAATTTTGAATATAAAAAGAAAAAGAGAGAAACAAACAAACAGTGGCTATTAAATTATGCTTCCACGAGATAATACTCCCTTGCAAAATGAATTCTATGCTCGGTGATGAAATTGGGTCAAAGGTAAAACTGAATAATGAAATATTCCTAACGGTAGTTCAGCCGTGAAGGGGTCGAAGAGAGTTGTCTGGAGAGAAAAAAAAAGGCTGAGCTAAAAGTGACAGCCACGCCCCCATTTTGTAGTCAAATGACAAACCCTGATACATGGATCAACAATAAAATTGAAATCAGATGAACTTCTGCCCCCGTTTTGATGGGAGAAGATGGCCTAACGGACAAAACCTTTTGATTTGCAATTCCCCTGTTTAACATACTCTCCCTACCGTTCACCCTTTCTCCTCCTCCCGCGTGACCAGCTGAATAGAAAATTTCATTTTCAGCCTATCCATCATCCTCAGTAGTTTGTTTATACTTTTATAAAAAAATCACCTTTCAGTTTTTTCCAGTCTATTTTAAATTGCTTACCTGCACCGTATGTGTGTGAATGTGTAACATGTATAATATATATATTTATTGCATTTGAATATGTAAAATAAGGTCTCCTTTACGTAGACAACGTTGCATAAATAACACATTAGCTTGAAATTTTTTACATTCTATTAATAAATATCAGTGTTTTGAATATATTTGACAAATAAATTATGCATTTATTCCATAAATTTACGAACATTTATTTAGTTTATGACTTGGATAAAAATTATATGGGACTATCTTCCACCCCGACTCTTGTTTGAGTTGACATAAACTTGATTCAATTTGCTGACATGTTTATCCATTAATTAAAACACATACAAATTTACTATTTATGCTAAAAAAAATTATTAATACGAATTAAGGCTATGTTTTTCAATATGGGTACAATGACTACTGGGTACAAACATATACAAACGTCAAGATACAACAAAGTCATGGTAATTTTTTTTTAAAAACGCAACAGTAGAGGTATATACATAAAACCCTCAGGGTGCCGGTGGATTCGAACCCGGGATCATTACCTTACGGTGATGAGAGCCGAGTCAACGCCTAAACCGTTGCGGTCGGATAATTGTAAGTGATAATAGTCAGATCAGACCGGATTTTTATGCAGTAAAGATTGACAAAATATGCCATAATATATGCAGTTTTAATACGTTAAAATGTACAATGACATGCAATAAACCACTTTGTTTTACTATCATAGTAACTTTAAACAGAAATATAGATAATTAAACGGAATAAATATTAAAACTCTTTAAAATTAAAAATAATTTAAATTCACAAGTATTTAGAAATTTTTTCCTCCCCCCTCGGGTTCCGATGTTTTTGTCAAAAAAGCCCATTTGTAAGAAAAAATTGTTTGGCTTAGGTAAGTGTTCTTTAACTTTCGTTTTAATTTCTCTGCCGTTCGGTTCTATATATTTAATAGCCAAAACATGTATTAGAATTAAGTTGATGGGGGCGTCGGTGGCCGCAACGGTTTAGGCGTTGACACGGCGCTAACTGTAAGGTAAAGTTCCCGGGTTCGAATCCAGCGGCTCTGCATTCGAACCCGGGACCTTTACCCAGTGATGAGCACCGTGTCAACGCCTAAACCGTTGCGGCCACCGACGCCCGCGTCATGGTTAATCATTACAGTTTATACGAAAATAATTGAGAAAAAAATATGTTGAATTGTATACAATCAACAGTATGCAAAAAATGATTGGATGAAAGTAGGCTGTAAATGATGTAGAATTTGCCAAAACGGGGGTTCTAACTCAATCGAGACGATCCTAATTTTTATATGTTTTCGGAAAATAATGGACTTGTAAATAATTAATTATGTACTAAAACATTTAAATTTTACTGAACACCGTTTCGGTCAGACGAACCTATAAAATTTAAACAGTGCACGATTCGTGAAGAATTTCCAAAATTAATGACAAAATTTCAATAGATGACTTATTTTTTGTCAATTTAACATAACTACCTTAATTTTGATGCAAAATAATACGTTTATTCAACGTCAATTTAACAGAATTCGAATTGATACAGAACAATAATTCTGCGACAGTCTTTAAGCTTTTAGAATAGTTATTACTAAAAACAATTAAATACGTAATATAAAAAAAATTTACACTACCAATTTGAATTCCGATCAATGCATTCAACAATACTCCAAATTCACAATTTAACGAATGGAATAAAAATACCACCCGAACAAAATTAATTTGTTCCGTTATCTTCTTTGATGTCTCAAAGGCTTTTAGCAAGGTTTAGCATGACATGTCAGTAAACTGAAATATATGCTGCCAACACGCTATGTCCATATTATCATTTCCTACTTAATTTGAGAAATTTCAGTTATACACGAAGATCAACACTCAGAAATAAGAAATATGAGGGAGTCCCCCAAGGGAGTATACTAGGCCCAAAACTGTACTGGAGATTTTTCGTAAATAAAAGGCGTGAACAGTGTATACAGCGATCATATCATCGAGCAGAGGGAAGATTGAAAAAGATAAAGCATTTGAGTCAGTGGGATTAAATATTTTATTGATTAGTATAAATCTTATTGCACTAATGGGCTTATGGAAATATAAACGTATTTATTTAGTATATAAATACGTACAAGAAAGTGATAATAAAAAAATATTATCTTCTTGACGAAGTGAGTTATACACACACATTTTAAAGGCATTCTAAACCATTTATAGCTGACCCAATGGATTTTGTTCCTTATAGACTTTTCCTTTTTGTTTTAATATTTATATGGTTTGTGTCTTCTCGAAGTATTGTGATCGTGAATTTATGGTATTGTTTGTTGATTTTGGAATTTCATGGACAATGTGACAATACCGACAACTAGGGGCGTCGGTGGCCGCAACGGTTTAGGCGTTGTCACGGCGCTTATCACTGGAAGGTGAAAGTCCCGGGTTCGAATCCTTCTGCAGCGGCCCTGCATTCAAACCCAACATACTGACCAATGATCTTTTTTTCAAAAACACTGGTAACCTGAGGGTTTATATGACCTCTGCTGTTGCAAACTCTCGCTAAAAATATAAAGTTCAGAGGAGTTATTACTTTTTTAAGTGGAACAACAGAACGCCTGGCCAATCAAGCTCAGGTTATTTTTATTTTTGGCCATAAAAATACGTATTTAAGGATAAAATCTAAATATTTTCAACGGATAGCCTGAAAGAAGAAATACTTTACAGTCCAAGGGTTGTAATATTGTTCAATTTGGATAAAATTCAGAGTAATTAAAAATTATTAAGTGTAAAACAGGACATCGACGAAAGTATTATACTGCCCAAAAATGTATTTTATTGTAAATGTAATTTACTGTAAGCATCTTTTCGTTTTTGTAACTTTTCACATATCCAGCCTAATTGTGTTGTTTGTTGATCTTGGAATTTCATACTGACAATGTGACAATACAGACAACTAGGGGCGTCGGTGGCCGCAACGGTTTAGGCGTTGTCACGGCGCTTATCACTGGAAGGTTAAGGTACCGGGTTCGAACCCAGCGGCCCTGCATTCCAACCCAACATACTTACAAACGAGTCCATTTTTTAAAAACACCCTTTGTTATATCTTGGCTTATGTATTTCTTTGTACATGCAGTATTCATTGTATCAAAAAACATTGCCTTAAGTCGTATTAATTAAACCTTTTAGAAAAATTAAATAATAATTTTGTACGTGTCTTCTCGTAAAAAAACAAAACTTGATCTCTTGGTCTATTATGTGCTTACTCGCTGGATTCAAACTCACTGTAAAAACTTTTTGAGGGGAGGGGGGAGATTGAATATCGTAAAACAATGTTTTCATCTAAAAAGGTAAACAACGCCATAAGACTAAAGGCTTAAACTTTTGAAAAATAAAATTTGCTTATATATATATATATATATATATTTGTATATCTGCAAAATGCATACATACATAAATAATACAATAAGAGGTACAGTACATTAATAATTTGTTGCATTTATTAAAAAATCGACGTTAATATTGTCCGAAAGCATTTTCATTACTTTAATAGGTTTAATTTATGCCTAAAATACTAAAAAAAGGCTAAATATTTTGTTTCTTTGCATAGATGAACTACAATTTCTGCACCTTAGCCCTCCTTGAATGAAATGAATCGGAAGGCATCTTTTTATGTATGGATTCCATTTTGATTTGAATCGCGTAAATAAATCAGAAAGACCAAGGTCTAACAACATTCTCACACACACAACTATATCTTGTTATTATTCAGCTCTTTGTTGAATTTTAACATTATTTGGTTGCTATGGCTTATATTGGTGATTGCATTTTCACGAATGAATTTTTTTATTCCTAGCCTGAAGTACCAATTGTAAATAAACCCTCAAATTTTTTTATGAGGATTTGTTAAAAACCAAACAATCTGGAAGTATATCAAAGATTTTATTCCTGCATTGCTGTGATTGTTGTATTGCTGCAGATATTTAAATTATATTAATGCGTTAAGCTTATAAGATTGCAATTTTTTGAATTTTAATTTTGAAAGAGCAAAGAAATCAAGCAATTTCTAACAAAAACAACAACTGAAAAGTAAATTTTGTAATTTCTTTCTAGCATCGCATTTAAAAGTCAAATCTCAATTTCGCCTATCTAAGGACATATTTAAACAAGTCATTTGTTTGTATTTTTTTACGAGGGTTCGCAACAGCACAGGTCATATAAACCCTCAGGGTGCCGGTGTTTTTGAAAAAAAGCCCATTTGTAAGTATGCCGGGTTCGAACGTAGGGCCGCTGGATTCGAACCCGGGACCTATACCTTACAGTGATGAGCGCCGTGTCAAGGACGAAACCTTGCCGCCACCGACGCCCCCATTTGTTAGTATTATAACAGTATATATATTTATTTAATCGTAGGTGAAGTACATTTGAGTGCATGAAACTATACATGAGTGCATGAACTATGAACTATGAGACGGCAACATATTACAAATATATATATAAATAATGATATAATGTACTTCACTAATTACATACTCTAAACGTTTTTTCATTTTATTTGTATTCAAGAGAAGGAGTTCATTTAAAGAAATCTTGAGTTCATGGTTCTTGGAAAAAAGATCGTAAATGTTTGTAAGTTTTACTTAATATTAATGCCTTTCTAAAAACCAACCATGGCCACCAAAAAGTAAAATGTAAGGCAAGAAGGGCTTTTAAAGCCATCTATGATTTCGTTGGGTTTCGCGGACGAAGGATTAATACTCTTTATATTCATTTAAAATTCCATGGGCTATGCTAGGTTCGATCCTAGCACCGCTAGGTTTGTAAATCTGAGTCGAATAAAAATATCGGAGAAATAATCGTTTCGACTAACAAAAAAAGCTAATGTTTCCTACTATTCATTAGGATTCATCATGCTAATTCCTATTTGGATACCAGATCTTCTGTCATAAGAAAAATGTCTCAAGTTGGTACAGCGGTGGCTTGGATTGTGGTGTTTTAAAGTTTGAATTCTTCCTATAAATGATATTGTCTTTAAGCTGCAAATTCAACAAGGCGCTATTGTTTTACAAAAGACTGTCTCAGGACAATAACAGTCTTGCCCGATGGATAAAATAGCAGAAACAGAAAGAAAACACTTCGTCCCACACCCTGCTTATAACCGCGATTTCGCACCAACGGCATAATATTCCAAAAGTACAAAGCCAAGCGGCTAAATTTTCTTAGGTTCTTTGACAAGGATATGCGTATTGATCATGTTCTTCCATGTGAGCTACAAAGACAATATACCGGTCAATAAAATAGGTGAAAAAAACGAATGTTTTTTGTCGCTTTGTTTTGTTGAAGTACATCTATGCAAACCGACAACGTTTATTTGACCACTTTTGACTTACTTGATATGCTCAGAAATAGAAAGGCCATTTTGCCGAATGCTATTTCAAATCTCTGTTTAATGTTTTTTGTAAACGCCTCAGGGCGGTTCAAGTTTGTGACAAGACATCATACTGTGACTTGCTTCACCATGCTTATGGTCCTGATTTCTCATCAGCTGAGTGCGAAATTTCTAAATTAGCAACAAATTTGTTTTTGAAATTACGCCATTTCGAATATCTAGGAGAATGTGCAATTAGTGAGACTACAGAAATTTATCTTCAGTAGATGCCACTAAACGGTATGGAAAACACAGTGGTCTTATGCTGTAAAAAGTTACATTAATCTTAATCTAAATCATTAATCTTAATCATTAATCTTAAATTATCTTAATTTTTCTTTTTTAATAAAATTTTTATAAAACCAAATAGTCTTTTTGTAATCAATGCAGATATCAAGATTATAGGCTTTTGCATTTATTTTTTTCAGTTTACATAACTGATTTATATGAGTATTGTCCTTCACTGTCTTTCTTGCAATTGTCAAATGGGGCACACGTTTAACTGAATATTTCAAAGACAGTTTGTACACCTTTTGTATTTTTGGGCAATCTATGATTTTGAAATTGACAGTAGCACAAGACGGTAAATAATTCCAACAGACGGTATAAAAAAATCTGTATAATATCGGCCTTTTTAAAATGAATTTTACATTCTTCACCTCCTTTTTCACCTGCATAATTCAGCGACGTCACCGAATTTCTTCAGCCGATCCGGGATGAACTTGATTTAATGGGAAGCGGGGATGCTCAAGGACAGGATTCCCGGATGGGCCTAGCAACAAGCCGTTTGGGAAGTTATGTTTATTGATTACCATGACGAACGTTGCGACACTGAATTACATATCTTAAACGGTGACTTGTTTAAAGGAGTAAATGGAAAAGATTTAAAACTTCTATTAAACGGTTAAAATACTTCAAGTCTTAAATACTACAATAAACACAATCTTTTAAAATTTAAGATTGCTACAACTATCATGGTTCATTAGACGAAAAAGCTAGTGTCACGAGTGGGATTCGAACCCACGATCCAGGATTAACTAAGCCGCCTACTTTAACCATTTGAGCTATCGTGGCTTAGATCCACACGGACACCAACTCCTTATCTTAACCTACAACCTTTCAATTTTTCCCCGCTTTTTGTTGTATGTTCTAAGTGTGTAATGAGCATTTCATTTTGGACGACTTACGGAACTGTCACTGGGAATTGTCAGCGAGAAGATGGGGTAGCGGTTTTCACCATTCCTCATTTTCCTTTCTTAATTTTTTCTACTGTAATTGGGTTCCTTAGACGCTTCCAAATATCACAAATGATTTTTCCGTTTTTTCCTTTCCGAAAAAAATTCAAATTATAATTATTCTGCAATATTTAGCATTTTTGTTTTAATCGCTTCAGACATCCTGGGGCGCAATTATTCAAATTAAATTTAAACCATTCAAAGATCAACAATATCTTTTAAAAACGAGTTTTTTAAATATAAATTGATAAAATACAAATCGAATTGAAAATTAAATTAAAAGATTATGATTTTGTTTATTTTCTCAATGTAGAAATTAACTTTTTTATAGTTATAAACGAAAGTTTGCCAAGATTTCGGAGTAAGCGTTTCGCCTTCCTCAGGGCACTACAATTGTTTCAACTC
Source organism: Cimex hemipterus (assembly GCA_039619505.1). NCBI lineage: Eukaryota > Metazoa > Arthropoda > Insecta > Hemiptera > Cimicidae > Cimex > Cimex hemipterus. The sequence goes on from CM077102.1 coordinate 18,425,506, forward strand.
CATCAACAACACGTTTCAATAATACTATTACGAAAGACAAAACAAAAAATTATTATTAGTTACTATTTATAGTTAAAATATTTCTTATCTTGCCATCGGCCATGCTGGGTTTCGTACTGCAACGAATTTGTTTTACCTTCTTCATTTATCATTTAATTTATACTTCATGTATAATGATTATTTGGAGGTCGTGAGATGCGATCTCTTGTGACGTAGTTTTTAGAAAAATATTTTCTTTACCTTGCTAACGTTTCATCTTAATTGAGATTATGTTCAAGGACTGGGATTTACAAACATTGTTTAAATTTTACAAATACATGAAGGATGTGAAACAAAATTGGAACTATTTTACTTACATTATGTTTTACTTTATTTAATTTATGAGTCATGGCTAGAGAAGTACTTTATCGTTGAATTTTGCTTGCTTTGTAATTTAATCCTAAACATTCGAGAAGACACTTAGGGGTACGACTATAATTGCGGAAGGTAAAGGATATAAGAAAAACCTATCCAGAGAAGAAATTCTCTCACTTTTACTATGCCGGCTGATTTTCGTAGTTTAATTAATTAAAAATATCACGCCAGAAGAATGAAATTTGTGTGATAGTATAATATATATATAGTACCTGTATCATTTTTTTGACGTAAAGTAAACCCAGTTTATAATTTATGTAGATTTTTAGAAATACACGTGGATCAGTTGGAAGACATTCCATCTATACTAGGCCGTTACAAACGTCTTTGTGCATAAACTAAGTTTTAATTAAATTTCAGTGTAGAATGTAAATATGAAAATTATTCCTCAAATCTAGCCACCGTTATAAACTACTTAAACACATCTTTCTGCCTGAAGTTGATTTGGTGGCGATAGCAGTACTAAAAAGCAGTCGGGTTTCGACGCGAAAAAACTCCTCACATCCTAATTTGACACCCTCGGAGTTTTCGAAGTTCCGGCCTTTCAAAAAATGCACCATTGGCTGGAAAAGACAAAAATTAGACAGTGCGACGTCAGGGAAGTTCAAAAAATGGAATTAAAGCCAGAGCTGTATATGTATACCAATGCATAACAAAATTTATCAGAGTCGAATTGGGAAAATGGAAAAATTATTACCACCAATTAACTAATGCACAAAAACTTTAATGTCACATGCGACTGAGTACATGGTCGTTAACGATCATTTTCTCCTACACTGATTTTGGTTGTCGTATATTTCGACATTTCACCATCATCAGCTCGGGTGGTCAGGGATGGTTGGGTTTTATGTTAGTAGCTTTCTATAACGTGAGGGTTTGTATCGTTTTGTATTACATCTGGGTTTTTCTTGTCCTCGATTGTCTTTTTGGGCGTCTGCCCTACTTTTTAATTGGTCTAATTTTTTGAATGGGGGCAAATGATGTATGTGACTTATTTTTCCTTTACTTGTAGGCACGGTTGTGCAGACGTACGAAACGATGTGGTTTTTGATAAACGAAAACATGCTAGTTCTTTTAATATTAAATGGATTTTCGAAGCCTAACTGGCCTCCTCTTCAGGATCTGCAGTCCAGAATTGACTGCGTATTGTAAAAAAGTGCAAAACCTACCAAGTTTTGTTTTCGTTCATCAAAAATTTCAACATTTCGTATGAGCATTGTTTTTAATTTGTGTATTTATAGGTTTTTGGCGATGTAATTGTGATGTTTTTATCTTTGCATATTTTTCGTCCTTCTTCGTGTCTATTTTCTGTGGTGAGAGTTATTCCGGTAAACACGTTCGCCGTCTTCAATTGTGATATTGTAAGTTACACCATGAAAAGGTTTCCTTTAAACCACTTTTATGCTGTATTAAATATTTTTAAATTTTAATTAAATAATAATAATGTGGGGAGTTTAGGGGACATCAAATAGTTGAGATCATCGCCGGCCCTCCTCGCGTTTTTAATTAATTTTCTGGTATTTCACGCGTATTTTCAAGTGTAGCCGTTGGGGACATCAATGATTCTCTACTTTTATATTAAAACTAAACTGATATCCTAAAATCCTAACCTAATAATCAAATATCATTTATCACACAACATATGCTTAAATAAACAATTACCTTCTGCGTTCCAATCAGTTGTAAAATGTTATTAAATTACTATTTTCTATAAGTAGTCATATTATTAATTAAACAGGTCGTTAGTCGTTTCATATGTTCTGCCCTGAGGAAGACGCAGCACACATCCAAATCTTGGCAAAGTTGTAATAGCCTATTTTTACCACATCTCTGTTCCACGACGTGATTTAAAACCAATTGGGTTAAACCACCATATTTGTATTTTATATATTCAATATACGAAATATATTTACATCTATTTATACTCAAAATGATCTATCCCGAAACATTGTTCTGATAATTGAATTTGACTAGAAACCGTCATGTAATTTTTACAAATTCTGCACCTTATCATTGTGCATCGCACATTTTTATAGTATTTTTATCTATGTGACTGCCGTTTGATATTTCACGTGAATCAGTGGTCGAGAAAGTTTGGCTATGGACGATGCCATCGAATATTTATTCAGCGAGAGGGAGGGAAAAGTCTCTGGGCCGGTATTGAGACTTCGTATGTATAAATTCACTCTTTAATATCCTAATGTATGTGTGACGAGGCTCATCCATTCATTCACAACCTTCCGAGTTGAACCATTTTTTGAGAATAATAAATAATAACCGATTTAGCGGGGCTGACGTTACAAGAGTACAGTGTGGAACGTGTTAAATAATTTCCTTCAAATTCGAAATATTCATAAGGTTAAGTTTAATGTTAATACCTTTTGACAACTGCGTGCTTGTGATTTATTTTCGTCTATGCTGGTGGGTAGTAAAAATTTGACAATAATTCAATACAATCCTGTTCTGTTTGATTTTAAATCAACTTTCTTCTTGTCTTAAACAAAAGTGTGATTATAATAGTTCTTTCTTTTTCATCGTCCTTACCTTTTTTTAAATTAAACCAATACTCATAACCTCTGCAAATAATTACGCACTTTTGTATACCAATTATGGAATAAGTTTTATTTCCTATGTTCAATACGTGCCATATCAAGCGTGTTACTTATTGAAACTGCAATATTGACTTCCTGTTTCTTAATTCCTTCCGTTATTGATGATAGACAAACACGTAAGCATGGCTCATTTCTGAGTTGAAAGGAAATCTCATCCTTAAAAGGTAAAGATACATCAACATCTAGTTTAATTTTACGATATCCTCTGGCAGGATGGTTGAAACATGATTAAGAAGAGCACGTCTTGCAGGTGTTGGTATCTTCGGAAATAACAACAGACCAGTTGTCTTTAATAATTAAAAAAACCAACATTGGTTAAATATTAGAAATGTGCGATAAGTTGTCTGTGATCTATGATTAAGAGAACTCGTCCCCAATTTTCCAATTTACAATTCACGTCTTCCCGTGCAAATTGAAACCTGGCAGTTTTCTGAGCTATGTTAACAAGACGCCCACGAGTCGGTTGTCGGGTCCTGAGATTATTTTCATTGAGCCTTCTTCTTACAGTCCTGGTGGAATTCGAAACATTTCGGACTTGTCTTATCAGATTTCTTATCTCATTTCCTTTAATGCTGCGGTTTTGCATAGCCTGATGACTTAGATGGACTCTCTCCTGGCCTTCTAGTGTGAAGCCCTGTTTTTCTAAAGCAACGAAGAACTTTTCCTATTGTAGAGTTATTTCAGTCTCATGTTTTTATGTTTCTATAATATTGTGATGGCTCTGCCTAATTATCTTGACTGGCTGAGCCATTGACAAAAGTTTAAGAATATGAATAATATCAAATTAAATCAACAGAGGAAAACAGATTCATTGAAAGCGATCTTTACGCGTTGTAGAATGGAAGGGCATAATGATTCTTTTTACGAAAATGGGATTATTCAGTTCAAAAGTAAACAAAGCATTATTTAATGTTGATTTTATTTACGATACCATTTAATTACCTATAATTAATGTACAAAGGTAATGGATTTAATTTTAAGCTATGTGAATTGAGTAGTATCATAAATTTGTCCATCAGTAAAATTTATCGAAATGCAAACCATGAGTTTATTCGAAATTGACAATGCTCAGAGAGCCATTTAATATCACATACCTTTCATACACCAGAATGATTTTATAATATTTTTAGATATTGTCTTTTAAAATCTAATGACTATATTTGATTAAATTGTATGTACATAATAATATATTATATTAAATTCATCCATATTTGCTTAGTGGTCATAATTGACCATATTCCTTATTCCAAATAATTATTTTGATCTAATGTTTTGGGTTGATATGAAAAATTAGTGTCACGAGCAGCCGCATATTGAGACGAAGGTCATGGGTTCAAATTCCATTCGGGACACTACTTTTTCATTTCAACCAAAAATCTTAAATAAAAAGACTAATTGGAATTATATTGTACAGAGTGTTCGTCTACTCGTGTTACAAACTTTGTCAATATATTCTACATTCAGAATGGAACTAAAAAGGACTAATTAACGATGGACCGATTGTCAACAGATACAGAGTTATTCCCCCTTTTGTGATTTTTTAGGATTTCACGAATTCGTTTCAAATAAACAATGATAACTCCGAAACTGAAAGGTTTTCGACAAAACTCTTGATACCATTGATAACTACGTTAAATTCCGAAAAAGATGTGATCAGTAGTAAACATAGTAAACGTTGGTGAAATAAATGTTTTAGTAGCCAGAACAGTGAATTTTTTTAGTTAATTGAAACTTAATTACTATGGTAATTAACTTAACTACTATTTTCATACCTATAGACCAGCCACTTTTAGAAAACATACTCCTTTTTAGTGGTGCGATTGCTTTCTTAATTACTTTTTCAAAGATGAAGAGATTGATGAAGGAAAGGAAAAAATTGTGGTTGACGGGTTGGACAGTGAAAGGATTAGTAACAGAAAATAAAAAACTTAAGAAGGAAATTTTGAATTAATGAACTAAAATAGTTTTGAATGTTAAAACTCTTTTATTCCGGAAAATACATACAATAATCGAAGTTGCAGTCGTGTTGGTAAATAGCAAACTATTCCACTATTTCGGATTTGAACCCAAATTAAAAAAGGTTTAGTAAATGCATTCAAAATCTCCTTAAGTTTTTCTTTTTTTTTTTATCTTTCCACATTCGCAATCTTTCAACCGTGGGTTTTACCTTCCTTCAATTTCTTCATCTATGAAAAAAATAATTAAAAAGGCAATTGCACCACTAAATAGGATATTAAACGTTTTCTGAAATTTGCTGGTCCCTAGGCTTGGAAGTAGTAGTTTAGAATCACCACAGTAAATTTTTCAACGCGGAAAACGTTTTGTTTTTTCAAAGTTTTGCTACTAAAACGATTTTTTCAAAACCGTTTATAAGTTTATTGATCAAATTTTAGTGGAAATTGAACGCAGTTTTCAATAGTATCAACAGATTGGTCCAAAACCTTTCTGTTTTTATCATTGTTTATTTGAAGAAAGGTCGTAAAATCTAAAAAAAAAAAAAAAAAAAAATAGAAAAAGGGGAATAACTCAGAAACTGTTGAGATTCAAACCATAAGTAATTAGGACCTTTTGGTTCCATTTTATATGTAGTATAAGCTGGCAAAATTTGTAACGAGTAGCAGAACTTGTTCGTTGAATCTGGACTATATCAATAATTAGTAGGCCTAAACTATTTTAAACTCGTTGTCTAAGCAGTAAACGTAAATAAAATCTAATTTTGTATTTGTATTTCGTATTTTCAACTTAGAGCTGTCTTTACTTTGTATTGTACGTATAAAGTGTAAATGATAGCCGCACAAATGGGATGTGTGGTGTACCTTTATGCAATCAGGTACGCACGAACAAATTTTCGTTACCCTACTTCGTAATGAAGTGCGTCAGTATAAATTATACGTAAGTTGATGTTATTTGTTTGTTATTTTTGTCTGCAAACGGGCCGAATTCGTAAATCGGATCGGAGAGTAGGTCATAGCTCCGGTAATGAGATGTCTTGTTGATCTTATTTATCAATTCAATCGAGATGAATGCAAAGTCGGGTCGGCAAGTGTGTCAGCATCCCAAACGATTCTCGGAAATTTGCGTAACGGGAAGCCCTCCCCCTTGCAATCAACAATCCACGGATTGGCCCGATCGGCGAAAAATATAATTGGATGTTCATGTAACAGTTCTACGAAACGGGGAGGGTGGCGCGAGTATACACTTTATTCTAGGTAAAGGATCGAGACGGGTTTGTTAAAAAAAAATATGTCAATTGGATGATTGCACATTAATTTTTTTATAATCAGCAGATAAGAAAAATGTAAATAAATGTATTAATTAAATTGTCTATATCCGCATTATTACGATCTTTGGATGGATTCCCATCACATCGGGCAACTCTTGTCACTCACGAGTGGGAACTAATATCAATGCCACAACTCAAACAAATTAGTTAAAGAAAAGACAAATTGTGACCTTACCCAAATAAATTAAAACAATAACCTTTTAAAATAAGTGTATTAAAATTGAGAAAATAAAATAAAGTGTTCAGTGACACGTATCACCTTGCCATTTACAATTAAAAAAAAACCCTGAACATGATCTCAATAAAAGATTCAAACGTTGGCTCGATAAAGAAAATGTTTTTCTGATACCTACATCACACCAGACCGCATCTCACGATATCTGAATAATTATCTCTTGAATAATTATCTTAACGGTCACTAATCTCTACATATTTCTAAAAGAGGTACCTTTAAACAACTTCAATAAGGTCCTTCTGGTCCTTTCGGGTCTCAGCTCAGCATGGGATTGGGGGACATAACCCAAAGGATAATCCTCATTGTGAAAAAATATTGTTCTAATCTAAAATTTATCACTTTTCTCGTTGACACATAAATTTAATACAAGACCAAAATTTATTGTGATCTTCCTACAGTAAGAAAAGGGCTTATTGATTCATTTAAAAAAAAAGTTTAAAAAAATAATAAAATAATTTAAAAAATAAAAATAAAACAATGAATTGTTGCAGATTTTTTCAAAGAATTGATTTAAAGTAAAATAACGACAGATCAATTGAAAATAGAACTACAGTCTAAATTATTCAATATTGAGAATGATTTTTTTTTGGGGGGGGGCAGACAAATAGGCAAACGGCATTAAAAATAATATGGCTATTCCTCTCAATTAAATGTAACTTATTCATTAAGTTTAAAAAACCCATCGCAAATGTTTCCAACAAATAATGGTCCGTTTAAGAAAATTCGTATCGAAAAATATATATTTTAAAGATCTATACGTTCAGATAAAATTAAAGAAATTTTGGGGAGTTGGCTTGCAACATAATTAAATTAGAAAATATGTAATCTGGTAGTTTTTGATAAATGTGATTTATTAGGCGCATTCACCATGTTATGTATTTGGTTAGTGTTTTAAATAATAAAATTAATTAAATAATTATTAATAATAATTTTGTTTAAAATGAAGTACTCATACTACGCAGACCTCCCTGAAGAAATTTCACATTGAAAAGTAAATAGTTTAAATATGATTGTATGAAAGTAATACTTTTTGGCATCAAGAAAGAAATGATTATTTAGCTTAAAATTTAGTTTACATGTAAATAAAACTAACTGCGAATAATATGTTATTTTAATCTTATTGTTGCTTGAAAGAACATTTGTAATTAGCTTTTAAGGTCATACCATTTCATCATACAAGGTTAAATTTTAAGGCTGTGTGATTTAGAAACTAGAAGTATTTATAATTGGTACCATCAGGAAAATATGATGATTACTTAATAACAAAAATTGTCTAGATTAACAAGGGTGAATTCTGGCAAGTAAAAAAATATCTGCCTTTATTAATAATTGAGAAAGCAAGATAAATAGGTTAAATAAAAACGTTTAAATGTGAATGTTTACAAGTACAGTGAAGTACAATTCTTTTTTTTTTTTTTTTTGCTTTTGTAAGGTTTGTTACCAGAAATATTTATTTCCGAAATGAACTACAATCGTCAAATATAATGGAAAAATAGATAGCTAATTACCCAAGCTATATTAAGCTATTACCCAATATGTCATCCTAATAGGTTTGAAAAACAAAAGTCGTTCGTCACTATTCGTTTCCGTTCACCTTATTCCCGCCTTTGATCAAGCTTCGCTCTTAATCTACAATGTAAAGAAAAATTATGACATTTCCCATACTGTTAAACATTGTTGTCTTTATTTAACGATTTTTCGTCCAAATAGATAAGTTATACGACAAAAACCCAATTTTTCATAGGCGCTTTTTTCAAGTTACGTTTCGTATCTCCGTTTGTATTTACGTTTCCTGCCATGTTTTCAGCCTGGGCTCGGATAATTCAGTTTTAAGATAATTTCTTCCCTCTGCGTACCGTCCTTGTCGAGTGCACGCAGCCTACTTCCGTGTCATATATTAACACAGACCGGCCAATCGAATGGAATAGCTTAGGATGATGGCGCCATGCTAAAAGCTCGTCGATGTTTTCATTTTACAAACCGTCGACCGACTGGGAAAAAGAGTTAAGATCCTCTAGTCTTTAAAACCAGCACACACATTTTTGAACAATAAATAAATGATTGGCTATGAGGTTATAATAGAAGCTATTTACCTTTTCTTGAACCATACTTCCATAAACATATTTATTTCGTTTTGAAACTATATAAATATTTGTTCTTTACTGCCAAAGATAGTGAAGTTGAGGAAATTTTAAAATCAACTAACTGAACTATTTTTCATTTAGCGTTTAATATGACATTGTAAGTAGGAGGGAGAGTAAGAAAGATGGAGAGAGAGTGAGTGTGTGTGTGTGTGTGTGAGAGAGAGAGAGAGAGAGAGAGAGAAAGAGAGAGAGAGAATTGTTGAAAGCTCCTAAATATAAAAAAATGGATAAACTCTAGCAGTATATATACTGTATAACACAGTAAACTCATGATAAAACAACCCTCATCAAAACTGGCAAAAACACTGCTACAATTGGAGAGGGCAAATCTCAGAGGAGTGGTAGGACTACTAACCGTCCACTGGCATCTGAGAAAACGTCTACATATATAATATGGGCATATATAATAGTGATCCCATTTGTAATGAGAGACTATGTAATGAAGAGGAAGAAACAGCCACTCATATCATCTTCGAATGCGAAGCAACGGCTCAATTGAGGTTCAATCTGACGCATAAAAGCGACTCAGAGAACCACATTGAAGCAATAACAGTCAATGACTTGATACTTCTGAAAAAAAGGAACTAGGAAGGTACAATAAGCCAGAAGGCTGCAGTGCCTGGGGCACACAAACCCCACTTCTTAGTACCCTTGTCACCATTCCATACCATTCCATTCCATTCCTAAATATACACTCAAAGACAAAAACCGACACTTGTAATTATTGGTTTATTTTACACAATAACAGGGTGTAAAGATCAATAATTGTTTGAAAACGTAAACAATACATTAATAACTTGTTGTTTCTCTTTATAAATTATTTTAATCTTTTAAACACACTTAAGCACGTCCTGTTGTTTTCAAAGGAAAATACAGTTTCTATCTTTCTAGGGCCAACTTATCGGGGGGTTAGTCGGTTTTTAAATTGTTTTATTTGATGGAACAATAAATTTTAGTAAAAACATTCTTTACTAAAAAGCATTGTTTTACGTCCAGAAGTTCTCGCCCGGACAGATGCTTTAACGAACGATGGTCGTAGTGTCCTTTTGAAAGCCCAAATCCTGGGTGTGCCGGGCTCTACCATCCGCAATGGTCTACAGCCGTTTAGGAAACGGGAAATATCCCTCAAAGAGAACTTTGAAACGACCCACATCACGCTCTCTACTACCGAAGAGGCATCAAATAAAAAGGTGTCTATTCGCAAATCACGCACTTAAACAATAGGGCTGTTCTCTAGATGAATACCGGTTGGGCGTGTGGCTATCAGATGATCGGGGCAAGACGTGTGGAGAAGACATAAAGAAAGCTTTGCGTTATCTGCGTTTAGTCACAGTCTTTTCAAATACATACAGTATGATTTAGGACGGATTCTACGCCAATGCCCCAATCGAACTGATTATTATGCCCAATGGAACTCTGACTACACCAAAGTATATTGATGAAGTTTTAATGGAAGTGCGATTCTCTGGACAACTTCGTGTTAATGCATGATAATGCTTCACAGCTTGTACTTCGAATTTTCACCCATTACTTGGAGAAAGTAAGGATTACCATAATGATTTGACTAGCACATTTTCTTGACTGGTTAGACATAGTACGACGCGTAGTTAATTTAACGATAAATGAGTAGTGTGACAGGTTTTTTGCCTTTGAGTGTATATTTTTCAGATATCGTCAGCGTTTAATAGTATAGTGAGAGAGAGAGAGAGAGAGAGAGAGAGAGAGAGAGAGAGACCAAGAAGAAAAGGATAGGAAGAGAGGAGGAAGTGTGTGGGTGTATGTGTGTTTTGGAAATTTGTTTCTGCACAGCTAAACAACTTGTTTACCGTTCGAAGCAAAACCCCCTTATAAAATATTCCTCAGTAATACTCTCATTTGAAAAAAAATTCTAGCATTGTATATAAACGTGTTTTTAATCTAAAATTTTTAGTATTGCATAAATGTATTTGTTCTCAATCCTAAATGTATTTGTAAAGTTTAAACAATATGTATAAATCCCAGGTGCTAAAGATGATCTCAATAAAGATCGAAACGTTGTCATGATAAACGAAATGTTTTTTCTAAAAACTACGTCACACCGCACATCACGATATCCAAATAATGATTGGCTGACGGTCATTATACACTTCACATTGTTTTCAATTTTGTTCCGTACAAAACCGTTTGAAAACAAATAAAAAATTAATCATAGTAAGGAAAATGAGAAGAAAATCTATTTTAATTTTATGTTAAAATACCCAAATTAAAATATAACGACGTTAATTTTTAAATCAATTTTCACATTTTTAATTTTAATTATAAATTAAATGGTAATGGTACATTTGAGCATATCGGGTTTAAAAATGGATATAATCGATTGACTATTGAGGATGCAATCAATCATATACATTGTTTGAGTAAATAATTTATTTTGTTAAGTAAATAAAAATTTTACTCTGTTAATAGGAATTTTTATCTTTATTACACCTTTTTGCAAGAATTTGAGGTTTTGTTGCACGTTCGGTACATTTGAAGGCTTTTAAAGCATGAAAATCCAATACATACTGGTCAGTATATTATTCTTTTGAGACTACAGCTAGAATTCTCATGTTTTTAACTAAAATATTATAAGCTTTCGAGTGAAGCAGGCAGAACGAATAGCTAAACAAACGGGGAAATAAAACACCCCTGAATCGCTCATCGACGAAGTCGAGAGAAGAAAAATGAGACCAATTTTCTGCTGGACGCTTAAGAGATAAAAATCGGCTCACTGCCAAGTAGCCAAACAATCTTCCGGACTGGAAAATTTCCCACGGGGGGCTGATCGTCAGAGGAATGCGATAGGAAAGCCGCGAGGGTTTTCAGCCGGTGATAAGATGCCGAGATGACATCAGACACGTGCCGTTGCATAACTCGGCCTTGCTCCACCGCGGACAGACGTAGAAACGAAAATCTCTGGACCGCATTTTTACTTTCCATGACTTGCTACATTTATTTTGACTGTCTCTTAATGAAAATGACAAGAACCTTCTATTAGTCTAAATTAAAAGAATAGAGCATAAAAAATCGACTAGTTATTAAGTATAATTCATCCACCATTCCATAGCCAAATTCCATGAATCAGTAAATACAGCCAAACTATTCAAGTTTAGAAAACCGTTTATTATTATATTAGTTATTACATTCGAAACGTAAACCTTACGAAAAATCCTGTGTTCAATGTGCTATACTCTACCTGAAGATGTCTTCCACTTATACAAGAAACTAAATGTATTGTGATGGTTTGCCTGCGAGTGAATGAATGTGTATAATGTTGTATGTTAGCTAAAACCTCTATGCACCTGGTAAGCATACTGTTACGAAGGTTGTCACTAATTTCATTAGGAATTTGCGGCTGCGGCTGGTGATGAAAAAGTCTTCTCTGCCGATATTCTTCTATCACCCCTTACACATACTAAACTGCTGAACAATGAATAGTATTTGTAGTTTATTTACGTTTTCGTAGTCAATTGACCAAGTTACTTCTTTCCTGCCGTGAAAACATTAAAACTTCACATTCCAAGGCCCTCTCACCCCCTTCTCTTCATACGCGGGCTTTGACGGCAGTAATAACGTAAATCGAACAGTTAATTACATTAGCCAAAATAATAAATAATATTTTTTTTTTTTAGCTCGACTAGATTACCTGTCGCCGCTATTCCTTGAAATATATTTTAGGTGACAATTTATTATGCTGTTTTGTTAGGATCGAATTTTGAAATGAGCTCTTCAAATAACAATGATGATGGTAACGATGGTATGGCGATAAGGATAGGAAGCAGGGTTTGTGCTCCCCAGGCACTGCAGCCTTCTGGCTTATTGTACCTTCCTAGTCCTTCGTTCAGTGCAATAGATTCAATCCTTCCCCTTAGAATTATCAAGTCATTGACTGTCGCTGCTACAATTTCATTCCCTAAATATTTTTCTTATGTTGAAGGTAAGGTTGAATCTCCATTGAGCTGTTGCTTCCCATTCGTAGATGATATGGGTGGTTCTTTCTCCTCCTCAATTCCATAATCTGCAGATGGGATCATCGTTGTATATGCACATGTTGCGTAGATGTTTTCTCACATGCCACTGGCCGATTAGGAGTTCAAAAGATTCAAGTATTGCATACTGGTGACAATTATCGTAGGAAGGAATTTTGTTGCTGACTTGTACAATCTGACACTGAGGAACATCACTTCTTTCATCGAATTTTGTGGTCAGATGAATCAAATTTCACCCGAGACGGAGTATTTAACACCCATAATCTGCACCAATACTCCCATCAAAACCCACATGCAAGTCGTCAGCAACATTCCCAAAGACGTTTTTCAATCAATGTTTGGGCGGGAGTTATTGGAAATGTCCTCATCGGTCCCTACTTAGATTTTCCGGCAAGATTAACTGGCCCAATTTATTTAAATTTTATCCAAAACATGCTGCCCACCTTGCTGGAGGACCTTCCTTTACAATTGAGACGAAACATAATTTTTCAGCACGATGGTGCGCCTCCACATTCCTCTAGATTAGTTCAGGCGTATTTGAATCGAACATTCGAAACATGGATCGGCCGTGGTGGGACAGTTCCATGGCCACCAAGATCTCCTGATCTTAACCCCATGGATTACTTCGTCTGGGGATATCTCAAGGAACTAGTCTATCGCACTGAAGTGACAAACGTCGACCATTTGAGAGCAAGGATCTTCACCGCTGCTGAAAAACTTAGACGTGTTCTCAGTTTTGGTGTGACAGTTGGAAGTATGAGAAAACGGGCACGTTTGTGTATTTCGGAGAACGGTTTTCAATTTGAACAAAAACTAAAATGAATAAAAATAAATGAATTTTAAAAATTATTGGTGAGTTTCTATGTTTTTTCCAATCTAAAAAGTTGAACTCTCAAACATTAGCAATCCTTGAACCACCATTTTTTCTCTTTTTGTCATCAACATCTTGGTCTCACAACCACTAAATAAGAAAATGACGAGTGCGTTGGAAGCATTATTAAATCAGGTAGTTTTCCTCAAATTTGCTGCCTTCTGAGACTAAAATTAGAAACTCTGGATTACTTTATACACTTTCCGATTTACACAATTTTCCACTCTTTTTGTAGTTCTGGCTGAAATAAAACACAAAAAATTAGCCCAAACATTTTGCCACCGTCATCTTCTTATTGAAAAATTAACGGGAATTTCAACGGTGCTATTAGATTTTCAGAGAAATTTTTAGATTAAAAGATATCACGATTTTCCGACCCCAGGACGTGATATCTTTCAATATCGATAAAAAGCGAAATTACTCTGAAATGGTTGAGAATCGGACCGTGGTCAATACGAACTTTTTTGTTCATTTTAGGGTGAAGAATCTACTGGAGAAGTTTGTAGCACGAGTAGCAATTCACCCTGTATATATAATGACATCTTCAAATGAAACTGATTTTTCAAATGAAATATTGTATTTTGGTATTACTATTTTCACGATATACGTAAATTACCCAAAAATATAATTCCTAGCTCATTAATTTTTTGTAAATCATATAATGGTTACACAATACTTTATGAGATTTGTATAGTGTATATTGTGTGTGTATAATTTAACGATACAATTTTTTTTTAAAGGCGTTCAATCGCATAGGTTCATATTTCGTCTTGATCATGATCCAGACATCTTTACAAGCTGTATTTAATATAGTCATTTATTTAATTTAACACGTTTTCGAGATTGTTTCTATATTTACTTCTTTTATACATATAGGAAAATAACGAAATCAATTCAAACAATTTAAGCTAATCATGAACGTGTGACACACCACATTCTGGATTTCAATCCAGTCGGTCGAAAACGAGAAGATTCACGTAAGGAAGCGTCATGAGGCACGAAACAACCGCTATCGTCCTTTTTCTTTAATCTGCTCCTTGATTTACTCTCCAGTAATTATCACAAACGTGGTATAGTTACGATTTGATGGGAAAAAACTGCTTGTTTTGACATAACAAATCGATATCGGATCTTACGGGAAAAACAACAATAAACAATAGGAATATTTTAAAGCAGGCAATTAATCTAATCAAAACTAGTCAGATATTGGAATGTAAAAAAGCCAGGGCCGTAATCTCTTGGTTTAGTAATGTTAATATTATTAAACATATTTTATACTGTTTTTATCAATTATATTATTATCGGAGCATTAATTTTAATTTTTAATAAATAAACAGTATATTTTTAAATACATTCACGGTACTATCAGGCTCAAAATTTGTCTGTATATTATCATACTCACTAGGTATTTCAAGGCATGATTAAGTATTTTTTAAATGTTTCAAATTGAACAATTCAAATCCAGCAAGTTTCATTTTTTGTTGTCAATGTTCTCAAACATAAATAGTCAAGGCATAAATTTACGGTAACTTATCACCGTTGTTCTTTAGAAAGAGATTAAACATTTAAGTAAACAAACGAGGCATCTTTCCAGAGGTCAAGGGTATGTTTGTTTTTTTCTTTCGGCCTTTGTAATGGAATGTTTGTTTTTGTTTTTCACCTACGAGTGAACAGTTAAAAAACAGTACTTCGTGTCTGTTGACTGGGTTATGTCAGGTGTTTACTTCTACGCTGTTCTACTCTCCCGTGCCTCAACATGTGATTTTATCATGTGAAACAGTTAACTTTTCCACAGTTAGGGTGTAAGGTAACGGTAAATTTCAATACGAAAATTCAAATTTGAACGTTACGTTTGAACTTTTATGTAAGGGAGTTTTTTCAAATGACTAGACTTTCACGTTGTTTGACGTCTCAGGTTGGTTTATATTAAGTCTCAGTACACAGCAAAAAGAGCAAGAAAACGAGATAAAAGATAAAATAAATCGTGGGTTCAAGTTGCAACTTGCAAAATATAAGTGTAATCTTTTTTAATGTTCGATGCATAAGCAGTAATATTCTTACCAAGTGCATCGTTGGTTAAGATGTTAAATAAATTTTTTCCTAGGCCCAGTATATCCTGTTTCTAGTGTCAATACTAGAGCCTACTTTGCCTAGCATTACTCCTGATAATAATATTACCCGGGAAACATATTTTTACAAACTTTCTTGTGGGAGTTTAACTGAGTATATATTATATAGGCAGATGTCTTTATCTCCTTCCAAAACAGACGCCTAAATTAGAAAGAAAAATATTGATAAAGATTGGAAGCAGTTATGTACAGTAAACACTACTGTGTTAAAAGATCAATTGAAAGAAATATTACCACAGCTGACATTCTGTCTAAAATTAAAGATAAATTTATCTGCGAGTACAAATTGCGTCCTCAGCATCAGCGACTCCTCGAAAAATCCTGTTGACCATGACTGACAAAAGTGTATTTGTTTTCGGTTTATTTCATGTGTCATAAGACTTCTTTCTTCTTATTTAAGTTGTTTATTGTTATTAGAAGAAGAAATAAAGAAAATAACCTCAATTGTACAAAGTAATAGTAACAAAAACCGTTTACATTGAGTTAAGATTGTTCTGCAACATACTCGTTTGAAATCAATGGAAACGGATTGAAATTAAATGAGACTTGAACAGTAACTAGGCTTATGTTTTCTTATCGAACAACCTAAATAATTATTTTAATAAATTAAAACTGTCATAAAAAATACAGGATTGAACAGTTTTTCTCACCAAGATGTTGAATTGTATTGATTCAGTTGAGAACGAAATATGTTTTTTAGACATTGTTTAAAATAAGTTAATCGTTAAAGGGAAATACTGTGAAATATGGATTTAAGACATGAGTTTTGACTGTAGCTGTTCAAAACGTTGCTTTACTACATCAAAATCTGTGATTCTAAAAGGACCATTTTGATATTCTACAGGAACCCCTTGATATACCTTTTTCTCACAGATTATATAGAAGTGGGATTAACGAAATTCTGTTCTGCATAATTCAAGTTTGTAGTAAGAGAATTTCATTTTCCCCTCGAGAGGTCGAGGATCGGATTACCACTTTCATCCAATGTCGACGATTTGAAATTAAAAATTGTCTGGGCCCATCCGAAACAGTTTTGAATGAATGAAAGCCCCTTTTCGCTATGAATTGCACAGTTAAATAAAAGTTTGAATCTTACATTTGCTTGAATTTGAAAATCTATCAAACATTCAGCCTGACTTTAATCTTGTTAACATGGGTTAAAAAAAAATCAGAATTTATAACGGGAAAGGCTTCAAATATTATGGAAATAGATGAACAGATAGACATAGATGAAGAACCGAATAGACAGAAAGAATAATCAAAATCTGCAACTCGTAGACAGTTCATCAGCACGCAATTTCCAAAACCATTAAACCGTTGAAACCACAAACGGTATTTAAGAATTTAATAAACCCTTTGAACGTTATTGAATTTTTAAAAATGTTTATGCTTCAACTGATCCGGGGAGTGACAAGAAATGGAAAGTGTCTTTGTTCTAACGATTGCCTTTTTGTCTGTTGGAGGTGAGGTCGACTGGGAAATTTTTAATATACATGAGGGTCTTCAATTGAAGTTCAATCTCAGTGAAGGACACGTTGTAACAGAACATTTTTTAAATCGGTGATGGAGCAAACAAAAAAAAAGAAGGTCCGGAATCCGATTTGATACCATCCTTTGATTCAACTCATTTTCTAGTTCATGGGAAAATCATAAGTTTATATCCTAGAGACAAGATTTCAACCACCCAATGCTTATACATAGAAGCTTATTAATTTAACAGTTTAATTTATTAATTTTAATATGTGTTTAATAATTAATTTGGAGAGTTGCAAAAAGGGGTTCACAACCCTATTGTTTTATATACTGACGGACAAAATTAACGCACCATCATTTTAATATATTTAGGTTTCTTCATATTTTGCATACCAAATATACGTTTGTTTGAAAAAATAGGACGTTTAAAAATAAAATGTTTAATACGTAAGTCTAAAAAAATCGTTGAGTAATGAACAAAAATAAGTAAATAAAAATCAAACTTTTTGTCCTTTGTAATATCGAGTATTTCCATTTCCGATCACTTACGTTAAACGCCTTTGCATTTCTAGGAAAATATTTCTGGTAAAATCCTGAGGAATTCTTTTCCATTCATCAAGAAAAACCATTTCCAATTTTTCTAAGGTGTTAAGACTAGGGTTTCCCCGTGGTTTACTACGTGTTCTTAGATTATGTTCCTCGCACTACAACCAATTCGGTGCTGCCCCCGAACAATGATGTTCCCGTCCAAAATGAAGCCCGGCCATTATCTGAGCTGCGTGCTGGGCCATGAAGTTAGTTCATCTTCTTCCTCTCCTGGAGGAAATCGAAATATTTCGGACTTGCCTTATCAGGTTTCTTATCTCATTTACCGTAATTCTGTGGTTTCGAAAAGCCTGGTGACCGATGAATCTATTGTCTCTGATCTGTAGACCTAGATCCGCTTTCCAGTGTGAAACCCTGTTTCACTAAAGCGCCGAAGAACATTTTAAAACATCGAAAAAGTTTTAAGAATAAGAATAATTCATTAGAATTCGTGGTCCGATTGACGAAATAACTTCTTTTCAATTAATCAATCTTTGTGAAAAATTGTGAGATCAAAAAGTCAGGGTCACGGATTCGAACCCAAGACCTTAGGCTAAATTCGCTGCTGCTCTACCACATGAGCTATCGTGATTTTCCTCTCGAATACTAACTTCCCATTTCAACCAAGTTTGATTGAATTACGATTAAGACCAATTGAAATTGATGGAGAACGATAATGGATTAAATTGTAAATTGAATATATTGAATGGTGCGTTAAATTTGTTCATTAGTTTATATGTAGAGTCGTTCGCTATGAAATGCAAAAAAGGTAGTGATAGACTGTAAATGGAATATAATGAAATATTAAACATTAGAATATCGTTGAACAATTTCAAAAATTCACTATCGCTGGGAGGAAGTTTTTTATAATATTCGAATGCAAAGCAAAACCTTTCCTTAAATTCAAGACTAAGAACCATATAATAGACGATTTTTATTTTATCTGTCAAACTCAACTTTAGTGTTTTACAAATATTTGGGTGTATTTTCCAAATTTCTATTTTTGTTTAATTTATGAGCCTTATTTATTTGTATAAAATCCTGGCAACTTTTTACTTCAGGAACTGCGCTTTAGGAGTTTGTGTCACAGGGCATGATAAGCATAGACTAAACGATAAACCTTCAGCATAGCGATGGCTTAAGCGATGAGTTTACCCTTGACAGATTCCGCGCGGTCGGATTTGCAATTCTGTGTTCCCATGTACCGGAAATCCCTTTACGGTTAAAAATAGAAACAAGAAAAATGTCGTCGTTCACGAAGACAGCCTACGGCAACCATGTTTCAAGTATCATCGTATAGTCGAATTAAAAACAATCACTGAAGAATGGATTGATCCTCCGTCTGGGACCAAATGTAATATATGGACACCCTCATTTATTCAGTAGATGTACTGTTCAACATACATGAGAAGCTATCCTGTCATATTCCCATCCCACCCTCCTGGTACACAGTGCAGTTCGTTCTTCCTTACTAACCAGGATTAAACGGTGAAAATTTGTACCGTATTCCGTCCCCTGGCATTCGTTGGGATAAAGGGGAAATATCGAGCTTAAAGGGAATAATGCGATAGGCCTTGATACGAGATGTGTGTCGGGGATGAATGATTTTCGCCTCGACCTTCTGCATTCTGAATTCCGAGCTTCCACCCAACGATCTTCATTCAGTAAAACTTTCAAGCAATAAATTCCAATTCTCGATTATATTTCAAGCTGAAGCAGAGGGAGTTTGGTGAATTTACTTAGCACTTTAAATAGGTTACAGGTTTGAAAATTGTCCTAATCCAATCCGCTTTCGAAGAAAGTTCCTCAATATTTTACAGTCCCGCCTAAGATTTAAATTCTTTTGAAGGATTAATATATACAAAGTAGATATTATCCCTCATTAGTCAAACCTATTTTTAGGTCTAGAAGTTTTTTCTTATTGACTGGATGGCGGGGTCTAACTGTATAGATGCAGTTTGTATTTTACGAAAACGTAATTTTTTTCTAAATCTAGTAATATTATTAAACAATTTTTTAGTTGAATCATATAAATAAACTAATCGAATTATCAATCTCGTTGAAGCTTTTGAATCATTACCACGCCATTCATCACAGTGTTGAGAAAAATAGTCACTGAAATACTTTTTTGAGGTGGAAATGGTGTCAAAAGCGTGAACATATATATTTCACGTTCCATTTAACCAGTCAGTAAGTCAATGGGGCAAACGAAACCATCAACATTAAACAGGTGGGTAATTTATGGCATGGAGATTATGCCGGTTGAGAAAGGCCTATTCTTAAATGACAGGAGCGTTAAGGATTATATTATAAAGGCTTTGCTCACCGCAGGCTAATAGCTTCTGAGAACATTGGACGACCACCCTCATAATACTTATTTATTGCGGTATTTAACGGCCGACGCACGCCCTGAACAAATGGTCTCGAATAAATCAATATCCATCACAACTGACCTAGAAACAATAATTTCAAATAGGTTTGGTTTTCTCAATTTAACACAAGCCCATACCCGGTACCAAAAAGGCTTTGGCGACTCAAGACGAATAGAGAATTTCTATGGTGTTCAATCATCTGATTTATATATACATTCTAAGTATTGGGGAAGGCACAAGTAAAAAATAACCTATTCTGACTCATACATCCATAAATTATACGCGTACAGAATAGAAAATTATTTAAAAAAATAAAAATGCTTATTAATCTTTACAATCTAATTACCGACAATATTAAGCACTACTGATTATTAAAAAGAGAATGTATGAGAAAAAACATAGTTGCATTTGTTCTACATTAAAACAATAAATCTATGCTTTTATTAGATCGGTATTTTAATGTGAAGCCATGATCGAAAAGTGTTATTTACTGTTGCACTCCTGTATGTAGGTTCGAAAGCAGGGGGCGCTGGATTCGAACCCGGTACTTTTACCTTACAGTGATGAGCGCCGTTGCAACCCCCGCCGACGCCCTCCCCCCACTCCTGTAATTGTTTAACGATTTGACACTTTGAGGAAAAGATCATGAACACGCGGACGACAATACTGATCATCAGATGTTGCACAATTAAAATAGTTATTACAAATTCAATTCTTCCTTGCTGTCAAGTTGAATTTCGAGTTTGTGGGTTTTGGTAGGTTTTTCAAAGAGTTTCAATGTTGATAATCTCACCTAGTTTTACAATATCGGTGCAATTAATATTACTGTTTTACCGATAAACAACAAGATCACACTTTTCTGCGCTTTTATCCGTATAACGTTTTATCTCTTTAGATCTGGGATCCCTTGCACCCTTCACATAATATCATATCAGGTTTTACATCAATACTGATACGAAAAACAGGCAGTGAAAGCACAAAACAAACTACATGATGTGCAATCCTGGTACTCTATATTCTGATGGTAACCGATCATCATTCACATGAAAACACCATGCATACCCACACATCCATCATCATTCACGCAGATAAATACATTTATTCGTCAATATTTCACACTAATACATACGTTTTACTTACAACTACTAGTTAATATCTACATCTGTTTGTCTGTTTTGACTTTCAATCCTACTTTTAAACAAATCACCTGTTTTAATTACTTATTTTTGAGATTTCAGGCCAAAAATATTAGAGATGTTCTACCGTTCGTTCAGATGTCAGATAAAAAGAATATTTTAAGTAATTTGTATTTTTTTACAACAAGGATTTTTGAATTTGTTGTGCCTGTGTTTCGAGGTTATTACAAATGTCAAGAGATTAGTTTTAGTTTGTTTGTTTTACCTAGGATAAGAAAAAAATATGCTGGATTGTGTTATACGAGATTAGATATACAAACACTTACAAAAACGACAAAACTCTTTCAATGAACAAGGTCAAACTTTTTTGACAAAACAATTCTGATTCGTTTTAAGTACTTTTTAAAAAAAATGTAAGGTATTCCTCTTAGAAAATTTTTAATTCCTCGGGATTTTATCCATATTCTTGTCTTTAGTTTTGCATATATTTACTAACGCACTATTATATTTTATCAAATTGAAAGAAGTTAGTAATATAATGTAATTTAATTTAAAAAAATGAAAATGTCAATATGCATAGGTTCATTTTTCAGAAATAATTTTTCTAAAAATCTGATATGATCTAAATTTAGAAAATTTATAATTGTATAACATTATCATATCTAATGAAATATTATTATTAAAATTATATCTAGTCAGATTGAGGAAAATCATTTCTTTTAAATAGATCTACAAACCAAAAGTTTAAAAAATAATTCTGGTGTACCAAAAACAGAAAAGTGTTTAAAAAGTTTAGTTGAATTGTAAATTGGCTTCTTATAGTTTCAATTAAATTTTTAACTTGGATAGGAGTTAAACTAGTTATACCACATATTGGATGCCATCTGGGCTTCTTCACGTGCGTAACTGCAAATTTTTGTTTCCAACCCGACGTAGAAAAACGAGTAGAATTATATATAGCAGCTTTTACCCGCGACTTTGTCCACGCGGGATTTTGTTTTAATGTACCTTTCTAATGCGATGCAGAGTGCAAATATGGCTTTCTAATATAAAACCACTTTTCTCAAATTCTTCTTTTCTTCAGTGTAGTTCGGTCTATACATAGAAAAAAATTGTTCATATGATCCATACCTTTCCTTAGTGATGACCGCCTAGGAATGCTCTGTTGATATCTCAGCCCTTTAGAACCGGCCTGTGGGCGTTGGTTTGAGCGTTGTCTGTCAGTTAGTCAAGGAAGGTAGATATCTACATTAAAATTTAACCCAGTCCAAAAATGTTTACTTTTTATCGCTATCGTAAATCGTACTTTAGGGTTTTGACGGTACACAAAAAGAATGTGATGGTTGTTCTTAAAAAATATGTTTTTGTCTGTCTTACTGAAAGGAACTTTAAATTATTGTACTTTTTATATTGTTAATCTCGTACATGCATTTTAATTTCTTATCGGAGGCAAATCAACTAATATCAGTATTAACCTTGAAATATATCACGACGCATCTGGGAGTTAAGCAGGGTGAAGCATGGCAGTCATTTCTTTTGGGGGTCGAAATACTTCGTTTTCTTAATTTTGAACGGCTTTATCGGTGATTTTGTATTTGAAATTAACAAAATGTTAAGTGTGAAATTATGAATGAATAATCCTGCTCTCTGAACAATTCCAAAAACTTTCATTCTGACACCAAACCCCAAATAGTGCTTTTTTTATATTGCCAAACATCTGGTCATGCCTCAAATACACGCTTTTCACCGCTTCATGGGCGTCTGACTAATCATTAAGAACTAATCTTGGCTTGTTCATCAAAACTTATGTTTCTACAATTAAGATTTCTAAAGAAATATTCTTCTGATAAAGCTTTCTTTCTTCATAGTATCTCATAATATAAGTATTATTTATTTTTAATTTCAGTCGGAAATTACAAAACTCATGTTATGAGTTGATCATGAAACTTATTGTCGTTTTTATTCTGAAAAACAACCTAATAGATGCCGAAGTTGTTTGAGGTATTACTGATTATATAATTTTTCATAGAGATAACCAAAACCAATTCGACACTGCACCATGTAACAATAAATATTTTGCTAGGGTATAGGGAACTGGTCAACAGAGGAAAAAACTATCTATGCATTCAGGGAACCGTGAGGTAGATGTGAGGGCGAAACAGGCAATCGATACAGGGGAATTCTGCGAATATAAATATACAAAAAGCGACTGTAGGCGTTTACTCAATGCGAGTTGCCTATCTGAGTGGCTGGGATTTCTCATGACTTCGCAGGCGGATCATCAGTCCAGGTTCCCCGTGATACCCTGGCTCCATGGTTTCAAGGATGTAGGGCAACTCGCGACTTCTATACCGTAATTACATGGATCAGAAGCAACCATGGCTCATAAATATAAGATCGGCCTGACGGAATCTGCCAATTATGCTTCCTTTGACTTTACAGAGGACATGAACCATATAATTATGGAATGCCCAGAATACGAGGAAATGAGCCAGAATCTCATCAGTGGCATCAAATCCTTGGTTGTAGTGGCCAGACCTTTTTCCTTGGAAACTTTAATTACTCTGGGAGAAGAGATCATCTAATTTATTGTTTCATGAGGGAAAGTTGCGTTTAGGTGTAATTCAAAGGGAGACATGTAACAAGGTGCGCGTGCTTCAGCTCGGGTCTTGTCACCTGCCTCGCTAAGTATCATGTATTTAAAAATAAATTGACGGATTTCTGGCAGAAACATAATCGAACAAAAAATGTATTAACTGACAAAAATTATTATAAAACGTGATTTTTTGTCTTAAAACTTCGTAGGTTTTATGTTTACAGTATAGTTTAGAAGAAGGAAGAGCGCCTAATTTCTTCTAATAGGCAATACCAATGCAACATCAAAGTCATATGGTTTAGCATAAACTGATTTTGTACATCTCTATCAATTGTTAAGTATACTAAGATTACAAGTTTTTCCCTTGATGTATTGTTACTTTTCGTTTATTTTTAAATTTTAGAGATTATAGCTGAAATATAAACTTTCTTTGATTATTTATTCTGCTTTTTTAAGCATCATACAAAATCCATTATTAACAATAGCAAATTGAGGGTGTCTTTACTTACAATTTATTTATGATTTAATATCATATTATTGCTTAGACAGTACTGTATACTTTTTTGTTTAAAAACCGAAAACCCTAAGTCAACGGGGATAAAGACATGGCCAAATTGTCTATGGAAGGCAAGACTGAGACGGCCTTCAATCTCTGAGAGGACACCCTAACCTTGAGAAATGGAAACGACTTTTTTTCAAAAACATCCTTAGAATAACTTATAATACGAAAGAGTGATTTTATTCGATAGACGGATATTCGCCGTTTCCTGCCACCCGCCCCAGGAAATGAGAAGGGGATTTTTAAACCGACCTCTCTCATCGTAAATTCAGGAATAAATGAGGCGCTCAGGAAAAAGTGGGATTCTCTTCACATTTTCAATTTTTCGGTGTTGACAACTTCAATGAAATTTGTGTGTAATTCAACGAAAGTATTATAAATTGTGTGCGTATAGATTCTTAGAGGAAACTACAAAACTATACTTTACATGTATGTACATAATGTATGACAAATAAACATATAGAAATGTTTTATATATATATAAAACATTTATTTCTCAAGTTATTGCCCCTAAAGTTGGGTTTGTACTCTAAAGTTCACATTACGCAATTAAGTTAAAAAACCTGTTTAAAACGTATTTTCGATTGTTAAAAACTTAATTTTTGAACAGGTAAAATCTACGTTTTTGGAGTCTTTAGTACAACGCTTATTTAAAGCTCCTTTCTTGATTTGCAGTTTGAAATTTCTAATGTGTTCGAAGATGACGAGACGCCGAACTAGACTGATAAGCCAAATGGATAGCAGACCAAAATCGGTCGGATGATCGGAATCAACCGAACTACCCCAGACCCAAAGAGGAAATTCTCAATTGTTCCAAGATACGCTACAGTAAGGACTAATAACCTAAGTGGGACGCAACAACAGTTCATCGGATGCTCATAAGACACCTGTGGAGATCGCAGGTTCTGGAATATGATTGACACCTCCCTGAAAGTAGACTAGGCTGAGTTGGTGCAGGCCTTCGCTTTTGTTTAGGACTAAAGATGGTTGTTTACGGAAAGTATGATTTTGACAATCTGTACCTGAGCTAACATAAACTATTACATTTGGAAAAACAGACTTTGCAGAGTAACATAGGTTTCAATGTAGAAAAATTAAAAGCCACACACTTCTTCAGACGATGAACGCTAAAAGAGATTAAGATATACATTATGGATTAACGCCTGGAAATCGTTTAGTTTGACGAACGTTTAACATGGAAAGCACAGAGTTCAAAAGAATAATAAATTAGTACACGTCTCAAGCTGCTATAGAGTACTGCAGATTACCAAACACAATCACAAAAGAGCTATTATTTCGATGCTTACTTATGCCATACAGTCAAAGGCACTTCAAGTGCAATAATACATATTTGTCCATTTACGTTGAAAAAATGTATTGCGCCTTACTCGTGGCTTGTGGTTTACATCAACAAAATCAAATTTTAAACGCATACAATCATCCAAGGTCAAGGCTTAGCGAAAGAACTTTCGGCAGACCTTGAAGCTGCTAGAAAGGTCCTTAGAAAGTAGCCAAGCAGCGAACGGGCACTAAGCTAACTCTTATTAAAGAAAAATGTCCCATTCAGTACACCGGAAAGCACCCATCGATTCCGCCCTTGCATGTTTGTAAAATTTTCTATAAGCTTTTGGGATTTCTGTAGAACAAATCGAACCACAGACCTATGTTCAAAAGAAGTGTACTGTAGTTTTCTTTGTCGTGATCTCTCCAGCAGCATTGTGATAAGGTAATAAGATTTTAACAAGAATACCATTT
The DNA here is from genome assembly GCA_039619505.1 of Cimex hemipterus. Lineage (NCBI taxonomy): Eukaryota > Metazoa > Arthropoda > Insecta > Hemiptera > Cimicidae > Cimex > Cimex hemipterus. The sequence goes on from CM077102.1 coordinate 18,451,677, forward strand.
TCTTATGAGATATAATATAAAAAAATAATATAAAACCAACAAGAACAATAAAGAATTACAGCGAATTCATATTTGCTGTTGGAGAAATATGAAAATATTCCACAGCACTACACTCAAAACATCATAATTGGATAGGGGATGGATTCCATACTGGAAAAAAACCAATTGATGATTTTTTTTTTGCCTAGCAGTAGAGATTAACCCCATTCCCCTCCTGCTTATCTTTAATCCTTTTTCCTATTTACCATAACATTTCTGCATTTTGGTTCAATGTAATTAAAGAAAAGGGTCTTCCATTGGAAAGCTTGTCAAACGAGGTGTTGCGACGTTGGCCGAGCTAAACCCTGAATTTTTACAACGAGATTACAAATCTCTCAGTTTTTGGGTTCAAAT
>CM077102.1:18452469-18543828 GCA_039619505.1 Cimex hemipterus
CAATGGTTTATGTTTACAGGCTATTATGAAATCTGATATAAAGTTAATTAAAACAGTCAGAAACCTAGAGATTTTAATGTGAACTGAGAGAATTGACATGACATATTATCTGTTTAATTAAAAATCGTAAAAATTCAATATTGGAAATCATGGCTTATGAGCTGGCAGAGAACAGCGTACCATTTGACAAACTGTACCCGGCCCTCATAGAATGCTTTGGGGTAATCATCTGCGGGTGAGTCTGTTTTCTTCCTACTTCTTAATAGCTGTAGTTTTATAGATTTACAACAGTACAATATTATTTGGAGATTGTGAGATGCTTTCTGGTGTGACATAGGTTAGAAAAACAGTTACTTTATCGTGCCAATGTTTTGATCTTTATTGAGATCATCTTCAGGGAACTGTGGTTACACACAGGTCTTATTGAGAACACCCCATATCTTTTTATGTAATTTACTGGCCTACTGTCTTCATCTTCATGGCTCAGCTAAAATAGGAAGTATGAATTTGATTTTTGTCTGATCTAAAATCTATATTTTGATCTATCGGATTAGTTTTGGCTGCACTTTATCTTTAGAGTTTTTCATACAGACCCTGCCATGAAGTGAGAAGCTGAACACATCTGACAGACCAAAATGATCAGAAAATACCAAACTAGATAGTATAAGACACTAGGAGTTAAAATTCTATTCTTTCTCTTCGTTTCAGCTTAGAAGACATATTGGCCTGGTGTCTTCAAAAATTTAAACTATTCACTATAATTTTAAATGAAACATTTTTCTTACAGGCTAACTAGTCTGTTAACTGTTAGAAAGAGAAACACAACAATCAACAATAATTTAGAATTGATTTAAAATGACATGAACCTGACGTACTTACAAATTTACATCACCTGGAGGGTTCATAAAGCCTCGTACTTCAAATACTCTAAAAAATGTTTATTTTGATTTAATTAAGCAATTATTAGAATTTAAATTGGGTTGTAAAATATGTCTAACATTTTTCATAATGATGAATTCATGATTTTATCCCTCCTGTGGTTTGAAACAATGTTCTCTGATTCTCTGAAAATTGATTAGTTAAAAGTGTTTTTCTAATTTAATATGGGGGGGGGAAATAGAGCGTTTTATTTAGAGGATTTTGCAAAGGGAAAACCAAAGCTCAGACTGATGGGAAAATTTGTGAGGTGCATGGTGATAAACAATAACACTTTAGGAGAAAGCACATCCATGTTTGTTCAGAACCAGGAATATTGATTTGGTGGATACAAAACAATTTTACCATCTTCAACTACTGACGATTTATATAAAAGAAATTTGAATCTAGGTGCAAGTAAATGGGAGACTAACTAGCAATGGAAGCATCACTTAGTGAATGGTTGGAAAAATCATATTTCAAAAGTTACTTTTAGTTATGACAAACTTAAATAAAATCATCATAAAAGAAAACTCGCAGGAAGAATGGAAAAATAAGCAGAAGGGAGACCAACTAAATTTTCTTTCCAACAATTAAGAACAGGTTATAACCAACTTTGATGAATAATTTTAAATGGACTCAGGTCATGGCTGAAATAGAGAATATTTGCACCGATTTGGCATTATAGACAGCCGAGTATATCTGCTACAGCCAGGACAGTCAAACATCGAATTATACTGTGAAAAACAAGAACAGGGCAGCTCATTAATAAAAGACGTTCTATTCCATGCAAACTAAGTTCAAAATGAAGCAAAGTTAATAAAAGATCACTTTGAAACATTTACACTTTAAATGTATTACATTATTAGAAAAAATTATATTATTCATTCAAATTATTATAGTCAGCAATTGAACAAAAATGATTGGCATTTGCTATCGCAATGGGATTGCTTTCTATCAATGCTTTCCCCCAACTATCCTTGCAGACACACAAGAAATTGTTGGATATTGGTTTGGATCCTTTAAATTTTCACTTAGTCAGAGCTCTAAACAAATCTATTAAAAGGAAAAACATGGCTTCACTCAAAGACTGCAAAAAACACATTGAGAAATTCATTTCCCTAAAACCTGAGAAGTTCTGGGAGGGTGGAATTATAAAATTCTAAAGAAAATGTCACAGGTATGGAACTAAATTGCTCGTATATTGTTGATTAATTTTTTTTAAAGGTACTTGAAATTTCATTGATTTTACTATAAAAAACTGCACTGACTTTTTCACTACCTGATTATGTCCTTGTGAGTTAGGATGTATTCAAACAAGAATTTCACCAAAGATAATATACTGAAGATAAAATTGATTTGGAAAAATTTGAAAGTTGGAATAGACAAAGTTTTATTTACACATAATCAGAGACTGGACATAGCAGTGCTTTATCTGTACAGATGATTATGTATAGCTTTGAACTCAATTGCAATAAACAATTTGAACTGAAATAAGAGTAGCTGTTTATTTCCCTTTACTTTACCATAAATACTAATAATATGTGAAAAATATAATTAAGATTTTTAATATCATTTCTTCATTTGTCTTATAAAAAAATAAATTATATTTCCTTCCATGTTCCTTCCCATTGAGTCAGATCTGATTAACATAAATAAGCAAGAGTATAGGAAAATATGTACATGTAAACAGTTCAATCTTTTACAGTCTGTCCAACACTGATCATTCTTCTTATATTTATGCTATTTTGCATGATATGAAACAGTAAAAATGATAAAATGTAAAAATAGTTGCAAAGATCAAAATAGTGAAATCATCTGATATAGGTGAGGCAACATTGATAACCAACATACTGATAAATAAAGAAGCTTAAGTTATCTTGATTAGGAGCAGAAATTAAGGTTAAGAGTCTTTGTACTAAACTTTCTTTGCTAAACGAGTTTATTAATTTTTTCAGGTATGTTGCTGGGCGACTGGGAATTGTTTCTGAACAGCAAACAAGTGGCCTTGCCACTTTTGTAGGCACTTTCTCCCTTCCATCCCTTATTTTTCTCTCCTTGGCTACCCTTGATTTATCCTCAGTCTGTTGGTACTTCCTCTTATCTGTATTCATTTCAAAAGCAATTGTTTTTATTTCTGTCCTTCTAATAACATTGCTGGTCACAAGACCTGTTGATCCAGGAAGATCAGGGCTTTATGCGATATTTTGCACTCAGAGTAATGACTTTGCAATTGGATATCCTATTGGTTCGATATTTCATATTTCTTAGTTATTCAGTTGAATTGTTTTTAAAAATTATGCTTTTCCAGTGATGACTGTTTATGGAAAGAACCATCCATTTGTCAGCTACTTGTACCTTATCGCACCCGTGTCACTTGTCATGCTGAACCCTATTGGCTTCATTCTCATGGAGATTGGAAAAAGAAAAGGGATGACAACCTCTAAGCTTCAGCTTCTCCTTAGCACTGTGACAAGTATAATAACCAACCCAGTTGTACTTATGACAGCACTTGGAATTATTGGAAATTTCATCTTTTCGCATAAAGTCCCTGTTGCATTATCAAGCCTTCTTAGTGTAAGAATTATTTTTTCATTATATTTATAACATTGTTTGATAAACTTTTCATGTTTTAGGCATTTGGATCAGCTTTTACAGCAACAGCTCTTTTTCTTCTAGGGCTCAGAATGGTAGGCAATGTGAGAAATTTCAGAGGAGAAGCTCTTCTTGTTCCTGCTTTTCTCATTGCTGTAAAAGAGTAAGTTGATTTTATAAAATCTTAATTTAAAATTTTAAATATAATCTGTATAACAGCTTATATTTTAATTTAAGACTTGTCCTACCACTGGTTCTGAGGGAAATCACTAGCTTAGTCCTTCATACTACAACTATTAACTCTACAGCTATTACAGAAATGAGCACCTATGGTTTCTTGTACGGAACATTTCCCGCAGCACCTGGTGTGTTTGTTTATGCAACATCATATGCCCTCGATGTTGAGCTGGTAAATAAACCGTCCAAAATACAGTAATCCCTTAACATTCGCAGGTTTGACATTTGCGGTTTTCACTATTCGCGTATGAAAAATGAGGTAAGATTTAACATTCACGGAAGGTCGGACTTGTGTATTCGCTGAAAAATAACACTTGAGTAAACAAAAAAAAAATTGAATCAACTATTCGTTCGATAAAGTCAAAAGAGACCTTTATAAGGGACAGTGTAGCAGCTTCTTCTTCAGCGTTGGCAAAAAGAGTGTGCCAAATTCGAAACAAAGGGCTGGAAGAAATTGAAAAAGCATTAGGACTATGGATAGAAGACATGGCACAAAAGAGATTGCTCTTGAGCTTGGCATTGATAAGAGCTAAGGCAAAATACTACATGATATGATTAATGAAAATTCTGATTCCAAGTCTGGTTTCCAAGCCAGCAAAGGGTGGTTTGAGAATTTCAGAAAACGTCTCAATCTACACAACTTGAAATTAGATGGAAAAGCAGCATCAGCAGATCATAAAGCAGAAGATGCCGAATCACACGTTCATTTCAAAAGCAGAAACAACAGCTCCAGGATTTAAGGCGGCCAAAGATCGTATCAGCTTATTACTTTGTGTGCATCTAGTGATTGCAAGTTAAAGGCGACATAGATCTACAGATCCCAAAACACAAGAAAAAGTAAAGATGAGCTCCCAGTGTTTTGGAGATCAAACACCAAAGCATGGGTGACTAGTGCCTTATTCCAACAATGATTTCATTTCTCTTTCATCAACGAAATAAAAAATATTCTTTTGATTTAAAACCACAATTTTTTCAGTCATAGAATATAACTCTCCTTATAACATAGGAAAATAGACTCAACATTCGTGGTTTTAACATTGACGGTAATTTTCAGGAACCAAACCCCTGTGAATGTTAAGGGATTACTGTATTTTAAAAGCATGTTTTCAAACGTCTTACAATTATTCTTAAATTTCAGATTGCAAGCGCCATGGTAGCTTGCACTTTCATCTCTGCACCACTCATGTTCATATCTGCTAAAATGGTATCCGTATCTCACCTGTCTCCAGAGGACTTTATTCCCACATTACATAAATTTGAAGTTGATCTAAGCATTGCTGCTGGGGTTGCTTGTGTAAGTGTTTTTAATGATCAGAAGTAGAGAAATACTTTGGGGACAAGTGTTTAAGATGTCTGACTCGTATTTGCCTGCCTTGGTTTGAATCTAGGCAGAGCTCATGGATTTTTAATTGATAATGGCATGAAAATGCGTTGTAAAGTGGTTTGCCCCCACATTCACAAACCCAATGGGTAGTTGGACATTAAGCCTCCCTCTATGCCAGAAATTACATTACTTTTATTTATAGAAACCTCTATGATTGATTTATGCAATTATTTATTTATTTTTACTTTTTAGATTATTCTCTTGGTTGTGTATATTATAAAAAGAAATATGTGGAGTCTACCTCAGAAAATAACAATGTGTTTGATTATCTCTCAGGTACAATTTACCAAAAATATATTTGTGTTAGATTTTTAAAAATGAACATTTTCAGCTTGTTAGCTGTGTTGGGGTTCTAATTGGGACTATCGGTGCTGGGTATACTGACTACATTCAGTTCTTTTTCGTCAACATGGGTGATTTCAGCTCAAGGATCTGGACAGCTTGCCTTGCAATTTGCCTGGCTTTAATAGAATCTCGCAATTTCGCTACTGTTTACCACCTCTTTTCTATATTTTGTATAGTGGCTTGGTGGTATGTTGAAATAATTATTTAAAAAAAAAAGGTTTTTCATGCATGTATTTTCTTTAAAGCATGCCTCTACTCTTCATCGCTGCGATTTTGCTTACTGGCCAGGTGCACCAGAGCTCACTGAATTCAAAATACAGCCTGACTTTTGGAAATGTAGAAGCAGGGATAAATATTTTTATTCTTCTTGCTTGCCTAATTGGTATGTTTTCTTATTAGGTTATCAAAGTTTTCCTTCATATTGATTTTTTTATATTTTTAGTCAGTATAATTTATATGGTGCTTCAACAAAGGTACAAAAAACGGTATGCAAGGTATTTAGTTTATTCGCGAGAAGCTAATGCCAGTAATGAAGTTATGCAAAGCTCTGAAGATATTGCTAACAGGTAAGAATCAAGAAAATATTGTTTTCTTTCAACATCAATAACAGTATGATTAATACTGTTATGTATATAAGCATATTAATATGTTTAAATATATAATGTTTATACTTTTGTTCAGAGATGATGAGCCTGTCCTACCTAAAACGGAACCATCTGTGGGAAATAATAATGAAGACACACAGCCAGTTCACCACCTAGCACTTGTCCTTCTGCTCGTCTGTTCAATATTTGTTGTAAGTACATATAAATACTCCAAGTGATTAATAATTTAATAACAACCCAATTTTCAGGACTTGTCATTGTTTATATGGTGCGTTGTCGAGGATATAACTGGTGTTTATGTTGAATTGGCATTTTTGGACGTCTCTTTGAAGCGTGGGCAGAGTCTGATAGTCCTGTTCATATTCGGCTTGGATATTATCTCATTGATGCAACCGCTGATTAAAGGGTAAGGCAATCAATCAAAATATCTAAACATGATTCAGGAGTTTAGGATTTATTTAATCGTTTATAGAATTATTGAGACATTTTCTCAAGGTGAGCCTATTGTACTTCCAAGAGTAGAAGAGTTACCATCAGAAACACAACATCTATGTTATCAATTCAACACCTATCATATCCAACCATGCCAGGCCCAGATCGTTAGAAGGAGAAGGTAATTTATAAAATTTAGTTATACCATCATTCAAATCATCATTGTGTACATATATTTCTTCAATTTCCCTTGTTCAGTCCTTACGGATGCACCAACCTGCTATTTTAGCAACATCTATCATTTTGTTACCCTCCAGTCCTATGTGTTTGTGTACGGCAACAATCACTATTTTTCTGAGATGCTACAGCTCATGGTACACTTCAATAAGTACACATAAACAGATATTAGTCAGTTAGAATAAAGTCACTTAATTTTAATACTTCCTAAACATAAAATAAATTCATTGAAAATTTGGCTTAGTAATACAAAACCTCTAGCTTATTTACAATTACAAAATATTGCTTGTCTTTTTGTAGATTGTCTTTTTTGTTCTTATTATAAACAAAGCATATTGCTTGTGCATTAGTTACATGTTGGTTTCCATTCAAATATAGTTTTATTTCCTTGATATTTGAATCTCTTACAAGGTGATGACCAGGTTGTTGGGTCACAGATGAATATGTCATTTTACAGAATTATTTATGAAGATTGCAATAAAAATGCAGTAAGTACAATTTGGAATAATTTAAAAAGATCAACCAACAAAATACTGTTGTTTGTGTGTGCATATTTTAACCAACATTCTGTAAGCAACATAGATCAGAAATGTGTAGATTAGTGACTGTTTATCGATATCTGAATAATTGATCAGATTAATAATGAATAAAATGATCAATTTGACCTCATTTGGGATTCTACCGTTATAAAACTCCCAGATTCTGACTTTTGCAGAAATCGGTGTATATTAATTTTTTGACTGATAATTTCGATCATCTTTCTGCCTGACTGGCATTCCTTGTAACCAATTTTCATGCTTGATGATTCATTTTAAAGAAATTATCCCGTGCATTTTATAACTGTATCAAACATTACAATCAGAATATCATTTCCATAAAAAAGAGATTAAATGTTTTTTTTTTAAATTTCTTATAAGAATTTTTTATGTATTTTTTTAGTATATACTAAAAGCGTAGTATATAGTAAAAGCCACATTACTCTTCTTTGAAGTGGTATGTTTGATGTTAAAATCCTTTTAGTTGTTTCTGAATTATAGCCATTTCAATTAGATATTCTGATAATGACTTTTCAAAAATTGGAAACATTTTAGGGGTCAAAAAATGCATAAATTTAAATTGAAATGTTTCATATTAATTTCATGAGAAAAAAATATGGTCTAGCGTACTTGAAAAATATTTGGTTTTCAAATTTTTTTTGGTTATTGATAACTTTGATAGCTTTTACTCAATTTTTATTATAACTTAAAAAAGATGTAAAATGATGTTCACATTGTTGATTTGAGCAAGGATAATGGCAGAATAAAAATATTAAAAAACAAAAAATGACGGCACCAGGTCCTACTCGTTCCTATTAGTTGTAGATATTCGTTTGATAGTTTGGAGTGCAGAATCTCCAAAAAAAGTTGGTTCCAAATCTGTGTTTCACTAACCTGGTCATCCCCTTGTTAGTTGCATAAATACCCTTTATTAATAGATAAATTTAGCTTTAAATATTTTTCACATTTGTGCAAAGACCTAATTTTCTGATGTTAGGTTAAATATCGACTTAAGACCTTTTCTTTAATTGCTGAATTCAAATTATTTCTCTATTTCAACAAAATATTTTCTTTCTCATGTTTTCATTGTTCAAAAACAAAGAGGCACAGTCTGTTATATCCTAAATCAGTTAATAAAATTTGTAATTGATAGAGCCAGTCTGTGGAGCTTCCTTTTGAATTGCCAAAGAATTTATCCTACTTAAGGCATATTAGAAGGATCCTCATAAAATTCAATACTTTTATCCTCCAATTTAAAATTCTTTTAAAAAATTGTGCCATAATGGACACAAGTTCGAGTTTGATTCTTACAAAATGACTAGGTGGATTAGTGGATAGGTGTAATAGTTGTTTGAACTATCATACTTTTAGTTTATCTACTTCATGGAAATGCCAAAGTGACTGTACTTACGCTGTATGACTAAACTTGCTGATGAGATAGCAACATGAGGTTCCCCAGAACTCTTTGTCACAAGACTAGAGGATCTTTAATCAGTCTAGGTGAGCCAATCCTTCGCTTCCTCAAGGGTACCACGCCAGTCATATGCATAACAATGCAAAGCATACTCGAGTCAGAGAAACCGATTCACTACGCGTTTCTGTTCGCTTACTTGTGCATTTGAGGGAGTATTCAGTAAAATCATCGCGTCCTCAATGCCTATATGCTATTGTCCGGGGATACACACAAGTAAAGACAGCCTCTGTCTAAGTTCCCACCAAGGGTGTCACCACAAGCCACCATGAATCCATTCCCAGTGTAACAGAGGCTGGATTTTGGAACATTTCTGTTACCCCATGATACAGATGGCCATACACCCTCCCACGTCCATGCAGACATAATCTGGTACACTGGCCCTCTTTTGACTCTGCTAAGGCACCCACTGCCCATGCCGACACTAGGCCACTTGAGTACAGCTTGTGCTTTAGAGAGGTTGTCACGCCCTCTGAGCTACACCTTTATTTTCTACCCAGATACCCCCCTTTGCAACCATGTGTTGGGAGGGGTCACAGGACAGAATGAAGGATTGAGAAAAGGGCCGTGGATAAGAACTTGAGATGGACCATTTTGGTGTCTCGAGCCTCAAACCACATTAGACCAACGGTCGTTGACACAGTTCCACACATAGTGGGCTACAGCTCCCAGACGAGATGACTTTTCAAGAGCTGAATGAGTCAGCCCTATTGCAGCCAGTTGTCTTGGGGGATGAATCCGCGTCTCGCATGATCTACTTGTCAATTTCAAAAACTATGTCAACAATCCTCAAAACCAAGTTAGCCAACTGAAAGCTAACATTTAAATGTTGTGTACACGTCAGTTGTTTTGCATTCATGGTCTTGCCTTGCTTATTATCTTGACATTATACAATCTATAGTCATGGTCTTTAATGGTATTGTTACTTAAATTCAGAGCTTCAGAAGATATGAAGTTGTCCTAAGTATGAAATAATCAAGAAATATTTAAAGTTTGCAACAAGGTTTGGTACCACCAAAAAATGTAAATACTGCTTGAAAGATGGATAAAATGAACATACCATTCATTGAAAATAATATATAAAAACCTCAGTTCTTTATGTAAATCCAATTTAAATCAATCTTCTGAAAGTCTTGACAAAAATTTAGCCTTTTTTTTTTATCTCAAAAGGCTATCTAGTAGAAATGTCTGTTTCCACAGGCAACTATTAAAGATAAGAGGGTGAATATTTTGCAGTAACCTAATTATATGCATTTCTTTTAAAATAAACTTTCTCTAATGATTATTATTTTTTCAAAGGCTAAAACTATGGGAATTTGTTCCTTGTTTTACTGGTGAGGAGCTTGTCAGTTGGCTCCTTTCACAAGGACTCGTCAAAGACCGGGAAGAGGGCATCGTCTATGGCAGCCACCTTCTGTCCGGACGGACAATTCGACATGTGAACAACACACAATTCTTCACTGATGACCCAGCATTGTTCACATTTAACAACTAGCACAATGTGTATTACATCAGGGGCCATGTCATGGTAAGCAAAAACATTAACTCTTCCCCCTGGGAACCACTAGCAACTCCTACTCTATAGTTGGTGAATTGAAAAAAGTTTCTTAGTTTTCAATTCCAATAGATAAAAATGTTCGAATAATTTTGCCTTTTTGCTCAATTTGAGTTTGACTTTTTACCATTATTTTAAGCCTATAACGTTTTTAACTTTTAATGAGGTAAAAGTTTTTCCTGTTTTATTTTTCTTATATTGTTATTTTTTCTTTATATTTTATAAAATTTCATGTATAAATTTATCTTAATTGATTAGCAAAATGAAATACTTTTGAAAAAATGAGGAATAAATCTTAAAAAATGAAAGTAACTTTTGTTTAATTTTAAAATAAACAGTACTTTCAATTTATTATTATTATTTTTATTAACAAAAGATTGTCTCAATTGAAAATGAATCATATTCATGATAAAACATTAAAATAAAATTGAAATCCAAGAGAAGAAGATTTTTCTTAAACTAATGTTAATAGTTACTGTCAATGTTGTAATGCTTTTGGGGAATAATTTTGGGGTTTTTCTTATATAAAATTTTCTGAGAACAATAAATATTACAAATTTAGTTAACTAAACGTAATAATTATGTACCAAACCAAAGCATATCTTATATTCAGTGAAAATTTATTAGCTTGTTTAATTTAATTTACAAATTGATGTTATCTAGAATCCTTGTATTTAGTGCATAATAATGGCCTGAATTTTCTTTTTCAAAGATATCAAACGGCTTTTAATTGATTGATGCTTATTATTATAACTGTACAAATAATGCAAGACGAGAGAGGATAAAGTTTAAATGTGGGATACAAAATCCATTTGAACAAGCACAGCATGCATTTAATTGCATTATAATGAAACCGAGTTGTTGAAAATTTCATTATTGCTATAATCTGGTTGTGGAACCTTATAATCACCATATTTATCCAATGTTAAATGTTTTCAATTTGTTCCTACTCCAGAATTTGGAGGTATAATTGTATAATCTCACGCTTATAATGTTATGAGTACAACAAAGCTTATTTATTATTGTGTTCATCAGTATTTATTTGCCAAAAAAATAATGTAATTAAACTGATTTTTAATATTGAAACCAAAGGAACTTCTGTTGTATAAGTAGTTAGGTATTTAATCAGTTACCTATTATGCATAAAAGATACAAAATATAAATGATAATTGTATGTTTCTTGTTTGTATCTTATGAAAACATTTTGCGCAAGTGAAGTTTTGTCTTTTAAAATTAACTCCATTATTTTCATAAAATTTTCCGAATAAATATATTTATATAAATATATACACCTATGATAATAATTATACAATATTTTGTCGTACAAAGAAGAAATGTTTATTGTGATGAATGTATTAATTGTTGAAATGTAATGCTTTGGCAAATGTGTATGCACAAAGCCAGAGGAAGAGAATTTAAAAAAAAAAGCAAAAATCCTTTTTGACCAATTGATCTTGTCTTCGTTTGACATATAATTGGAATTTTAGAATAAATTATTTCTAATTAAAAAATTATGGCATTTCTATTTTGGATTTTAACTATTTTTGTAGACAAATGTGTTAATATTTTATTCTTGTAATATTTTCAATGGAAATTATATTTTTTTAAACATGGATTTTTAACTTAAATTCTGTCTTTTAAATTAATTTCTAAAAAATAAATCCTCACATGTGGAAAAGAATGGATTGCTAAATAGTGTTTAACATGAATAAATAGTTGTTGATGTTTGTAATGTTACAGAGTACAATTTTTCTGGTGTGTTTCAAAATAGTGTGCATTAGTTGTAGTGTAGATTATTAGTAATAAATTGATTTTATTTATTGTTAACTTTCAAATTGAATATAATGTTGAAAATGATTTTGTTCTTGTAATAAGTAGAATGTTAGTGCATAATAAAGCTGTGATTTTCTGTTTAGCTTTTGAAATTAACTGGTTGTGTATATTTGTCATGATTCCTTTTATCGTAGAGATAGTGTGTTACACTTTAAATGTCTATAAAATATAATTCCTCTGCATTTCAATTTGACTTTTTATTATGAATATAAAAAAATTGATTTCCATTTGATTGAATCTGAAATCTAAAAAAAATTTAAATTCATAAAAAAAGAGTTCATTGGTGGGAATACATAAGGTAGTTTTGATCAATCAAATCCATAGGCTCTTCTAAAATGGACTGAGTTTCATGTTGATAATCTTTATTCGCAGTTTTAAGTTTCTGAAAATATTTTAATGTAATGGTTTATTTTTATAGGAAAAACATAAGGATAATACAGAGTACATGATAAAATTACCTGCTTTTTAATGTTAGTGAGACAGAAAGTACACAGACTTGACCTTTTGTCTTTTTTTGCCCATGGCTTGCTCTGAAGTTTTGCACACGGGCTGTCCATTGGTTCTGAAATGTACACATTGATAATACTAGTACATTTGTAAATCTGTATTTAAAAAAAATTACCTGCAATAAGCTGATATGTCAAATGTTGAATGTAACTGCTTGCAAGTCTTAAAGTCTCAATTTTGGACAGTTTCCGATCAGGTGGTTCTGTCGGAATTAATGTGCGCAATATTGTGAATGCTGTGTTAACACTGAAAAGGTTTTAAATATAGCACAATAACTTTAACATTTGTGAATTATAATGAAGTCTGTAGGAGATAAACCTAACTTTACTATCTCTGACCATCCTGGTTCACCTATTCTTATTGATTTGTTTTAACATTTTTTCATCCCAAAATGCAACCAGTGATAATGATGAAATTTGCCCACCATGGCACCACAACAGAGCACATGTGTAAATACATTGAAGGAAAAGCCTCCATGGAAACAACTGGCTACCAAAGCAGCCAGGAAATCGGCCCCAAGAGCCAGAGTAGTCAAGAAATGTAATGCTTTTTCTAATGATCTTATGAGATTGTTTATTAGCTAGAGTTCATTTCTTTGATTATTTCATCATATTTGGTTGAAGACGGGTTGAAAAAAAGGGCCATAGCTGTTTAACTTAAAACATGGTGTTTTCTCCAAAGTGGTTTATTTTTAAAAATAAAAAAGAAACTAAGGGGCATTGGCGGCTCAATGATAGAGGCATTGATACAATGGTCATCAATGTCAGGTAAAGACAAACAAAAGGGCTTTTTTCCAAAACACCAGCACCCTGAGGGCTCGTATAACCTCATAAGTGAAATACCCTCGTAAAAACATATTAAAAAAATACAAAAATTAAACCTTACAAAATAATTAACAAATATGAATGATCTTATAGTAGTTTAACTGACTGATAAAGAAATTCTGTGATTGCAAAAACAAAATGTTGCATCAGAAAATATAAATAAATTAATATTGCTAACTAGGTAAAATGTAGATAGAGAATATAAAAAGGAATAGATCAATCATGTTGAATGAAATAATTTAAAAATTATCAATTTAATTATTTATCTAGTGTCACACCCTTGTGAATGGAGTATTAATATTTTCATTTTATTGTTAGATTTCTTTGTAGGGAATGCAGTGTGATGCACCTGCAGTTTGGGCAGTTATGATCATGTTTGTCTGCCTATCTTCGGAGGTTTGTTGTACCAAAAGCATTCAAACCCAACATTGAAGATGGTAAAGCTGATATTCCAACTGACCAAACCAGCAAAAATAAGTATAAATAAATTTATCTACATATATGCCATACTTGACTGTATTATTTAATTAAATTAATTATACTTTTAATCTAAGGTTTTGTTTGAGATGAAAAAGCAAGTGTCATGAGCAGGATTCGAACCAACGACCTTTGGCTAATACGCCATTTATCTAACCACTTGAACAAGCATGACTTTGATCCACCCAGACAATTCCTCATCTCAACCTACAACCTTTATAATTTTACCTGTTTTTGCCATTTTTTCGATCCCACTTGTGTCACTTGCTTTTTCATCTTAAACAAGAACTTAGATTACAAGTATAATTAATTCAATTAATTACTACAGTCAATTATGGCTTTTATATACATATAAAGATAAAATTAATGTCGATATAGCCCAGGCAATCTTATTTACAAAAAGATGACCATTTTCAACAAAACATGACCTAGAGAGGAAGATGACTATGTGGAATTATCAACCAGTGATATATATTGCAACGTGTGTGTAAGGTAAGATAAGCCACTTGTATGTAATTGCAGTTTTTTCTTTCTTTTTGGCCATACACTAGTTCCACACCTTACAAGAGAGAGTAAGAACAATGCAAGGAGACCTGCTCTAAAATATTTAGGAATAATTATGGACTACTGTTGTACTGGTTTACCAACTTACCTTTGTAATATCAATTACTGCCGAGTGGTTAAGGATAGTAGATCTAGTAGATCCCGTGGTCGTACTGTCGCCTCTGGGCTTTTTCTGACGCCTAAGGGACTGGTGGCCAAATTTGAAAGAAATTGACATGGCACTCATCAACAGAAGGAACGGGATCAGATTTCAGCGGCCCCGAATTTGGTTCCAACCACCTTCAAAATGAGTTTCTTTGGGAAAAAAAACAACATTGCAAAGAACAAAAAATCACGAGCAGGCCTCCAGATTCATTTACCTCAGGTCTTATCCAGCCAAGCTTGGGCTCAGGACCTATGAACTGCTAGACCATTTCAGCCACTAGCTCAACCAGTTCCTAAATCAAAATCAATTCACACCGTCATTCATTCTAAATGTATTCTTTCCTTTTTATTGGGTTGTCCGGAAAATAATGCAGGATTTTAAGTTTTCATTAAAAAAAAATCTATATAAAATATTCTGTTTACGTTTACAGGATTACTCATTTGTATGAATGTCAACACTTATTAATCCTCTTCCAAATGATATTGTTTGTTTACCTCTGTAGCATTCCGCTACTTGGAAATAATTCAGTCATCCTTATAATGTCAAAGCGAGAATTTCGTACGATTTTCTTTTACGAGTTTAAACTCGGCCGAAGCGGAGCCCAAACGGCTAGAAACATTAACCAAGTCTGGGGCGAGGGTTGTGTTAATGAGTGCACTGTGCAAAGGTGGTTTAAAAAATTTCGGGAGGGAGATTTCAGCCTTGAAGATGAAGAAGGTCGTGGAAGGCCTTCCTCTCTTAATGATGATGTTCTGCGATCAGTGGTGGAAGAAAACCCCAAAACAACTGTTCGAGAACTTGCAGAGCAACTCAAAGTCAGTAAAACGACCGTCGCTGACCACCTCAAGGCGATTGGAAAAGTGAAAAAACTCGAAAATTGGGTTCCACACTCATTAAACGATCGCCAAAAAAATCAGCTCCAATTATTGGAGCTTGGCTATGAAACTTTGCCTCACCCACCCTACTCTCCAGACCTCCCGCCTACTGACTACCATTTTTTTAGACACCTGGACCACTACTTACAACACATAATATTCAAAAATCAAACGGAACTGGAAAATGCATTTATTGACTTTATCAATTCTAAAAATTCTGAATTCTACTCAGACGGAATTAATAAGTTCCAACACGTTGGGAGAAATATATTGAGAGTATGGGAAATTATTTTGATTAAAGAACATTGCTTTAAAGTAACTAGTTTCTTTTTTTTTTTGTTTAATACCAAAATCCTGCATTATTTTCCGGACAACCCAATACATAACATTCACTCAGGGTGGTGGAGTACTTGATATTCCTTTATTACTATATATATAATAATAGTACTATATATATAACATATATATAAGATTATATAACTATTCTAATGGAGAAAACAATGGAGTACTCAAATTACTGCCATTGGCTCTATTATATTGCATATTCACTCTAATAAATACATTCATTCTCAATATAGACAAAGAAACAAGACAACAAATACGATATGTAAAAAGGATTATATACAGTAAAACAGCCCTTTTTCCTCTAAAATTAGAACAGGGGACCTGCTATGTTCAAGCATACATCGGGTGGCATTCCTCCACGCACTCTATACGGAGAAAAGGATGCCATCCTTCAATTAAATAAATGGGACACATCGCGCAATCTTTTTCCATAGCGGGATGCATACGCTCGCTTCGGCCGAAAGTAAGTGTTTGTGTGACCACCTCGCATGACCGATCCTTAAAAGAGATGACCGGTCTAACAACATCCGCCGAGGGTCACCTATCGATTTGTTAAGATCTGAAAGGCGGAAGCAATTCTCCTTCTGAAATACAGTCGAAAAGAAAATTTTGTTCTTACAAGGTACCATACCAAGAGTATCCAGTATTGTGACAAACGTATAGGAAAATAGTTGCGAATTATTTTATTATTAATGCTTACTTTATTTTTCTTTATTTTTTTTATTTTCATTTTTTTTTTAAACGGGGGTTCGCAACTGCAGAAGTCATATCAGCCCCGCGGGTTGGGTGTTTTTGAAAAAAATAATTTAAAAAATACGTATATCGGGTTCGAGTAAAGAGTCTCTGGATTCGAGCCCAGGACTTATATTACAGAGATGAGCGCTGCCAACGCTTAATGGTTGCGGCCACCGACACCAAATACGCGAATTATTCTCTTGTGTTTTGCTAATGTTTCATTATTTAGATTCAGCATTGGGTGAAATTAAAGATAGTTTTTGTGTTATCTATGAGTTAACAAACATAAATTCACAAACACGCGCCATGGTGTATGTGGTATAATAGTTGATTTATAACATTTGGTTGGAATAATGTTGCAGATTCCGTATATTCGGATATTCCATCAGAGACGAAATGGAAAATTACGTTAGCTGCACTTCACATTGTCGCAGCCTGTACTGGAGTTAGTTGGTCTTTCAAGGCCGCGCACTTATTTAATTGCGTTTTTACGATTTTAGTTTTCGTTGGAAGGAAGAGTATTTATATCGGCACCACTGGATTTTCACATTTTGTTTTATTTCAGACCAGATCAGAGAATGGTTTGTGCTTAAGGATGATTGAATATTCATGAATGATTCAAGAAGCTAGAAAATGAGTCAACGTGTAAAACGCGTTTAAATGGATTTTTATGTTGACAACTAAATTTCTTTTTATTTCACTCTTGCTGACACCTACCTTAGTGTCCTGTCCCTTTCTCGAGCATTAGCTTGCGACCTGTGCTTGACGGAGCCCAACACCTCGCCAAAATCAACATTAAAATCCATTAAAAATACTTTCGATAACCCTTTTTTTTATTTTACTATTTTAAGCTAGGATTTATGCACACGGTCACTCCCGACCGACTGGCCTTATCCTCTCTTAGCCGAACGAAATGAGCCGTGTCCCATGAGATGAGATGTGCCGCCCATTTCCCTGGACAAAGGCCCCTTCTTCTTCCCGAACATTTTTAACCGAATGTCAAGAGTCAAACAAAAAAGAGCAAACCCAATTTTAAGTTTCCTGAAAAATTAAAACAAAACATGAATGTTGTGTCATAAATTGAGTTTATACGAATCTCAGGATTCGTTGAAAGTAGGTCAATATTAAACAAAAAATCTATAAGAACGCATTAGATAAGATGCAGTAGACGATGATAAATTTGCAAATAAAAAATAAAAGGGAGGAGATAATAAATTCTAACTGAAATAATCGAAGCCTTTACTTGCTGGAACAATGCAGTCTCTCATTTTCTTATTAAATTATAATTGTTAATGTTATAAATCATTTTGCTTATCATACACAAAAATATATCCAAATGAAAACAGACGCTATACAGCGGCTATCGAGGTGTTGTTCACATAGAGATAATAAATATTCCGTAAAACGAAGATTTCCTTTCGGCCAAAATTATATAAAGATAGTGCATTAGAGGGATTATATGATAGAAAATAAAAAAGAGACCAAATAGGCGTCACGCTAAATAAAACACTGACATTTAAGGAACATATCGGCTCAACCATCATAAAGACGATACGAGCTTTGATGGTGTGCAGAAGAATAGCGGGAGAAAACTGGGGATGCAGACCGGAAAACTGCTTTCGATGTACACTCTGATGGCAGAGATAGGGATAAAAGTCTTGTCCTACATACGGAGCTAAAAGCCTGGGCCGATAGTTTAGAACAAATAACAAAACGAAAAGAACTCGCAAAAATTACATGCATTTGTATACGGGAACAATGAGAACATTTCACATTCGGTGTGGAGAAGATATTGAGATTAATCCCCCTACACTACGTGAGAACGAAAACACAAAAAACGATTATTAATATTATTAAATAGAAACCGCCAACACAAATAAAACTAAAATGAAGGGGTAATAACAACATAATGAAAGAACATTCTCGTGGTTCCAAGAGACGACATGAACAGGATATTTGAATGTAATGAAAACTTTCATACAAACCTAGATACCAAAAAAGAATGCAAAAAAAGAGAAAAACATCTCTTTTAAAACTGGTACACCGATGGATCTATAACACACGGAAGTATTCGGTAAGAAAGCAGGTGTATTCGGTCCTGGAACAAAATCGGAACCCATTGTAAAATACTCTAGTTTCTTCCAAGCTGAGTTTTACGCTATTGATGTTCCAGATTCAACTTGAATAAAGGGTACACAATTAAGAGAACATCATGTCAGAGAGCTAAGCAGACATCAAATCAATCAGTTCAAATATTATTGGTTCACAGAAGGCACTGAACTACCACCAAACTAAACATAGTCAACATCTGTCGGGTCCCAGAACATGTGGAAATAGAAGGGTTGGGTAGAAGAAATTGTCATCAAGAACACACACAAACAACACAAAGAATCTCCTGACAACTTTTGGAAAGAAAGAAGTAACAAAATGTATTTCGGGAAGCAGGGAAAAAATACGAATCCTAATAGGATTCTTAATAGGACACTGTAAACTAATGGGCATTTGAAGAATATTGGCATAACCCAACATGGCATGTGTAGATTCCGCAAAGCAGAGGAAACGACAACACATCTAATAACAAACTGAGGTGCTACAGTCTGACAGGAGAAAGTGCTTTGGTACGTATAATGTAGCTGTAGAAGAAATTCAACCAATGAAACCGGGCTTAAAAATCAAATTTCTTGATGAACTAGGACTCACCGGTGTGCTATAAGTACAGAATGGGGGATACAATGGGTATTAAAAGACGCAGTATGAAATACACCCAGTCTAATCATCTAAATCTACATCTAGCAGGAATAAGTCCGCTTAAAACGAAATGTGCCTATAAAATGATAAAAAAGTTATCATGAATTATAAAAAAACATCTAACCGCATTTCATAGTTTTTAATTATAAACATGCCATTTTCCATCTTTCAGTTAGCATTTGAATTTATAAATTAGTCATTCTTAGCTTCTCGTCGTCTTTAGCACTGAGACTGTGATGATTAGAGATAGCCAAACTGCAGGTAAACGAAAAGGTAATATTGAAAATGGCTAAAAGCCGAAACTCTTCTGACAGATCAAACCAGCTAGTACAGGCAGACCAAAATGATCGAAAACGCCTAAAGTGCAGGTGCAAAACCCGCAGGCCCCTCTCATAATTTTTTTTCGGTTTCAAGGGAGGTGTAAATGAATTTATTGGAGCGGTGATGCACGGTTGAGGCTTGACTCGGCGATCCGTAACTGCATGGGTACAGCGTTCTTATCTCAGTGGCCTAGATTCAAATAAAATTACTTACAAATGCACTACTTAGCAAAAATATGGAAACCCCGTGGGGGCGGATATGCTCTTGCGAAATCCTTTCTGGTTATTTCATTCTTATCTCTTGCGTCTAACCGGAACGATGTATAGAAGATGATGACAATGATAAAAGATGATATAAATGTTACAGGTAGGACAAATTAAAGTTGTCATCATCTGTGGTGTGAATAATGAATTCTGTATTCTTGCAGAATAGGTCTAATTAGAATTGATCAAACTAAACCTCCGGACTTAACGACCGCGATCCGGCCTTCACAACGATAAAAGTTCAATAAAAATATGATCGAAAGAAATTCGCAGCGACAATAGGTCAATCGGCAGAGAGGCTGTATCATCAATCATCTGTTTCGAACCAAGAGCACGGTCAATGGGTGGCCCTAAGAGGAATTGAATCGTAGGAGAGGGATCATCCTCAAGCAATAAGAATAGGTTATGCGAAGCTAACACATGAACTTTTAGGCCCAACTCTGATTATGTTATGGAATGTGAGTGTGTAGGAATGCCACCCAATATGCGAGGTGCTTGACAGGGAGTATTTCGATCATTTAATCCGCTTTTAGGAGTAAACAGTTTTATTGTACATGGTATTGATATATATCTCGTTTTGTATTTATTCAGGTTGATTTATTAGCACGTAGTGAGAGAGGGCCTGTTTCATTTAAATTAGTTATGTAACAACATGTGTATAAAATGTAGGAGTATCTATCTAGTACTGCACCACCCCACTTGTGCGAATGGTATTGAAATAAGAAAGAATATATTTTTAAGAAAGAAAGTGTGTCAGCGTGTCAATCTTTAAAAACCACTGATATAACCAAGCTGTTGAAAGCTTGTAGAGCCTAACTTCAATGCCAAAACCCTTCAATGCTATGATTGTGTTTATGTTTATTTGTATTTTTAGTAGTATTTGTTTGTGAAGATCTGAATGTATACATCGCTTATACTTCCGAGAAAATACTATAAGTCATACAAGGAATATTACATTCTTTGACGAAATTTCTTCAGCTACCGCTTTTGCACGTAGCTCTTTCAACTGACAAGGACAGACTGTCCGAAGACAATAAATCTCGATTTTTTCCGGACATTTTAGTTACAATCTATAATTGCATTGCAAAGCCGGACAGGTGAACATAATTAAATAAAAGAGCATTCAATGTAAACAATGGCATCACTGATGCAAACAAAAGAGCCAATTAAGGATTATTAATCGAATATTAATTACATTATTATTATTATTTAAGCATTACTTTCATACTATGACTAATAAAATATTGTGTTTTTTTTATTTTGTTTGATTGATAACTTCAAATGAAGATTAATAACTCTTCAAATTTCTACGGCCTTTGACATTATTAGTGTTAATATAGATGTACTGTGTTTCTTGTGTTAGCTAATGAAAACCTGATAATTCCATTTATTCTAATACAGGTTTCCTTAACATCGGTTTTATCACGATGTACGTTTCGTGAGGAAACCAAATGTAGGCATTTTCTGATGAAATTTGGGTATTTGGTTATAAAAAAATCTACTCTCAGTTTATGAAAACAAAGCATCAACCTGTTATATCTGTTCGCTGGTCTCCTCATTAGCCAACTAAGATGGAACTTCGGCACGCGACTGCTAAGAGAAAAAACTACTTTATTGTACTATTCTGCTACTATTCTGTGCTTATTGACCTGTATGTTCAGAAGTGGTACCATCTTCTTGGTTGCCTATTATCGTCGTTAGGCGCTTTTCTAGCCTTCGAGAATCAGGCATACTCAGTGTTTTCCCGACAACTAGTTGATAAACTAATTCATTGTTATTTATCGTTTGTATTTTGTATTATTACACGAATGTAGTCAATCGTTGGATATTTTTAAAATAAAAATATTGCATTTCAAATTGTGACGTGAAGTATCCTGTTGCATTCCAGGTTTTCTTCTGGTATTTAGAAGTTTTATTCTCTCATGAGAAAGTAATTTATACAATGTTTTATTTACAAATACACTTTTTTATTTAGTTGTGAATTGACTGAACCACTGTGAAATGTGAAAAATGTTGTTTTCAATAGAATCTCTGAGAATAATCACTAAGCAACTGCGTTATTTGAATAACAAGCAAATTAAATTAGCACGGATCTAATTGAAAAAACAAAAAGCATTGAACTTGTTTTAAACTCCTCATAAATGAATAGGGATATTGCCAATTTTATAGTATTTACATATATTTTTATTGCAAATGGCATTAAAATTTATGAGAAATTATGTTATTTCTGGAGGAAAATTTTATTCGGGGATTTTGAAAAATAACAATATAAAAGTAATTATTTGGAAATTGTGAGATCGGCCTTGTGTGCTGTATGTTTAGAAAAACATTTTTTTTATTATGCCAATTTTCGAGATTTATTTAGATCATCTTCAAAGTCCCAAGGGTGTGTGTTCACAACCGTTCACAACTGAAAACACACACTTTGAGCCCTAAAGATGATTTAAATAAAGATCGAAAAGTTGACCCAAATTTTTTTTAACCGACATCACACCAGGCCGCATCCCACCTTCTATAATCATTAATAACGGTCACTTACCACATACTATAAAAGGTTTTAATTCCATAATGTTGTTTATTGGAAACATTTTTTTTTAAATCAATACCGTGTATAATGTCCTCTGGTAGTTAAATCTCTGAGCACATATTAGGAATACGGTTAATAATTGTTGCAGGTCAACTGGCTGTGGATGTTGATCGAAACGTCTTCTCTGTAACGCATCCCATATGTGCTCAATGGGATTGACGTCTGGTCACAACGATGAAAAATTTCCAGGCTTTCTAAACATTGGTGAACATCTCTGCCTCTATCAGGTCTAGTATTGTCACCCAGAAATTGAAAATCCCTGCCAATGAGATCGCTGGCTTGAGGGATGTTTTCCTCGATAATTTCTCGATTGCCTTCAACTATATGGTGTGCAGTTCGTTCTCCAGTGTTAATCCCAGCATAGATTATTATACCGCCTCCTCCAAACTGCACTGAAGGGAGCACGAACCGGGGCATTGTACGCATCCTCTGTTCTCGTTAGTTCCTTCGGCTCCTACTATAACTATGCAGACAGAAAAGCCACTTATCAGTAAACATAACAGCATTCCAATTAGTGATCACTTCTAGGCACTCGCTGCACCATATTCTCGCTGAGGAAGAGTCTCTCAAGCCCAGGTGTGAGCGACACTCGGCCTTCGGGGAATCGCAGGGAACCGAAAGGGAAACTGCGAAAGCCTGATGAACCGGTCGCCCATCACGAGCATACTATTTGTGAAAAATGGACACTTGTGATTGAGATTCTTGTACCGACCTGCAGGATGAACTCACGGGATAGGGCTGACTCGTTCGGCTCTTGAACGGCCATCTCGTCTCACCCACCCTACAAGCCATATCTCACTATGTGTGGAACTGCGACCACGACCGGTGGTATAGGGTAGTGAATCGGTTTCTCGAGTATGTTTTGCATTGTTGTTCGTATGTCCGGCATTGTACTATTGGGGAAGCAAATGATCGTACTACCTAGGCTGAGACTATGGCGTCCCTCGAATGCGTGTGACAGGTGTAGGCTGAGCTCGATAATAGGATTTTACCATAGGCAGTGCTCATCTAGGAGGTGGTTACCAATTCCACTTAAAACAAAGCCGTGGCCAGGGCAGATCCGGAGGTTTCTACGCTTGGGAAGCTCCTTTACTCAGGGAGATCCTTCCTAGCCTTCTCTATCTAAAGAGTGCGCGGGGAACAGGATGATGTATTTCGGCTTGTTAGCCCTTTGCGCGCGACATATGACCCGATGCACAATGCGGGCCCGACCATTCGGAGTGGACTAGCGGAGAGCGAGGTTGTCTCGGCCCTTAGGGGCTGCGGCAGTATCACTATTCCGTCGTATGCGGAGGTGCGTCAACTCTCATCTTGAGAATCAAAACGTCCGATAAGGCCGAATAGGCCAGGTGCGGACGCTAAAGATCCTCTACTCTTGTGACGACGAGTGCTTTAGAACGAACTACATGCAACATGTTCGTCTGAGGAACGCCAACTGTTTCTGCGATTTCCACTTGCGGGTGAACTCGATGACTCATTCTCACAACATTATTGTGACCTTCTTCAAGATGATGTCTTATTATGGTTAAAGAGAATACAACTGGATTAAAATGGAAAAAATACGATAAAAGGTGTATGTTTACAAAGTGAATAATCTTCATGTTTACTATTGATAGGTAAATCCGTTATTAAAAATGAGGATTAACATTTGTTTGTTTTTGGTTTGCATTGTCTATTTTTTTTATCGAACTAACAAGAATATATCGGTTAATTTAATTAAAATGAATAGTAATTAAAGTACAAATATTCCTATTAATTTCTGAGTAGTTTAGTTTGTAATGGTCGGGAATTTTGAAGCACTGGCAATTTGTTTACTCTGCTAATGTTTGCCTTTTTTACGAATACAGTTCATACACAACTTCCGAACATTCGCGTTGCTTATTTGAAACCCATAGCTTAGAAGGATCTAGAAAGCAGATTACTATCTTAAATTCATCTTAAAGGGAGTGTTCTTCTTCTGGCCTTCGAAACGGTCGTTTTGTTTAAAAATAAATGAGGACAAAGTGAGTTACACACGACCAGGGTCATTTTTTACCGGACCGCACTCAGGGGATTACTCATTCTGTGACTTTTATCCAATGTCGAATTGTGATTGACAATAAGTTTTTCCTGATTGAGCGGCCAACTTAAAAGAGAAACTGGATCCCCGATATATTTTCCTAATTTCCAAACAAGTCGGTTCTCTGCATGAGAGGGATTGCAGTGGCAATTTTAAATCAACTCAAAAATGTTTTTTCCTGTTTGAAAATCATTTCTGAAAAAAGCAAAAAAAGCCAACAATGTCAACAAAATTCTAATAATGAAGTTTAAAGTAACAATAGTTATGAATGTTTGAGTTCTTCAGCGTTTATTTTGAAAAAATCCTTTTTTAAATTCTCCTCTTCGTACATCTTTTGATACATTAGAAATAGTTTGAATATGGCATCTTTTACAATTTTTCCTACTTTCGTGTTGAAAATTTTTCTCATGTTACTTGTATTTTTGTTTTTGTCCGAAAGATTTTTGTTAGTATATTATTATTAAGTATGCCATAGTAGATATATATTTTAACGAGGGTTCGCAACAGCATAGGTCATATCAACCCTCGGGGTGCCCCGCTTGTATGTATCCAGCTGCCCTACATTCGAACTCGGGACCTTTACCTTACAGTGATGAGCGCCGTGTCAACGCCTAAACCGTTGCGGCCGCTGACTCCCACTGTAGTAAATTATTATTAGTATAATATATTAACCGGGGACCACGGCGGCTGAATGGTTAGGGTGCTACATTTGCCTCAATTACGGTCCCTATTTCGAATCCCAGCGAGTAGCTGGACATGAAGCCCTCCTGCACGGCAGGAATTTTGAATCTTACTTTATGTTTGTAGTGTATTAGTTCAGTAACGGTTATCTGGTGGCGAATGATGAATAGATAAGCACGTTCCAACCAAAGAGCAAACAGGAAATATGAATCCTGCGTTGTCATGGAAGGACACGATTCTTTTTTTATAAATTTATTAAGCACGCTTGTACATGATCAAAACAGGATTCGATGAAATTGACCTATTGTTGTTAACTTTGGTATTGATCGTTATGTCAGCAATTTTTTTGATAGTATTAACATATAATTATTTTCCATTTGATTTTTACCAATCATCTTGATCTGCCCGTCCATGTTTGGTTGGTCTGCCAAACGCTTTCGCCATTTCGCCATTATTCATTGTGCCTGTGTGTTTCTTTAAGTTTATTATATGGTCCTGGAGTCGTGTGTGTGTGGTTCTGTGTGTCAGTACCTTTGATGGATTACGTTTTATTGTTCTGGTCGATATTTGTCATACATCCTTTGCGGGTTTTGTGAGTACAGTAGTTTAAATGATGTAAAAAAGGTATGTGAATTATATGTCCCATTAGCAAATACGTTTGAAAACGTGTCTAATATTTTGCGGCCCAGTATCACCAAAACAGGCCAGTTGAAATCTTTGATCGTAGCTTCGTCTTTTAAAATTTGAGAAAACTGGGAAATTCTTTACTAGGAAATATCAAATGAATGGGGATGTACAGTTAATCGGATTGGAATCAGTAAATATCTTAAGTATGGCTTTTGTAAATATTAAAGAAAAGTATCCTCACAAGCAAAAGGCACAATGAGAGCAAGACTAATATTTGCAATGGAACAATAATCATGGATTATAGAAGAATGGAAAAAAAGGTTCCTCCACCGATGAAACGAGAATGGGTCTTAATAGGGCGTTAAAAAGTCTGGAGACCAGGAGAACGATTCAATCACTGTTGCACATCGAAACACTGAATTTTCTTGGTACCAATCCAAGGCGGTCATGGATCTCCTGGGGTGTTAGAAATATCTTATCGAAGTGGCTGCGCCGTAAAACGGGCTAAGGCTTTACATTCACAAATGATATGTGCCGATGTCTCTGGCTCCTCTTGGCAGAGCCGGCTAGTTTTGCCTCAGCCTATCTTCTTAAGGTGATAGTTATGAAGGCAGTGGGAGGTATAGAGGCCTTAATCTGCCTGCTGAGAGAGAGAGAGAGAGAGAGAGAGAGAGAGAGAGAGAGAGAAAGAAAGAGAGAGAGAGAGAGAAAGAAAGAGAGAGAGAGAGAGAGAGAGAGAGAAATGTTTGATATGTTTCCGTGGTTATAAATTTCTTATCTTAACCTCATATCTGAAGTGTTTATGCAGTGTTTGAGTTTTTCTTTTTCAATGCATTTTTCTAGTTTTAACATAAGCACACACTGGAGTGCTTAGTTGTGATTCTGGTCTCATGGGTGAGTAGGTTTTTTGACTAGTTGGTCAGCCTGTTTATTTCCTACTGTGTCTACATGTCCGGGTCACTGTAAGGTAATGTTCTTTTATTTTTCCAAAGTCATTAGGCAGATTAGCCACGCCCAGACAAGTTTGGAGTTGAAAGCATATGCATTCTTTATGGTCGCATGGCTGTCTGAGAATATGCATATCTGTGCACTTTTCAAGTTTTTAATGTAATATATTAGCGTGTATGTAATGTATTAACTCATGTGCATATTTATGTGCATTACTGTATGTACTATTGCATAGGCTTCACTTAGGGAAAATCCTTGGGGTTAGTCCAATGTTATTCAACTTTGTTTTTGTCCTTATAAAGTATTCATTATGAGTTCAAAATGGTATTCTAGGATTGGCGTTGAATAAGGGACTTGAATTCTAACTAGATTTTTTTTTAAATTCGTTGTGGTGTTAGGTTATTCAATAATATACAAGATTGGTTTATAAAAAATTGAAAACCGAAGTTGTACAAACGAAAAAAATTCAAATGTGAAATTTGTACGGGCAAGGTTTTTAAGCGGAAACCATAAATTGTGTATTTAAACCCGGACAAGTAGTAACTCTTGCTTTGAATGAAATTCTAATGGAAATTCATCTCGGCGAGTGAATTGCACACGCCAAGCGGCTGTGGAAGGTCAGGCTGTAAACGGCCCGGGCGTAAAAGTAATGGTGCTCTCTTAAAGTGAAATACATCAACGGAACCGCTCTCGCAAAGTCAGAGGGCGAATTGCGCCGAACGTATTGAGCGCAATAAAAAGAAAATTGAAAAGGGGAAAATGTGACAGTGTCACACAAATCACTCCCGCTCAAGACAATTTGTCTTACTCCATTGAACATCATTCAAATCGAATTCGAGAATTTTTTAGGGGTCCGGATGGATTAAAACCCCAAGTGCTACGTAACATTTCCCATTTGGATTATATTACGCAAATGATGGAAGCACATGCTTGATCAAAATCTGTCTAAATTCGTTTTCTCTTCCCTTTCAACAACATTTCGACCCTTAAACAACAATGTTAATATGTTGAAAAATAATATTTTTAAGTCGTAATTATTTTTAAGAGAATAGTGTTTTCACTTTATTATTTTGGAAATAAACAAAAGTATTTACCCTATTTTTCTAAAGGTGGAAAGTTACAATTTAGTAACAATATAGAACCTTTTTTTAGAAAAAAATGTTTTAACTATATAAAAAATACAATATAAATTATTCATTGTGTTTGTTTGATTACAAACTATCAAAAGTGTACGTTTTTTCTGAAATAGTATTCAAGTACGAATTTTGGAAAGACATGGCACTTGATTTTTGATTTCACCATCCCTGACCATTTTTCACATAGAATCCAATGGCGGTATCCAACTTTCTACTGGAATTGTTTCTTGTCTCCTATTTAAGATAACTTTTTTTTTTTATAAAAAGGAGCATTCATCGTTGTTCGACCTCCAGATAATCTAAGGATGGTTCCAATCTTCGTACAGGTGAAAATAAGACGGGTTCACCGAACTTTATAGTGACATCATCAGAGCCTATTTTATTACAAATTCAAATAAATAATATTTTATGTAGTAAAATAAGCCCTGATGACGGCACTATAAAGAACCGAAATATCATTGAACCCATAATTTAGTCTTATTTTCACCCGTCTAATGACCTCTTGGAAGATTGGAACCCTACATAAAAGGCACTATTTTTTTTTTTTTTTTTTTTTTATTCGAAACATTCCGTTATACATACAATTTATCGATTTGTTCTTAAGAAATGAGAGGGTCGAATTGATATTTGCCTTGGAGCAAGTCAAGATATCAAATTACTAGTGATGCAAACGAATTCTTAAAGATATATCTCACTTCGTCATTTTAAAATTGTAGCCATCTCATAAGTGGCCATTTTTATTAGTGAAATTTGCTGCATTTTCAACGATTGCACGAATATTGAAGGAAACCGTTAAATTTTAGAAATATAATTTTATTTAAAAAAAAACGCTGATATTAATTTTTTAGAAGGTTTAATTATATTTGATTGAAGGCGAAATGAGATTGAATACCATTTTTCTATTAACCAGCTGTCCCCTAAAATTTTACTATTTTGTCGGAGATTTCTTTTTTTTTTTTTTTAATCTTTCTTTGTTTTCTTTTAACGAAGGACTTTCGAAGCCGTCGGTAACTTCTTTCTTTTTACTTCTTATTTTCCATTGTAAAATATTGCACTAGTCATTAGGAACGTGTTTTTTCTTAAAATTCATTACTCATAATAGTAAGAAACATTTTGTTAACAAGCACAATGCTATTCTGAAAGGTGTAAGTATACCAATTCAATAGTTGAAAAGTAGATGAAGTTCTCCTTAGATACTCTATTTTTACTATTTTCAGTTTAGATACTGCGTAATATGGATTATAATAATTACTTGCTCGTTACTAGATCATGAAATACTGATGTCAAGTCCACTTCACTAAAGCTCTCCGTCACCATTTCAATTGTCGTCGAGAATCCAAACCGATTGCACGGCATTTGAAAAATGGCAAAAGGAGGGAAAACTCATAAGGTGGGGTTGAGATAGGAAGTTGATATCCGAGTGGATCGAGGTCACGATAGTTCAAGTGGTAGGGCAGAGGTGTATCTAGCCGAAGATCGTGGGTTCTAATCCCGCTCGTGCCATTAGCTTTTTTCATCTCAACTAAAACCCTTAATTAATTGTCTTTATTTTATTGTTCTTTTAACCTATTTTCAAAATTCTACCTATCCAAAGTTGAATTTTCCTGTTTTTGTTTCCACTCTTGACATTGTTGTTAGTAAATGCCACTTGCTACAATATAGTAAATGCAATTTTTTTCTGAAATTTCACCATTTTTTATAGTTCATTTAACAAATAAAAAATAAAACGATAGTACTTAAGTTTAGATTTGGTTTATCTCTACGATCGTTACCACGCATAAATTACTAATCATTAGAATTTCAATCTCGTAAATGTATTGACGATCGATATGGTTCAAATGTTAGCACGGTGTGGTGACTCGTGTCTTCATCTCGCCAAATTGTGCAATAAACAGGCACGTCCCAAATGGGTCCGCTCTGGTTTTCCATTGCCGTTTGCCTCCCGTTACATAAATCCGGGCCGTTAGATGCTGATTATGCTTGCAAATTGCACCCTGGTGTTTCTTTTAGGGTCGAATCAGTTCAATCTTTCAAACCTCTGCCCTCTCCGGTTGATTATTTTGTCTATTTGCATTTGCAGTAAGAACGATAGGCAACCTGTAAGACTCTGATGTAATGCAAGATTGTCGGTCTTACAAACTTCCTAGTTCAAATAATAAAATACTTCATCTGACTACAGGAACTAGATATTTTTATTATCAGAAAAAGTTTCTATGTTAAAATAAGCACTTCCAATTTTTCACATTCAACAAACGTGATATTTGTAGGGCGTTCAACTTAAATTCCAAAACATAAAAAAAAAAACCTTAGTAAAAACTTTCCACAATGGCACAAAGTACGTGCGATTTAGCAAGTAGGTGTGTAAAGTGCGGTAAAAAAAAGTTGAAGGATGGAATATTTTGAATGCAACCGAGTCGCTTTGAGTGCATGGGCACGTCCCCCCAAAAGTCCCTCTTTGTCTAGAAGATTGCCGATAAGCAAAAAAACTCTTTATACCAGAGGGAATGGAATTAAATGTATCTTAATGTATTTCACTGCGTATTTATAGGGATCGTCAAAGGTTATAAATTGTATCTGTTTCAGGTTCACTTGTCACATCGGAATCCGGGCATTGTCTATAAGATACCAGGTGATCTTTTATAAGTGTACTTTAGCAACGGGGTCACTTACGTCTCCTATTCTTTGCAACTATTCTTTCCCGCTAAAGTTCATTTTTTCCTTATACCGCCTTGCAAAAATAAACTCGGCTGCGTAGTTTCTCATCTAGAAACAATTCAACTTTAACGTCCGATCAGGAATGTTTATTATTACTGAGAAGAATCAATTTCATGTGAACATGTCAATTAAGGACAAATCAGTATAACAACTATTTAATTGCAATTAAAAATTGATTCACGGTTTATTTAAAAATAAATACAATTCAAAAAATATATTTCTAGGACATTGCATTTGATGTTAGTGTGATATTTAGTTATTTTACAAGCGATATGAAAAAAGTTGCCTGCCCTTGACCAATTTCGGATTTATGTACCTTCTTAATAGAATGTTGATTTACAAATTTTCTCTACCTCTATCTTTAGTTTTTGTTGATGTAATTAACAACGTTGTTAATTTATCTTCCATCATTCGCCATGATGAAACTTGAACTCAGTGTGCCTGCTTTACGATTCCACACATTCAAAAGTTAGATTTTTTTAGTATTTTAATTTTGAAAAAATCAATAATACATTTAAGTAACGTAAATAGTTTATATAAAAAAGCTAAATAAAATCGATAAAGAGCTACAAATATTCTTTGAATTGTTCTATACTTAGTTGCATAAAATGTACGTATTTTTATCTTATTTCCCATACAGTACTTTATCACATTTTTCTGTCTTAGATTAAGAAAAAAAGAGTTTAATAAAATAAATTATCTTAAGAAACTTTTGTTATTGCATATACATTTTCGTTTGTTTTAATCTTATGAACCTATTTTTTCTTCTGTGTAAATGTTGAGTAATTGAATCAGTTTCAGGCTGGGAAAATGTTATAAATAATATAATAACGAAAATTTCTTTAAATGTGAAGTTGTATTCTTGTTATAATGATAGTCATTTTTTCATAAGCCAAATTCTTAATTAGGATAAATTGTACTTTAGCGATTAGGTGTTATAATTACAGATCAAAAGACCAATGAAATTCCAAAATCCAATTCGGATCCTGATTTGCATGGAAAGCCATCCGCATGATCAAGGCCGGGGAGGTGAACGACTAGATGCAATGGCAAAGATCATCGAACCAAAAGCCCGTTTAAAATCTTTATTCAACTATGATAGAAGAAAACGCTGACCGTTACAATGTCATAATGTACTGTGTCTGTTCATTCCCAGGTAATATCATAATGCCGTACGCTCGTGGAAAGCTTTCGATCTACAAATAACAAAGCGCCCTTTGTTTATTTCATATCGAAAGTTCTAATAGTTTATTTTTTTAATTTCTTTCGATGTGTGGATAGTGCAATAATTTTCAAAATGTCGCCGGCGAAATATGGGGCCTTGCGTTATAAAACTAAACAAAAGAAAGTTTTTACGAACGAACGTCTTGTTTCAAGTTGTTTACCAGATAGATCTTGGTGACTATTTAAATTTTTATACTTGACATATAATAGAACGTTTTTTCTCACGAAAGTTGCTCACAGTCAAACTTTTGGGTAAAATCAATCTTTAGGTACTAGCAGATTTAGGATTTAATTTTATTGTTTAAATTCTTAAATTTTAATTAACAATTTTGTTATTCTGTACTAACAGTTGCCTGCACTAAGGAAAAGTTTGAATAATCTTTGAATAAAAAAAAAGCAATTTTTTTACAAAACAGGACAAGGAACGAAAATAAGTAATATTTATTAACAGTAGAAATGTTAAAAATATTTAATCATCGTACTAGACAATTTTTTTTTCAACTGTTGTAAATCATTTTTATCGAATAACAAATAGAAATACTGCTCTCACCGTGAAAGAAACATGTAGAGAACAAACAAAATAAATTCAAGAAATTTACTAACCAAATTTATTACATTTATGTCATTGGATTATTTCACACTTGTTACGTATATAAAATTTAAATGCGTAAATTATTTAAAAGGAAAGACCCGTAAAATTGGAAATTGCATTATGATCTACTCCAGGCTCGTTAAGAATTAATTATGCACCGTAAAAAAACCTTACATAAATTTAGTTGAAACTTCGAAAATCTCCCCCGTGTTACACATAGACTACTGATATAAAATTATGTTTTGTTGTAACGATATATTACTTCATAACTTATAAAAGTGAATGAAGGCTTTATTGGCATTCCTTGCGCCAATTTTATCCACTAGGGATTAGAAGGGTTGTAAAACAGTCTGGGAATAAATACCAATGGGTTAAGTATCGATAAATCATAATATTAAACATATTGCAAATTATTAACGCATGTTAAATATTTTTAAGTTTTCAACAAAAGCGGAAATGAACCATCTACGTTTTAAAGTGATTATTTATTGTGAACCATTATAACTAAACGTTTTGCAATGGGAAAAATGTAGTGATAATCTTATAAATACAAAGAAAATGAAAGGGGAAATAAGATATACGGATAGATAGATAGACCGATAGATAGATAGAAAGATAGATAAATATATAGATGAATAGATAGACAGACAGACAGATTGATAGATAGATAGATAGATAGATATATATATATATATAGAGAGAGAGAGAGAGATTTCTTATCAAAGTAAATCTTTAAAATTTTTTGACGAATTAATAATCTCTGTCATTGGAATTTATTTTTATTAAGATAACGCCAAAACACTATTTCGTAAATATTTATGGTCTATCTTCATTCCTTTCTTAATGTTTAAAATTACGTAATTAAATTAGAAATTCTCTATGTAGGATAAAAGAAATTTTGAATCTTTTCGAAACATTGTTTCCTCGATGGAAAATTGTTTCATTGTCCAACGTAAAAATTAAAATTGTCTAAATTACTTCGCCGATATCTTTCATTTACCTCGCATATTGGAAGTAGTCACACAGGCTTATATCCTCATGTCGTTTATAATTATATAAAATATCGCTTTGTCAACGGAGTTTTTCAAAATCTGTCTAATATTTATAGACACTTGAAATCAAAAGTTCTGAAACCACTAGAAAACAGTTAATTATCTCGAGAACGCAAGTTATATGAAGTCACATTTTTGTCCTGAAACCTACATATATACATATTATAATGATACAAACAGGAAACAAATATAAAAATGTTGGAAATTGGATTAAAGCTAAAATGAATAAAATTTTAAACAGAGGGTCCATTCAGACTGCAACCATTGAACAAATTTGATCATTGATTTACGTGTTATATGCAATTGAAAGGAATAGAATATTATGTTACTATTAAAAACGTATGGAACGGGGCAACGGTGACCGCAAGGTTCCGTCTTTGACACGGCGCTCATATCTGTAAGGTAAAGGTCCCGGGTTCGAATCCAGCGGCCCTGCATTCGAACCCGCCAACATACTTATAAATGGACTTTTTTTCAAAAACACCGGCATCCTGAGGGTTTATATGACCTCTGCTGTTGTGGAACCCTCGTTAAAAAAAAAAAATACAAAAAAAAAGTAGGGAAACTGTAAACTTAAATTGACTAACTATAAAACCACACAATAACTTTATATTAGCTAATAAAAGTTGTTTGATACCTAAAACATGTGTTTTATAATATATTATTGTTGACTTTTAGAAATTAATGTTAAGATCCCTCCCCAGAGGTCTAGAAAATTGCTTGTAGGCGCAATTAGTATTCACGTTGGGTCGGTCGTCTCTCCTCACATATGGGCCACTGCCTTCAAGCGTTCTTGGTTGCCGAATAACGGGTGGATAAAGAAAAAAAACGATATAAAAAAACAATAATTAATGTTGACAAATGAAGGAGAGGGGTGAGCAGGTGTGGTAGGGGAAGGTAGTATATATTGCAGGTATATCTGATGGCACCTGCCTAGTCCCACCGTCCGCTACACAGCATCAGGTAAATTTTTATCTCATCAGATCCCCCTTTTATATCCTAGGGTTGCGTCTTTTTTACCTTTTAATTTTAACCCGTCAGACATCAAAGGGATGATTCGGCTTTTTGTGTATTCATTGGAAATTTTTTTGGCCAGAACATTAATTAAAAAAGAACATAACTACAAGTTTAACAACATTTTTTTAAAATAATTTTTTTTAAATTTGTTTAATTTTACGTTTAATGTAATCAATGTCGAGGTTTTTCTGTTAGAAACGTCACAACACTTTATCGTTATTGTATTTCAATAGTGGTGTTAATGTTTAAAAAATGGCATTCCAAAAAATCAACGGAACAAATAAAGTCATAATAAAAAGGCTATGTTAATCATCATTCACAAAATGGAAAAAGGACCCCGACATTTCATAATACTACGTTGCCATTTATGCAGTTGAACTTGCACGTGCTGTTTGTGAATAAAATTGAATTAATTATGGGTAACTGATACACTTCATTAAGTAGTACTTTTTTTAAATTTGAGTTGATAATCCAAATATTTTTTTAAATAGTTGTAGATTTTGTGGCTTGGCGGCTTTTAGCATTATTTTAAATCAATATTTTCGGTTTTTTAAACTACACTGCTTCTCAATAAATCATAAATACTGAATTATATAAATTTCAAAATAAAAATGATGCCAATTCTAACCTACTTTCGCTTATAACAATTTGCTTGAAACGTCGTCCAAAAACAAACCACTTCAACAAATTATTAATTGCCAAATTAAAGGAGATTTTGTAAAATAATTTAATGATGTGGTTTGATAGAAACTTCACCAAAACACGGGAAAATCCGATTTAAATTTAAGTAACATTTGATTCTATGTGTTGATGTTTTGGTGAAAATAATTTCAAATCATTACAATGGCATAATTTTCATAAAACCTCATTAATTTCTGACCTCATTTAATTTAGTTTACATTAAAATAAGAATGTTATAATTAATGTAACTGAAAAGTACATATAGTTTGTGTGTGTGTATCCGGTTTTTTCAGTTGATTGTCAATATTTTCAATCTAAATTTTTAGATTTTCTAAAAAGTAAGATTAAAGACAAGCTTTAACGATCTTTTTATTGCTGAGGTTTAGTAGTATTTTTGTATTATATTACAGGAAGATTCAAGTTCAAATACTTCGTGCACAAGAAGAATTATTTTCACATACATGCTTAAAAATTTAAATAAACCTTTATCGACCGTTGTAATAATCTAACCGTATCGATAAACTTAATATTATTGTATTGTAAAGTATGGTTACAAAAATATTTTATCATGTTTGGTTATAATTGCTCAATTTATTGCACACGATATTAACTAATTATTTGTATTCGTCCCGTATTTGTGCTACAAATAACATTTCTTATGAAACATCATTTTTGTCGTTTATTGAATTTATAAATTTGTCTAATTAAATTAAATACAAAGTTCTTTTGTAAAAAGTAAAAATATTATGTAACATATTATATACTAGCTAATATAGAGCTCAAAAATATGGTACCATGATGACGATGTTGTAAGTAAAAGTTGGTTTTATTTAGAAATGATCAAAAGGAGGATGTTGAGGTTAATAAATTCAATTTTAAAGCACGAAATACATTATTTTTTCTTTGATATGGGCGCGGTCTAAATCATTTAGTCACATATGGCATTTGTTTAATGTTGACATGCAATTAATAGCTGAGTTAACTTTACTGTTGTCAATGCTGTCTCTTACTTAACTGTACTAGTGCTGCTTTAGTTTAACATCACGTATCACGTACAGTTACCGATACTAGTTTGATACTGGGCTCTAGACCGTCGCCGGCAAACGC
This sequence comes from Cimex hemipterus, assembly GCA_039619505.1. Taxonomy (NCBI): domain Eukaryota; kingdom Metazoa; phylum Arthropoda; class Insecta; order Hemiptera; family Cimicidae; genus Cimex; species Cimex hemipterus. The sequence goes on from CM077102.1 coordinate 18,488,845, forward strand.
ACGGCACATTTTCTTTCTTCATCTCTTCCTGTTGCGAAAAAAATGACATTTGCAACCGGGTCAAGACAATCGCTCGGATTAATTTGGGTTACCGGGATAGGGCGAGGGGAAGTCAGTAATTTCTCGAAATTACCCTTGAGAACGATGGTATTAGGCGGGGCAATTGCAGGTAATCCCGGAGAAAAGGATTGATTTATTATGTAGCCTGTTTCGTCTCGGAACGGATGACATATCGCTTCTATCGTGCCCTTGCTACGCTTGATACATTCTCAAAGAATTTACTGAATTTAAAATAAACAAAACGACTAGGAAACAGTATTTTGTCTTCGTACAACACTTAACTGGTTCTCGGTCTTATCACATTGAACAATAAACGAAAAAATGTTCTTATAAAAAAAGTCGCTTATGCTTAATTCATAAGATACGGTAAAGACTCATGAATTTTTGTTTTCCAAGGCGGCGATTTATTTCAGTCCTATTGACAATCATTACCACAGAAAGGGGGAAGCCGATTAAACAGTCAATATCCGTCATGAAATCCAATTGATTTAAACTGGTGATAACATGTCAAAAAGAGGGAGACGCCGTAACTCACCCTCGAAGAAACAGTTTTTAAATAACATATACAAAAAAGATAACGGATGAAAAAATCATTCATTCATTCATAAAGTCAACGTTTGTATTTCAGTCCTTATCATTTAAAAATCTGTGGAAAATGGATAAATCGAACAAATTTAAAAAAAAAAAAATGAAATTGGAATAAATCTACATGAATTTATACCACATTATTATAGGTTCAACAACGATCAATAACGAAAATAATGATGATAATAATAAGATATTTTCCTTGATTATTAAAATACTTTATTTACCATCTTATGTACCATTATGGTTGATTACTTACACACTAATATTGTATATCATACAATTCATTTGATAAAACGACTAAGCTACGAGAAAAAGAAGATAAAAGCAACGTAGCGAATCGTATCAGGCTTGACAAATCATTGATAAATATGTTTATTAAAATGGCATAAATGTATTCTTTATATATTTATATTGATATGAAAAATTGTTGGATGTGACTGATGAAAAATTCTTTTGATTACTAAGTCTGCGGATGGATAAATAGATTTAAAACTGAAGGACGCTGAAGTTATCTCTTTACCCAGTCTATCTGTTCTAGTTGGTTCTCTACTCACACTCTTTACGGCTTCTCGACAGTAAAATCAGAAAAATTCTTATTACTTTTTATATTCTTAGTTTTTTACAATCAAAGTTTTAAGTTAAGTAATCACTTTCGATGAGATAAACATGAAAAACTCTTTCTTTAGAGCATCTCGCAACAAAAGTATCTTCAATACAGAGATAATTTGTACAGTTTCTTGTGGGCAAATTTTAAGCATTTAAGGGAGTAAGTTTCGTTTAAATTCTTCCCAACGATTTACTCTGTATTTTAAAAAAAGGTACTAATTCGTGTACGTAGTACTAAAAATGGTTTACTATTCGACAGGTCTGACAATGTTTTATGTCCTATTTAAAATTTCTTGTTAAAATAATATAATCACATTATTAAGATATTATGAGAGAGATATATAGAGATAAATGATAGAAAGAAATTTATTCTTTCTTGACAAATGTAATCGCCACATTTCTAACAGTGGGTGAAAAATTACCAGGAAACAGGCCGTCAAATTCAAAATAGGCCAGAGATAGGTTGATATGTAGGAAGAAGGAGTTCTGTTAGAGGCACATCTGACGGAAAAGGGTCGGACATTGATTCAGGAGGAATTACACGTTGGCTCCAACATCTGGCAGAATCACAGCTGGCCCATAAAAGCCTCGCTTAATTAAACCATCGGCTGTTGGAGGAAGCAATCAAAATCAGTACAAATCAATCGGAAGCTCACAGTTTGAAACGTCCTATGATAATCTTATGGCACTTTTACGAGTTGTATTGAGAGGAAAAGAATGTTACTGACAAATGATAATAGGGATTTACATAATACAGATTTAAGCGACCAATTTGTTGTGTAACAAGAAATTCATTAGATAATCTGAAAGAATTATGTTTATGTAGTACAAATATTGATAAATCTGTATCCCTTAATGCGTTTAATGTAGCATTAATGATATATGATAGTTATTAATACTTAAATTGCTGTTAGTAATAAAGTATTATTTAGGCAGTTTAGGTTTTGCAATCGCAGTAAGAACGAAGCTCTATTTAATTATTTCAATCCGGTTTGTTATAATGATGAGCCTGTCGGAGATTTGTTGTCAAACAGTGAAGTTCTGCAGACTAATAATCGGAAACTATAAAAATATTTTTTAATAATGTTCTGTTACAGTATAAAATTATATGTTATAGTACGGTTATGTTTATTATATGCAATTAAAAAGTGAGGCATCAAATTCATTGTTTCTGGTATTCCCTTTTTTTCTTGATATCTATTGGTCTTTTCCAATTAGTAATTTTACGATTATCTGTACTAGAAGACAAAAATTCACCATACCGAGGATACGTATAATAGTTACTTAACATAATTGTAACTAATAAGTTTTTATGTCTATTAACTTGCTTGACGATCTCAGACTAATTAATTGTATGTAAAAGTCAGGGAAACACGATTTGGAATGAAGAAAAACAATCAGTTCTTGGTCCAGCTTTCTAGAATTATGTTCGCTTCAATCCGTCTTTAAAATTCTATTGATTTAAGAGATTCACAAATTTAAAGATCTTCATGTAAAGTTAAAAATTATGGCTATTAATTATAATAAATTTACGAATTTAGCTTGGAGCGATCAGTGAATTTTGGAACGCTTTAACTTGCCAAGGCATATTTTGAACATTGTTGTCTCTATAAAAAAGAATCAATTCCTAATATGTTAAATAGTAACTTAGACTATTTTAAATAATACTAATTTTGTTTAGATAAAAGTAAAATAAAAGTGATTAAATCGGTGCACTAAAAAATTCATTGATTTGTCTCACGGACGTACGTTACTTCCACAAGTCGAATTTTGAGACGTGCTAAGAAATCAAAATACTTTTCTTAGATAGTTTATCAAGCGGTGGGAGGTGAAACCAATTTGGTCATGTCCCTAATAACACTAAGCTGCCAAAGTATAACCATATTTCTCTTTTATTGGATATTATCACAATATTTGTTAGCAGCAAATAATTTCTACGTAGCCGTAAGCGCGGTCTGAAGGGTAACAAAAGATGGACGAGGCGGCTATGTCCTAACCTCGGCTTTAACCACCGCGATCCGGTGGTTCTCTGACGTTAAAATGCTATAAAAACATGACTAAAAGAGGTAGCTGCATCGGTGGCGTGAGGACTGTCGAGAGGTGGCTCCGAAAGGATCTGAAAGGTCGAAGTAGGGTTATCCGCACCCGATTAAGAATAGGCCATGCGAGGTTGACACATGGAGCCTTACTTTGACCAAAGCTCGCGTATGCGTCTGGTATGTAGGGAAAGGTTTCTGGTGTGCCCTAATTGAAGGTGCAACTACTGGGCCCTATATAGAGGGCGTGTAGGAGTGCGACTTGATATAAGAATCGTGCTTGAGCATGGCAGCGAGTATCTGGATCCTCTTTTCCGATTTTTGAAGGAAACAGTGTTGCTTTATAATACATTGATAGTTTTATGTACCTAGCCTGGGTTGAGAGGGAACGTATTTATTGACGTGGATATGCAGTATAAGAGGGCCAATGACGGACTCCATCTATTAGATTAGTAGGCAAGGGTAAAGCGTGAAGGAGGAATATTTTGTACTTCACTACCCTAACTGATTGAATGGTATGTAAATAGGAAAGATTGTATTTAATAATGAGTGTGAGTGTAAACGGGTTTGAGTTTAGGAACTGCATACGTTTGGTGCTGAATTGCCCTAGCTGTTGACAAAACCTGGAGCCCAAACTCGGTGGCTGGAAAGATAACCGAGATCTAATCCTTCATTTCCAAAACCCGAGGTGGGTTATTCTCGAGGCCTGCCAATTACAAAAATTGGAAATTCCAACTCCAGATGAACTGAGAGAAGTGATAAATTCAACTCTGTACATGTGTGTATTTGTACATGTGCAGATTTGAGCGTATATAAATTCCATACAATTTCTACGTAGGTGAATGTAAACGTTTATTCTATTACAATACCTCTAATTAATTAATGATATATAACAATTTTTATATATTTGGGTATTCGGTATTTCAACTACAAGGTTATATGAAACCTCGGATACCGTTCTTTCGAAGAAAGATTGGGCCGCTGAATAGAACCCTGGATCTTTACTTTACAGCGATTAGCTCTCTGTCAACGCCTTGCAGTAAAGGACGCCTCTAAATAAAATTATAGTAAATGCTCAATTAGATAATGAGAATTTTGGAATTGAAATATACATAAAAATAAACAGGCCAGCAAATTTAATTTATATTTTGTGTTCGATATTCTTTTTCGTTTCAAAATCATAAATTTTATTATGAAAACCCGTTTTTTTTTAATTTCATGTAAAAATGAAACACTACACATTAAAAAAATGATTCGGACTTTGGTAGTATTGTATCATCTAACCTTTAAAACCTAAAAAACAAATGTCGTGTAGCCTTTTTATGATGGTTATACATGTACGTGAAGAGTGTCACACCGAAATTTAGGATAAATGTAATTTATTAATGAATTCTGTTGTGTACCAGTTACTTATGGGAAGTTATTACTGAGGACCGTTACGTGATCTATACTGACTGGAACGGAATGATTACTGACGAAAAAGAAAAGAAGAGCTGCTTCGAAGTAGTGAGGGCTAACAAAAGCCAAGTATGAAAGATGATGTAGGTCAGGTAGAATGACGTAGGGGAACAATGGCAAGTTGCCCCGATTTAAACTAATTCGTTAATGACTTTGAAATCGTTCTTCATTCCCCTCCACCGGCAATTGGAGACTTGCAACAAAAGGGTGTTTTGTTATTTATAATACTTGTCCCCCATGTACAAATAACAACAAAGTGTTAATGTAGAATGTAACAAATTAGGTAAATAGCATAAATGCTCGCCTATAGCTTCAACTATAAAAGTATTTCAGACAAAATGGTTTCAATTCATATAGTGTTTTGTAAGAGCTTTCTCTAAGTGATCTGCGGGTTGTCGAACGTGGAATTAATCGTTCCCGATCACCCATGGTGCGCCTATCCTCGCAGTAGTGGCTGTCAGACGAGTTTAGGCAAGGAATATATCACGAAAATTCCATCTCTTCAATTAAGAGAAACCTTTTCATTTGGTTAGCTAATAAAAAATATTTAGGATTTTTGTTTCGGAATAAATCAGGCAAATATAATAAATTCTCTAGTTTAAATCCTTAAGTATCTAACGGGTTAGATTATCTGTTTCCACCTTTTTATACACTTAGTTTATAAATCTGAACTTCCTATTATATCAACTATTCTTGGCAATGAATAGTGCTTAATGCGTATTTGCTGATGCCTACCAATTGTTGCTGCATTGTTGTTCTGAGAGAAGAAATGTTTTTCGACGTCAGCTTGTAAGAATTTTGCTCGAATTTCCCATGCTCAAACTGTTCTCCGGTGGCCAATTCGCATCACGTTCCTACACAAATAGTTCCATAAAATTATCACTACAATCAAGATAATGGCAGAAATACAACTTTAGCTTACAACGTGTTGAGTTGGTTGAATAATATGGTACTTTAAACTCAAAGTTTAAAAACAACAATACTTATGAAATATTAATCCTAACTAAATACTTGAAACTGGGTTGTTTTGTTAATACGTATATACTGAATTTACCTAGCAAAATATAACTCGTAGTTAATTACTTTTACAATTTTAACCCGAGAATAATTTTCTCCCGTTCTCTCTCTTGGATCTTTTACGGATGTGTTACGGATGCAATTTTCTCTACTTCTGCAGAACATACCATGGTACTATATTACGTGATGTATATTATTCAGATCACTTTTCCCAAAAAATAAGTTAATTACAAATCTTTTATTTACTTCCGTATTTAGTTTTGAAGTGAATATAGTTAACACAAAATGGAAAACAAAAATTGTGCTCAATTTGATTTATACAGGCTTCCAATGAATGTCATACGGTTAAATCGTCGCGCTTTTCTGCTTAATATAATTAACACAACGCAAGAGTAATTTCGCGCACGATAGAAAAATATAGATTCTATTTTTAAGTGTGATTTATTAGGACTTGCTTTCCGTTTCAACGTTTTTGAAAAAACCACCCAATTGTTCCAAAATTTTTGCACTTGTTTTGCAATTGTTTGTAATGCCGAACCAAAAACCATTTTCCAATTTGAATAGAAATCAATTGTTATACCTACTAACCCGCGTTTCGTGTGGATTATTTTAAGCTCATAATTTTTGTTGCATGTTTTTAAAAAACTATGAAGGAAACTATGTTTAAATTAACCGTTCATTGTAGTTAGCTAGTATGGGTTAAAAATGGATACATAATAACACGGCCTGAATATTTTTTCCACACGCTGGTAGCAAACGAATTTAAAATTATAAGTATGCTCATGAATTTTTGATGTTGCTTGGGTAAAAATTTCGTCTGATGGCATAGGGTACCAAATTTTTTATTATCTCGTTGGTTATAAGCTAAATGTCAGTTTTTGTTTAAAATTTGATATGTATAGAATATACGTTTTTGGGGGTAACAGAATTTACTATATAGAAAGCAAACTTCTAGCGATGGTTAGAGCAAAACAACCAAAACTTGTTCCATTTAAAAAAATGCCTATCTCAATCAATTGCTTTTTACTTACAGAACAATAATAGTGATAAAATATTCGCTATTTTCTAAATATTCAAATTAAAAATTTTCTTTATATATTTTTCCTTTTTCTATACATTTCTTCTTCAACGAATTATCCATGATATCAGTAAAAGTTAAATTATATTCATGATGACCTTTGATAACAATTACAAATAATTAATGGGACCATATTTAAATATGTTATATAGTTATGACAATTTGAAATGTTCAATTATCGTTTATAATTCATCACTGCATTCATAGCGTTTATGTTGTACTTTTATAATTTTACATCATACAGTTTTGCCTATTTGAACTTTAAATTTACCTAAATTGAATTTGAGTTGATCGTAAAACAAGCACACCTGAATCTATTATAAATAAGATTTGTTATTTTTAAGCAACCTCAGTTGCTAAGCACAGATCGTGTTAGGCAGGCCTAATTCCCAAATTATTATTTGGATTTATTCATCTCATTTCTTTTTAAATTTGATAAAATAATTATTTTTTATCGTGTATTCGATTAACTCATTCAGTTGAATGCAATTGTCACAAAGGAAAATAATTCGAACCAATCGGTGTGTATGTGTCTTATTTTATTGAGCATGAAATTATCATCTGCATTACTGAACTTGAAATCATTGGTTTTGATGTATTAATTATAAAATAAACACGGTCCGTTGAATGTAATTAACGCATCAGCAAAAGGATTCGGATGGTATGCTTAATTTGATTTACTGTTCAAGGTTTTCGTATTGATTAATATAAATCCCTTTTGTTTTCTCAATCATAAAATTGATTCGATTTTGCTGCAGAATGTAATTGAGTATGAAATGGATTCTTTGTTTGAGTGTTTGTTTTCATATTTAAAATGATTGAATATGATTTCAAACACGGGTTTGACTTGTACACCATATTTTTCAAACATTATGATTTTGTCATCTTTTGAGTATAAATATGCTTCATATCGTACGAAATTTTATTGTTTGAATCTGAACGAGCGGAATATTTATTTAAAATTATTATATTCTTAACCCAACTGCAAGCCTAAAAGCAAAATTACAAAGAAAAAATTGGTTAACATATTCAAGATTGAATTTTTTTAATTGAAAAACTAAGTATATAGCATATCCGTTTTAAAATCAAACCGTTCAGCAGCCAGACGTAAAAACATTTGGAAAAATATAGTGTATTTGATAATTAATTTGATTTGAAGTTTTTTCTTGAGCTTATTCGGTTTTATTAGGCAAACGGTTTTCTTTAAATGACAGAATTTGTTTTTAAATAGGTATTTTTTTCAAATAACTTTGATTAAAAACCTAGGTAATTTTAAAAGATAACACCCAGCTCCTTCGTCTCGCTTTCAAAGAATTTATTTACTTTGCAATTATAATGTAAAAGTATAGCAAGTATGGTTTACGACCTAAAATGTATGGCTTCTCTAAAAATAAAATTTATAGATATACCCATTTTCTCTCTTAAATCTGTTCATATAATCGGTCGTCTCAGGACTCATACGTCCCTTCTTCAACGATAACTATTGCCAGTCAAGAAGAGAGTGCTGATTTGCTAAAGACCACTAAAACACAATCAATGCATTCTATATTGCGAATTTTAAGAAAATCAACATTTCAAATTGTTTGTATTGTTAATATTTTAAGGCAGAAATTAAACTTTCATAGTCGTAATGGAAAGGAAATAATCCTCAAAAGAAGACGAAGGAATTGAGCGTTTTTTCCCAGGGGCTTTATCTTTTACGGTCTTTTAATTTATAATTATAATTTTGAAGGCACATCACCAATTCTAAGATTAAAATTCTGAGACCGTCAATGTGATTAAATAGACGAGTTTTTTCTTTCCTTGACTCAATTATTAAATTTATTCGTATTTTTTAAATCATATCATTTTACATTAAAAATACATACGTTTTTGCAGTGAAATATACAATACTTTTTTATATAACTTATTTGTTTTATCATAAATTCAAAGAGTAAACCTTTTTTGATGTATAATATATCTAAATTAATTTAATAGTGTTTGATTGAAGAACTTGTCTGTTAAATTATCTTAATCGGATTGTTTATTCTTTCTTATGCAGAGAAAAATTATGTTAGGTTGGTGTAACTCAGTATAAAGTTTCTGTTATATTTATATACTTTTCAATTAATATTTCGAATAGGTTACTTTGTTGGTCTTTATATTAACTAACTGTCACTTATGTGATTGTATAATAAATTAATTAAATTTTAGTGGAAAAAATCGGGATCTTGTTAATTAATTGCAGTTATCATGTGATGGTTATGCATTGGTTGTACTTTGTATGCCCTTTATGCATTTAAATTGATTCAACTGTGACTCAGAACTGGAGTAGAATCTTATTGAAATTGTGTGCATGTACATTGTTAAGTTTCGTTTATTGTGACACGTTTCTTTGGCATTAGATTGTTTCCGAACTCCCTCTGATGTCTTTTCTTTCATAATTAATATTTAAAAATGTAAAAATGACTCTATTAATGTAGTAGTGGGGTGCGAGAAAGGGTGGGGTAGACAGTGGGAGAGTAGTGGGGCTAACTGTAGGTGTTGTAAGCGCAGGGCTGGCCGGCAGTGAGGAATGACACTACTTGGCTACTCCTTGTTGCTAGTGGGGTGCCTCGTGGGGGCTGTCGAGTCAGCGGGCACATGTTCCGCTTGCCTCCTCCGGACGGAACTCCGTTCCATCAGCCTGGCCAACATCAAGGAGCAGATCCTAGCCAAACTGGGCTTTTCCGCCGCCCCCAATATCACCGGAAGGCAGATCCCGAGGATACCGCCTCTTGAGTACATCATGGATGTGTATTCGATGCAGGGAGACCAGCCGCAGTCTTTTAAGGCTGGGCCAGCTCTTCTTGAAGAGCAGGACGATTATTCTGCCTCCATGGAAAAGGTCATCGCCTTCGCTCAACCACGTGAGTACTTAAACCATATTTCCAACATTAGGTTTAGAAAGAAGATATTGCTGTTGCCTGGTACTTCAGATACCACAGTATGTTAATAACAAATAGCAATATCAAGCCACTGCAATTTAAATAAAGAACAGATGGATTCCATCTATTCTTTACTACAGTGTATTGCTATGTTATGACTAAAACTCATGCCTTTAGGTAAAATAATATCAAAATCATACAACTTCTATTTCCATATCATCTTATTCTAAATCTATTTACTAGAAGTTTCATTTTGTCTACAATCATCTGCGAGTGGACGAGGTACTTGCACCTATTATGTACAGGTAAGAAGAGTTCTCGGTAACCATTCCGATATCAACCCCCAGTGGAGACGGCCATGAATTGATACTTCTTTAATCTGATTCATTCTTTCTGAAATAAGTTAAAAAATCATATATACACATATCTTCCTGGTGCGAATTCTGAATACGATGACCAGTGATACTAATTTGATAGATTTTTAACAAGAAATGAATAGTGCGAAAAGACAGATCGTAGTGAGAGATAACAGGTGGTATATCTTTACACACGCACACAACTCAACTGAACGTCAAATGATTTCTACGGGAGGTTGAAAGGCTTTCCTATGTAGTGAAATGACTGTCAGATATATAGGCTTTCACTCGGCTGGTGAAAGAATACTTCATTCACTTGTGCATTTTAAAGACAACACAACAACAATATCAACAATGTAATAGGTACATAACAACGTCTAGTAAGATGCAGTTATTATTGTTTGAAAGATAGCATATAGAGTTACCTAAAACTTATCGCGACACACTATATTCATTTTTCCTGTAAGCATGGTTGTTAATTTCAAGACATTTTAATATTTGAACCGATCATAACATTTTTTAAATATTCTAAAAGTAATTATATATTAACGATGCATTCAACGATCTTTCAAGGTTAAAGTAAAAAAAATCATAGTGTTTACGTTACAAGAAGATGTATATAAAATGTGCTACACATGGCTCTAATAGCAATTTATTTATTATTTTATCATTATAATTTAACATGCAATAAAGTAAATAATTACTATTGGATCAATATACACAATACAAATATTGCACATACACGCAGGGGCGTATAGATGTCAATTTTTTAAATTTAAAAGAAACTTCCTTTCTTTTGCCTTTAATATAATAAAATTGTATTTATAATATTTTTTTAGTGAAGTGTTTGATAATATAAAACACGGTAATGTTAAAAGAGGTAATCAAGTTTTACTTAACTACACGTTACCGTCCTTTAACTAAGATTTTTTGGTTATAAAAAAAATTACTTTTTAAAATGAGCGTGTAATTTAGATGAAAGTTGTAATATATATGAGCTAGATTATTTCAAATTACATTCGTGCGTGAGCATGTTCTGCCCGTTCTATAAAAAGGATGTTTAATGTGGAAAACATCAAAGACATTTCTAAATTTGTACTTGGAAAACGGTTTTTCATTAAGTCCCAGCGTCACAGATCTCCTCGTACATTTCTCGCTAATAAAGTTAATAGGAGAAATATGCATGGCGTGACGTACTGTAATCAAAAATAATTGCAATGTGAGATTACCATAAAATTCCACTGACGGAAATACGGTCTACAAAAATTTATTATTATGCATTGTGTTTGACAATTAATTTTTGTGTGAACGTTTTGTTCCAATCTAAGGGCATTTTTTAAGTATTACACAGAATGGCGGAGGTTAAAATCCACTTAGTTTAAAAGGAAATAAAACTTCCTACACGTTTATATCGACCTCTTACCTTTAATAATTGTAGATATGCATATATGCATAAAAATAAGGAAAAATTGTAGATTGAAAATTTTAAAAATCCTTCATGTGTATTTGTTAGTCCTTCAGCCTAACGATGAACAGTGCCTTTCGTAAGTTAAATTAAGTATGTAATTAGTGTAAAAAATACATAAAAATCTATGTATCTACTTATCTATTTACCTATCTATCCGTCTTTCTATCCCCCTACCATATTAAGACAAATACATTAAGCAGAGACCGCATTAATTCACGTTGCTTTAGGTCTAATATTTAAAATATTGCATTGTACACAGTTGTTTGTTGTTGTATATCACAATATTGTAAGCGATTCTGTTAAAAATATTGTTTGTGTGGTGACAAAACTAGTGCAAAATGTCAACAAATTGAAAAAGCGTGCTCCATTAATATAGATTTGACTTAGGAAATTTTCTAGGGGAAGAATATTTAATATTTATTTTAAGTGAACTAACTTGGTTATTTCATGCTGATGTCATGAAAAGCTTCACATGTTTCTAAGTATAGACGTGTTACGTGCTTCACATGTTTCGACATAACTTAGGCACCCCTTTCGTGTCTAAATTTGAAAATATTTATGAACAATTACCATTTCACAAGTGTGAATTATAAAAATCTATTTCGAACTTGATGCTTACCAGATTCACGGAAAAAGTTCACAACCGATGCCGATGTTCGTTTACAGTCCAAATTCGAAAGCCGAATATGATTACTGTTGTAGAGCTGAAATGGGTTTAAAGAAAAATCGGGAGATAACTTTTTCGATGTCTTTTTTCGCAGCTTCGTTTTACCATCAATGGAAGGCAGGAAACCATACAACTAACACTGAAATAGAAATGTGATTATCTTGTTTGTAAAAATTAACTGATAACGTCTTTATTAAGAAACTTTAGTTTGAACCTAATAGCAGACTCGTTACTCAACCACGTAAGAAAGTACGTTACTCGGTTAATAACCCGGCAGTTCTCACTTATTTTGGTGGTCATATCGCTCGATTTTATCTTGAGCTTCACCGCCAAATGTATAATTCACCTGTCGCTCTTCTGGCCGCAAATTACAATTCCGCTTTTCATTTCTATGCGATGAATTATGTCATTACGATAAATTACTGCAATACTTTTTTTCATCAATTATAGTATAATTAAAAATGATAATGCGTTGAGTTTATTTTAGAACAATATACATCAATATATGTGTTAGTAGTTCAAAGGCGAACGATAATTATTATAGTTACATAACGCTATTAGATAATTGATACAAGACAGGTGCATGAGAAGTATTATTACACACTATTTTTTTAATTTGAATTGATGCCTTGCTAATTCGTCCTGTTCTAAATATAGCTCGGCGGTCCATTAAAATAGCCCGGAGTGTTCTAAAATTAGAATTTCCAAGCTACAATTAAACGGTTCAAAAAAGGAGGTAATGAAATAAAAAAAATCGTGCCGGATTTTCCCCATCTCGGCAATAAAATTTTATTTCTATAAAAGGACGACAAATGCATTCAGGTTAATTATCACATCTGAGAGCAACGAGCCCGTTTAACTAGCAATTCATATGCACCATATTCATAATTCATAAAGGCGCCTCTGAATGGACCGTCTTAATTGCAGGGTGGAAGCGCCTCCGAAGCAAGAATCTGTCTTAAGTCAATGTGTCCTTAAAATACGATGTAGCGTTAAAATATAAAAATATTTTGATAATCCATCTTACGGGAATCATCATATAAAAATAAAAAGTGTTAATAAAAAACATCACACCTATAAAAAAAAGTCATTTCAGGCTTTTATGTGAATTGAATTTTCAATAAAATATATATATTTTATATACACATATATAAAATTTGTAAGGTTCACTTGGCCTCCTAAACTAATGATTTCAAATTTTTCAATTTGGATCCTGTGAACGACCAGTGAATGTAATAGACACTTACAGTGAAATAAGTCTGAAATATTGGGTGTTGTTCAATTCTATTTATTTAGTAATCGACTATTGCCGTTTCAGTACAGAGTTACAAATTGAATAACTTTCTCAAAAAAATGGCAGTACAGAAGAATTTAATGTACACGTTTTCACAAGAGGTGATAATAAGAACGATCTGGCTGCTCTACTCAGTAATAAAATTGTATGATATTTGTTACCATATGATTCAAAAAATTTAAGTTTACATCAAGCAATTGCTAGGCATTCAAAAAATTCCCAATACTATCAAATCCATTAGTAAAGTAGAAAGCGATAGAAAAATCACAATAACAATAAAACCGCAATTACTTGAAAATTATTTGGGTAAAATAAGGAGATGACATGAATGAATATTAGATGATATCAGGACTTTTAACAACAATATTTTAACAAAATGTATTCAGGAATTGGACAAAAATAATTGTTCTACTAATGTACTAAAAAAGTGACTGAAGTAGAAACAAATTTTGAAATAAATTTAAGAGGCTGCTTGAATGAAACTTATGAAGGAAAATGTGTTAAGCATAAAATCCTATACGGAACAGCAAAAGTAGAACTTTAAAATTAGGTATAGAAAGTAGTGTAAAATATGGTACAGTTGTGTTTTACGTAATCTGTACTTATCAGATTGGGACAGTTGGAAAATGTCATTTTTACTAACTTATGAAATGAGCTAGTTTCCTAATCGAGCTGCATTTAGTTAAAAATATATATCAAGATCTTTGATTGATTTTGTGCTTAAAAGTAGCATTTATTGGTTGAAGCAGATACAAATATGCCAGAAGTATTTAGTATTTACCAAATATTTTATTATCGTCTCTAAAAATGCAAGATATGTTAGAAAGAATTATAATAAAAATTGTTGAAAATTTAATACTAGAATTAAAAAAGATAATGATTCATTTGTTATAAAAAATGCAATATTTATTTAGCCTCAAAATTATGAGGAAAAGTAGATCGTTAAAATGACTTGATAGATAATCATGCCCAATGTGTGAGAAGCTGGGTTATAAAAATCGTTATCATTCACAAGTTTGCCGTAATACAACTGATCTATAAAGTTAATTAAAATGAACAAAATGAAGATGATACGTTAACAATTTAGATGAATTTAAACTAAAATCTTCAAAGGTAATCTTAGATCAACCCCAAAATTCAAACGACTAACAACAAGAAAAATGGTTTGACAAATTGTTGGTGTCGATTAATATGACCACAAATTTATCGACCACTGCACAAAATGTTAGAACCTTTACACACTTTATTTCCGACAAACGTAAAGTTGAAATGGACAGAAGAATGTGAAAAATGTTTTGAAGAAGTTAAACAATACCTACGCAAACCCCCATTTTGGTTATTTATGACAAAGATAAATATACAGAAAGCAGTTCTTAAACAGACTCAGGAAGATGGAATTTTACATCCTGAAGGATATTTTTCAAAGAAATTAACTCCACATCAAATAAGGAAAGAAATAATATATTTACAATGACTTGCAATATAAGAGGCAATAGCCTATCGACAACATTATTTAATAGTTAAATCCGTTATATTTAGTTACAATTACTTATTTCAATTAACTAATCATTTTATGTAAGGTTTTGGTTGAAATGAAATGAATTATTTAACAAGTAAAAAGTTTGTAGTAACATCAGATCACAAACGAATTATAAACGTAAAATTTAAATCAAGAACTGATGAAACATTGATGAATTGATGTTTTGTTTGTGTCAATGTGATTTTTGAAGAAAGGTAAAGATAATGTGGAAGCTGAAGCTTTATCTAGAAATGCAATATTGCAAAATTTTTGAGAATGATTGCTTTAAAGTAGTGAGTATGATTGATTTAAAAGAAATAATGAATGATCAAATTAATAATAAAAATGAAATTGGAAACACTAACAATATATTAAAAGATGATGGTATAATTTTTAAAACAAAAAGAATTTATGTTTCTGGTTTACTTGGTAGATAAAATACACCAATTTTATGGTCCTACTGGTAGTAGTCAGATAGCTGAGAAAATAAGATCGTTTCACTATGTCAGAAATATGGATAGACTAATAAATTAATTCTGTGACAACAGCTTAATATGTATAACAATAAATCTAGATAAAGCCGAGAAAATGGTTTATTGTCAAAATTGTGTACTGCCAACTTTCCATTTGAAATTATATCCATGGGCATAGTTGGCGGCTTCGGTCTCGTCAGTATATCAGTAAATAAATATACACATTTGCTAGTCGATCATTCTATCGTTAGACATGGATTGTAACGTCGAGGACACAAGTTACTAATGATTTTATCAAATTAATCAATCCTATCGCGAAAAAGCAGTAAATAAAAATATTTTTATTAGATCACCATATTGCTAACTATTAAAATAAAAGCTATTTAAAGAATTGTATTTTATTATATTGAAAAGGTTGCGTTTATGTATCAATATTATTATATCAATGTGCTGTTTGTTATAAGTGCATGTTTTAAACTTAATCGTCAGTTGCGAACTATCGCAAGATATTACAATTAATTTTCTTTTTTTTTTTTAAATGAATTTTAATTACTTATTTAAATTTAAAATAGTAAATATTTTTAGTTCCTCAGGATATATTATTAGATGCGATAAGAATCAGATGCATGTTTTCAATATTACAGTATTTTCGAAATACTTCTCAAGTCCTTTTCAAATGCAGAATTTAGATGTTATATGTATTTATATTTCGAGTTTTTCTCTTTATCACTATCCCACTCTGTCTCTCTTTCTCGTTAATTGCAAGAAAGATAGTTTAATTTAGTTTAATTTAATAACAAAAATTTAAATAACATGATATTCATTCTCTCTCACTCTCTCTCTCTTCCCCTGTCTCTCTTTCTTTTTCTTTCTTTCTCCCTCGCTTAGTTTGCATTGCACACACATGGCAAATGTTAGAAAGCACCACGGTATTATTCTGCATAAACAATAGGATTAAAACAAATTAAACAACCTAAATATTATTGGCTACCCCTTTTCAATTTACACATGTTAAAACGTGAAAATATCCCTTAAGCTTTATATCTCTCTTAAATGGAATGTTAGACAATGTACGGCAGGGGATGTGAGATAATACCATATTGGCGATCTGTAACAGGGAGATCCGATGAGATTACGAGGTCATTTCATGGACAGATGTGCTTACTTATTCTAACGGTCTTCCCTTCTTCGTCCCCTCGCTGTTTAAATATTGTCCAATTTATCCAAACAACGCTTGCTGGAACTAAAGCATTTGGACCGCTAATTTCGGGGCGACCCCTCCAGTCACAAATTCATTCTTCATATTAATGGGTTAGAAATGCATTTACGTTTTTTCCGTTTATTGTACAAGGTATTAAGGTTTTTTTATAAACCCTCTAGTCCCACGCTCATAAACATATATTGAAACTATTACAAAATAAGAATTAGAAAATAAGACAAAATCTCAAAGAGAAGGTAAAAACTTTCTACTATTAAACAGGCGAGTTAAAGAACTGTTTTTATTTATTGGTTCTTATTAATCGGACGAGGGTTTTTGTAGTGCCTTTGTCTTTAATGAGCTATAGTTGCACTTATAGCGGAACTTAAACTGCTAGAAATGGCAGACCAATTGTTATTAACAGCTCTAATTAGAAAATCTTCTGGAGGTGAAATTTAATAGTCTTCTGCAGATATCAATCACTCAATGCAGCAAAATGCTGAAACGCGTCTAACAAACGATACCAACGTGAATAGGCAGACCTGGATGACCACTAACGACCAAGCTATTAATCTGCCTCTTGGTATCGTTCTAACAAGGATTTTCTTATGACACTCATATCAGTTTGTTAGCCAATCATAAAAATGAAAATAGTTAAATTACAACTTTCGGAAGTTTGATTTCGTATACGGAAACGGAAGTTTACCTACCCTTTCGACTCGTGGATCGCACCTGTTGTTGCACCTTTAATCTTGGTGTCGATTTACCTGCACGGAAAGCAGCTGAGAACCAAGATAGAATCGTGTGCTGCTTAGCCACGTAAAGAAACTTTTGCACCTTGACCCTAGCAGCCGACTCAACCGGGGGCAGGTGCACCCTAATTGCCTGCCAAACGCTTCCGCAGCATGGCTTGAAAAACGCACGGTGGATGTTGGGCCCTGAAAATGGTTACTATCACCAAATGACGAGCATTTGTTTTCTAAAGGACTATGTTTTGACATTGATGTATATCTAATATCTGGTTTATTTGCGTTTAAGAAAATTGACTTGTCTTTTTATCCTATCATGCAAGATCTTATGGTCAATGGTTTAAACCAAAATCAAATTTTCTTGCTAAACAAACGATTCTTTAATATCAAAGATTGTATTATTTCATGTTAATGAATGCGACAATTATTATATGTATTTTATATCTAGTTTCACTGCTTGATGTCATTTTCTCTGGAAAAGAGTAAGTTGCCAGTTTCTTACAACAAAACATGCGCGTTTAGATGATCCGTTCCCACGGATTCCAGAACGACGTCACGCGGCGCAAGGACCGACAACTGAATATATTGGATGAAAAACGCTTTAGGGAGGTGAAGAGAAGGATATAGAAATCTACTCGCAAGAACAAGTGGATCGGGATTATCAAGAATAGACAGACGTTACATGTTTCCGAACCGAAATTAAATGCGTGACACAGACCTAGAACACAACGTGTAAAAATACGATGAGGAAAAGCTCATCGTGGTGACCAAATGCAAGCTACAAACAGGTAGCAAAATAAGTCTCGTTAAATCAGAAAGCCAGACTTCTGAAAATGCGACGAGAACAAGCCCAGCAGGAATGGTTAAACGGTAGATAAAGAATCAGCTCGAGAGAACCAGGGAATCGGGCTGATGTAGGAATATCAAATTGTTGATAAATATACAACAATTCATGAGATAGATAATTCGCATGCCTATCTCTTTTCGTTAAAACTGTTTTTAAACGTAAATTGCTCAAAACCTGAGCGTTATCAGACCAAAGATCCAATGCCCAAGATCGGTGAGGAAAGCAGGGCAGATTCACCTGAGGTTCTCTAACTATGAAGAAATATTCAATTCACGAGATAGGTACATATGCCATATACCTTTCCTTTATTTAAAAGAGTAAATTGATTGAAAAAGGAAACAAAACCTGGGCATTTAGATCAGACGTCCAACGTCCATGTACTGGCCAGAATAAGCAGATCACAGCGGTAAGGAACGTCCAAAATGCGAACAAATATTCAATAATAAGATAAATGAAATGCCTGTATTTCTATTTGACGCTGTTCTTTAAAAGGTCGAATTGGTAAAGCAGAAACTAAACTTACGTGTTGTCAGACCTGTAGTCGAACGTCATAAAACACTGCAAACAAACGAACCGTGGTGATTGGGAGTAAATGCTCGATTCAAGAAAGATAATTTTCATGTTTGTACATATTTATTTTTTCTGGAAGAGGAAACTCGATAGTAAAACGTGTATTATCAGGCCTCCAAGGATTGTAAACGCAGCACGAACAAAATGATCAGTTCCAAGATAATAAACCTACGTAACACACACAAAAAACTTTTTAATGGTATATTCCTATCATTTTGCTTTTTGATAATTGATATTTAAATTGGCATATTAGCCAAAATTTATCATGCAGGAAATCAGTGTATAACCGAATATCGTGGGTTCGAATCCCGCTCGTGCTATTGAATTTTTATCTCAACTAAAAATCTTAATTATTTGTAATATATTAATTGGTCATGCGGACCAGGAAATTAGGGAATTACTTGGAACGTCGAAAGAGCCTTATACATCTATAAATAATAAAGTGGAAAGTTTTAACGGCCGATAAGCAGCTTTGGTCATTGCCGGCCAGGTGCGTGTTTTTAACAGCAGCCATTTGAGTGTTTCAATCTGGTTACTGACTCTCTGATTTCAAATGTATACTAAGTTGATTTCCTAAAATGATAGCCTTGTGTTTGTAACCCACTTGTTAAATATAGAAAAAAAACATACAATACATATACATTCATCACCACAAACGTAGATGTCTGGTCACTCCCCAGAGTACTCAATATTCTTCGATATTCCGTGGCGCGGTTATAATCAATTCTTTCCTTTCACGCTAATAAATTACTTTTACTCTCCAGATGTCATACATTCACCCCATAGTACTTGATATTCCTCGGGGCGGGATTGAACCCACTCCATTCTCGCTAAAAACTTACTTTTACTATCCAGACGTCACACACTCACCACACAGTACTCTATATTCCTCGAGGCGGGTTTGAGCAACCATTTCCTTTCACACTAATAAATTACTTTCATTCCCCCAGAGTACACGATATTACTATTCACTATAAGATTAATGTTTGAATGTTTAGACTATATAAAAAATTGGCATACAAAAATGTAAATTTACATTATGAATATATTATTTACATATTCAGTTTGACACGAATTGTGCAAAGTTTGTACTTTATGTTATTCCACATGACGCAAAGTCCAAGAATAAAATTCATTTTCTTCTTCTTGTTCGATCATAAATCAAACCCGACGGCTGGGTTAATGAAAAACAAACAAATGCTTTTTGTTGTCAATGATAAATGGATCATTTGTAAGGTAAACTTCCCTGTTGATGAAGAGGGCGCCCTCCAGGTGTGTTGACCCCCGGGGGTAATTAGGGTTACGCAACGTGAGTGTGGGTGCGGAAGGGTGCGAAGCCCTCGTCGAACCTGCCCCAAACGCCGATCCTTTGATCCTCCGCCAAACAACGTAAAGTCAATAACGGATTTCATACGATATCAATTATTTTCCCTGTAATTATAAAACAATCGGTTATGCCTATTAATATTGGGGCTGATTGTTCATTTGCCGTACTGCCTCATCAACATCAACAAATACTGGCCTAGAGAAATTTAACTTAATACAGGAACTTAGTTCTTCATTTGATAAGAAGTTTAGATAACTTTCTTTCAATGATATAACGTACATTGCAAACAGGGAATTAATAGGTCTTTCTTTTATTAAACAATAATTTTAAAAACTTATTTGAGTGAGTTTTATTGCTGCAATTGAAACCTAACTTATATTGACTATCGAGAAAAATATTTCCCACAGACAATTACCTAAAAAATTAAAGCGTAGGGGAAAATTAATTGTAATGATAAATCATTCTGCAAGTTTTATCATGAGTGGAATCTAAATTAAATAATAGTAAGAACAGTTCTCAAATAAATATGTCGGCTAGTTGCTTATTCTGTCAAACATTTTCCTTGAGTTAAAATGGTTTTTAATGAAAAGAAAACTTTACTAAGTCATAATTACATAAACATCCCTATTTAACGTTAATACTAACGCAACTTTAGCTTTTATAGACTCAAGAGTCAAATTTGTTTCGTTAAAATTTCATCACACTTCAGGTTGACGAATTTTCGTAAAATTTGATCTGGAATTCTTCCTTTTATTTTTTGCAATTGCTGCACGATTATCTTTCCAAGTGGCAAACACTCTGGATCGAGGTATGATTTTGCATAAAAACGCTAATTCAGTTGTTGGAAAGCTTTCGACCTGTTTTAAGGTCATCAGGGCAAAGCAATCTTAAGTAAGCTTACAGCTTAACTTATTTAAGATTTTACAGAAGAAAGACCAACGGCCGAAGTCCTAATATTTCCTTCAAGACCATACCTTGATCCAGAGTGTTCATAATGGAAGAGTGGTCGATACTTCTAACATAGAAAATTTCCAACAAGTCAACAAATGTACCCTTACATGATCATTTCATACTGCATTTATTTTTAAAAGTTTATCCGTTGATCATTTATTCAGTTTGTTTAAAAATATCTTAAAAGTGTCTAAAAAAATTATTGTAGTAATTACTAA
Organism: Cimex hemipterus; assembly: GCA_039619505.1. NCBI lineage: Eukaryota > Metazoa > Arthropoda > Insecta > Hemiptera > Cimicidae > Cimex > Cimex hemipterus. The sequence continues at coordinate 18,510,231 of CM077102.1, forward strand.
AACACATTAAACCCCGAGGTATCTAATTAAAAAGGTTGCATGTATTTTCCAAAATTTAGTTCCTTAAACGTATTGAGTATGTTTTAAAATGTTTGAAGCAAAAGTTCTTTAAATCCTCAAAAACAAAAACGTACGATTATTTAATTCTACAATTTTTCATTCTTTCTCAAGATTTATTTCCTTGCGGTCATTTTGCTTGAGATTTTCTTAGTTCCTTTCATTTACTTATTAACGTAAAATCAAAATTGTTGTTTTACATATGCGCTATATGTAATTTTTGTCGATTCGTTGTTGGTGATAATTCGATTGTCCGTATTGTTTATGGAATTCAGAAGATTTGAAACGTATAATTAAATAAATTTACGGTATAATAATTTAACGGTTATAAACAATATCCTTGAAATATGTTTCAAGCAAAATGAATTCAGAATATTTTTGATTTTGTCATGACTGTCTTTTATGAAATCAAAATCAGGATTTGTTCTTGACTTTGAACCGGGAAGTCAAGAATCAAGTTCTACTGAGAAAATATCAAAACTATATACCCATTCCTAAAACTGACAAACAGAACGTTTGGTAGAAAGAGCTTAGCTTGAGCATTGTTTTTTAAAGATTTAAATTGTTTATCATTGAGGTGACGCTGCTGCACGTGCCCAACAGCGTTAAGCATGGCGCCTCTGCTACACCATGACTAAAACATTCGCAATTTAAATTTTGCAACCGTGCACTTATTACATAGGGAACAGGTTTGGAACAGACGTCGTCGGCTGATCACGCAGAGGAAGATAAAAATGCGAAAAGATATGAAAAATGGTTCCTTGCACAAAGACCCTTACATTTTAAATTCAGGTTTTTGTCCTTCACCCACCCCCTTTTAATGCAGAAAAGCTTTAAATTATTAATAGGATTGCTCTCAAATTGCAAAACGTGTGGTTAACAGAATATCCGCTTATGCAAGCGTTTCATCCATTTATATTCCAAAAGTAGCCAACATTTATCGTCCATTTATAGAAATGCTTACTGTTTAATTGGGTAAACTATTCCATATTGAACTCAGTTGTAACAATATGTTTTCAATTAAATGCAGATTGCCCTTTTATAAAAAAAATTTTTAAAATAGGAGCTGAGTTAGCTACGGTAGCGGACATGATCCAGAGTTTTTAGTTGTAATATTTAACTATGAATAAATAATATATTAAATACAGGAATTGGAATAAAAATTTCAACTCGATTGCTCATGTCCTTAAAAATAACAATTAGCTACCTTTTTACATTTAAATAAGTATCGTTGAAAAAGTATATATTTGTAAATGTAATATGTAATGTTTGTAAAATTATATGTATAAATTTCCACCCAGTAAAATTTTGCTTGTACAAATGCATCCGATTTAAAAAAATCTCAAGGATGTTTCAATTTGAAAGAAATGATATATAATCTATCACAAATAAATATTGCTTTCTTCAGTGTTATTAGTAATTAGATGTTGTTTCTTTATTCACGTAACCCCATTTTGACAGGGCTGTTGATATTAAACAATAAAAATAAGAAAAAATCCTACTTTTTTGGATATGAAGTTGTTCATTTAGTTTATTCATTACTCCTTATTAGAGGGGGAAATTTTGTCTGGATATTCTTTGTTTTTACATAATTTACTAGCAAAAGCTGGTTCATTACTTTGAGTCTTTCTGAGTAAAACCCAGATATAATCATGTCATCCCGTTTATATTGAAAAAATTATAAAACATTGATGGACATTGTTTTTTAAATGTTACTTACGATGCTCTTTATTTATTATAAAATAATCCACAAATGAATTCGTATTCATAACACTCATCGAAACATTGAATTAGTTTAGTTTTTAAATACTCGTAGTGGTTGGAAACAAATGCCTCTTTCAGTAATATATTTAGGTGATGATTGTTCGGAGAAATGTGCGAGGAAGTTTAATTTAAATTGGCCTCTGGCCAGATAGACGTAATTTATGTTTTTTTAAACAGAAATAATTCATAAAATGCTAAACATTTGCGGGATAAGATGTATGAAATGATTTTGAGTCCTATAAAGGGATGCTCAACTTGTAACATAAATTTTAATTGTCCATGATGTCCCTAAGGTCCGAAATCGCGAAAACAAATTGACGAGAGATCTGCCAAATATCGTATCTCTCAAAATTGGTGTTTATAAAACTTTCACCTGTCGCATTATAAATTATCACTCGTAATGGATTTTTCTCCTGCTATTTTATTAGAATATAATACACTTCATTTTTTCCAATTGAAGTAGAAACCAGTTAGTTACATGATAAGATAAACTAAGTGTTCTATCGAGTCAATTTTATTCCGTCTGCCGGTGTTGTTAAAAGTAAATAAATAAAATTGAAATAATAGTTAATGTGTAATAGGTAATGTTCGGTTGAAATTGAAAAAGGTTACTTCCTAGTATTCTTTAATTTAATGATTAAATTCCTCGACCAGTTCGTACCTATACTTCCAAGCATGTCGGGCATATCTTACTAGGGCCTCACGTTTTCCTTAACAGAAACTCAAGCAGTTGTACCCTTGTTAACAAAATGTTAAATTTCCGTTAAAAAATGTTTTGTTTTTTTGTTAACATTGTTAATAGTATTACAAACGCTCTGTCAAATAATGTTACAGTAATCACAATGAAGCATAAGATAAACTACTTCCGGCAGCTCCTCGCAGGTTAAGACAACATAGTAAGTTTCTTGCAGCTGTCTTTGATCTAGTGCTATCCTAATTAATACTTCGTTCTATTGCCTAATAAAATGGATGGACTCTCTTTTTTTCTCTCTCTTCGGCTCGCTCGCGTTTTACTCGAAGAATGGAATTACATGACGGTAATTATATGCCCTTTTCTCTCTTATTAACAATCCCCCTTCGTTCCACCTTGTGGTTAAACACAGCAATTGAGATGGTACAACTAATTGGAATATAATTAGGAACAAAACCAATTGGTGTTAATAACAAGATTAAATCGTCGAAATATTTTCATTTTTCTTGCAATATTGCACAAACCCAAGACGGTACCTGATTAAATGACAGAAAACTTTAACTTAGACAATCCTTTCAAGCGCCATAGATAATAGAGGCCTTTGGAAGAAGGGAAGCCCCAAGTTTCAGGAAGAGGCCCTAATATGGTGCACAGGTGCATCGAAGTTTGAACAAGCAGAGTGTAAGGGTAAGCGGGACGTACTACACTTCGGCAAAGCCACCTTAGATTATTCTCAACAATTAAAACAAACAAAAAAATTCACAGCCAATGTCAAATGTCTTTAGAGTTGAATAATGAAAATGAAAATAACTTTACATGAAGGTCATCAAAACTAATCATCCCATACCCCAAAGAAAGATTGTTGTTTTCATGATTGCTATATTTTGTTTCTAAGAAAACAATGAATGAGAAGGTAGATTATTTTATGTCGACTCTATTTTTGTATAAATAATCCCTATCATCCATCGATTCCTTAAAACTAATATATGCACCAATGCAGGATTTATATAAATATATTGTTATATTTATAACAGCATTTAGGTTTCAAGAAGAAATAAATACAAAATAGAAGAACTAAAAGTATTGTAAAGTTTTTGGCAAGTGTATTTTTTCTCCGAGATCAATTAAAAAAAGTACCGTTATCGAGTCAGTCAAAAACGAAAAGTATTGCCGGTTGCATTGTAAATTTGCTACAAATGATATGCAGGTTTCTGAAAAAATGATAAGCTACGCTTGTCTGAGATGTAGAGAATTCTTGTAGGATTTGTACTATCTTTGACAACGAAAAATCACCTTTAAATTTGCAATTTGTACACTGATATCTGATAGCACCATCGGCCCAGCCCACGTAATTTAACGACTATTTTTCTTTATACAAAAAGAAAACAGCATTGTGGAACGAAAATAGATTATTTTGTTATATCTTGCCAACAATTAGGATGTAAATAAAACATAACATTGCAGCGAATTTGTTTATAAACCGTGAAAATTAATGAGGCAATTTATAATGAACTTTAACTTGATTGACGGTCTTTGATGACGGTCAAGTTATGGGCATGTTACAATAGTATATCACAAATGTAAATGTATTTAAATCAATAAAACACAATTACCGTTATGTAATTTAAATTTTTACGATAAAAAGAAATTATAATTTTTCATTTGAAGCTATAAAATGTTTTGATGTCCCATGATTTTTTTGAACATTTTGTCCAATATATCATATCACCTTCAGCTTTATATATTGATCTCTGGTCATTTTCAAAATATAATTATTTGCCGTTATTCTAATACTTATGTATTGTTTTAATAGATGTAGGACTGGAAATGCATTAATTGAGAAGAACGCTTGGATTAACATAAGAATAATTTGTATGTTTATAATAAATACTTTGACGGCGGCAAAGTTTTTAAAATTAAACCGTTGCATTTAATGGAAAAAATTGTTTCCTGGACAGTTCTAAAATACATGTTGCAGGGTCGACGATCGCCTTTTGATCTAGTGTTCTCAGAAGTATTTTAAACATTACTTTAAAAAAATAAAGCTGTCCCGAAAGAAAACTACCGTTAGCAGGGCTTTCTCTGAGTTTTGATTGATAGGGCAACAATGTAGCCTCGTCGCGACACTTACGCCTTGCAACAACTCGTCTTGAAGATATGGGTGCTTAGTGTGCCAAATTTAAAAATAAACCTAATACACAATTAAACCCTTAATGTTAAAAATAAAATTGTAAATTTTCAGTGTAAGGGTTTTTCTCTGCGAAATTATTAACAAAATGAAATTACTATTTGTTCGGGTAAATTAAGTAATTCTTTAGGCTACGATAATTATCTGCATTTGCCTTATTTGCTTACCACGCTACAGTTTCTAAATAGATTCCTGGTCCTTGCCGTTTAAAAATTAACTGTAAATCGCAAAGAAGAAAGAAGACCTCTTTTAAAAATTCATCCGTCATCATAATTACAATTTGTTTCAGTAAAGTACTATTTCACCCCTCATCATTTCGAATTAGGCTAAACCCGGAGAACCTAGGTGGAAGGAAGAACTCACAGTCGGAGCATATCTGGTCATGAGACAACATTCATTGAATAAGTAAACGTAAAAAGTAATATTCAGAAATGATTACAAAAGTCTAATGCTTTATATCTCTTACAAAATCTACCTATGCCACTAGTTACTATTGGAGAGATTGAAGACGTTGAGAAATGAAATTGGTGAACTTTGGTTGAGCACCATACTTCACAACCGTACGCCAAAGAGGTTGTTCTCCTACTAATTAATAAATTATCAAAAAAATGCGTAGTTCTCTGTCGCATATTCAATGCGAAGATTGATTTTCAACTTTCAATCTTTTCAATATTTAATCTAACTTATAAGACTGTAAAAACATGCAATTATTATTCATAAATAAGCTGCGATAACGTTAACCAAAACGGGTATAACATAAAAAAATTCAGAAGTATTTCTAACAAATAATTAAAATAAATAGGTAAAACGAAATTTTAAATATTTAGATGAAGAAATAGAATATTTATAATCAATATTTAGAAAAATCTTTATAAATATTTTAACAAAAGCCAATGTAAAAATATTTTGATAAAATATTAATTAATCACCAATTATTTAAGCCCAAAGAATCCTTTCGTGTAAAGACAGTTGGAACTAATCTAACGCTTGGTCGAGGAGTGCAAATTTTCAGATGGCTCAACAAAAGTGTGTACAATTAATTCTCAAAATTTTACCAATTTTAATATTACATATATTTGATATTTACAACTACAAATATTGCATAATTGTATATTGTATATTCATGTATGTTGAATTTGTAATTTGAGTCTCTTGTAGGAAAAATTGCCCAGTGGCAACACTCTTTCACACTGAAATCTTTTCAATCTTCAAATAATGAGAAGGTCTCGGGGCCACTTTAGTTTCAATCATCTTGGAGGATTTTCATGTTGGGTTAGAAATGATAAATGATGCATTAATAGATTGTTGCGTGTGTTCAGTGATAGATGAAATTTTTATAGCGGATTTTGATGGGTTCATGTGCAAACGGGATGTGTTGGTGGTTATGAACAATGAACCGTCTAAAGCTAGCTACTAGCTAAAGATTGATATTTTTAATGTTAATACAATTTATTTTTTGTTTAAATTATTTGAAAAGTGACAAACAATTCTAAAAACGTTTTGTATATTAAAAAAATAAATAAAATTTGATTTAATTGAAAAAATGTATTATGCAAAAATTTGGCGAGGAGAACAGCGGATCGCTACACAGGGCGAATTGCACGAAAAGAGCAAACGATGTATTCACACGGCCCAGCTCCAAGGACGCGAAGTCAACGGCTCGCTGATGGCCAGACTGCTCGGCGCGAGAACGAAATCAATCCAACAATTACAGTCTCTCGCACCTGTTTCGGCAGTCTATAATTAAGGGAAACTAAAAATCCCGTACGAAAAAAGAGATGAGGTTTTGGTTTTGCATGGTTTTAATGACTATTTGGCCCATGGTACAGCGACGTCCACGCATGTGCGCAACGCAAACGACATAAGGTATCGCTGCAAAATCTAAACTCTCTTTACGTTTACATCCTGATGATTTATGAGTGAATAAACTCATTATTACTGGTGGTGAAAAATGAATTTGTAAGACGAAATAATAAATACATTTTTTTCTTCCTACAAGGAGTTTTAAATTAGGGTTTATTCGAAAAAGCACGCCGTTTTCGATTTTTTTAAATATAAGGGTAGTTTATTCCAAAAATATTTTTTGAGCTGATGTTGAAGCAAAATGTATTCGCCGGAAACGTAGACAAAAAAGAAAAATGTTTTTGAAATTAACTTTTTACAAAATTAAAATAATGCCATATGCTTCTTGGAATAAACCCTAATTTAAAAACTTCTTTTAGGAAGAAGAAGAAAAAAATATATATAACAATCCACGAGTTGAATCTAGAGTAATTTAAGAAAATAACAAGGCCAAAATAATTTTATAATATATAGCCAATATTATACATATGAAACATGTTGAAACTTTAATTTTTCGCAAAATGTGAGATTAAGTGTAAAGATCAATGAAACATAAATATTTTATTTATTTAAAATACATAAAATTACTTCAGTTTTTAAGTATTTAAGAACCTGCACGAGTTGTAAAATCTGATATTGTTTTAATATATTATTTTGTTTTATTGTTTAAAATGCAGATATTGTTTTATTTTGTTGTTTTAAAAGATATTGTTTTTATTAAAGTTTTTGTAATACAGACAATTTGTTCCGTTGGTGGTGGCTGAGAAACTGACATACTGATCGATAGTTTTTGCTGCTTTTTGTTTGGATTGAGGAAACTCGCGAGAATTGGCGGACTCGAAAGTAGTGCCGATCGATTCAATAATCTATTTCGCAAACATCAAATTATGCCACGTTATAGGTTTAAGTTTTTAATTAAGAACAAAAGAGTTTGTGATTTACACTCCAAATATATTAGCTTTACGTTATCCCTATAAATGTTTGGGAGAAGGCATGAAATCAATTTTTGTGCAGTAAATGGAAAAATATAGAAAATAACGTTCTAACAAACATACGTCACGATTTTGTTAAACATTACTTTCTGTTTTATTAATCAGTAAAAATGTAGTTATCGACTAGTAGTTCTGATTTATGTGATCTGGTAGGTGGTCCAAATTTTATAGGACCACGACCATGATCTACAACCAAAATTTATGCCTTGTGTACTTATTTTCAGAGGTTTCCATTTTAATTATTTTTTATTGTTTTATAATTTTTCCTACTATTTTCGTCTATAACAATGTGATAAATTGTTGGTTCAATTAGTTATAACTTATAGAATTAATTTAAATTTTAGTTGAAAATTACCTCCAATTAAAGGCTGAGGGACTTATATTTCTCGCAAACAAAATTTTATGTAATGTTCAGTCGGTTAAATTGTAAAACATTTAGTTCGGGTATTTTCGTTTATGAAAAATTAAAAATTCTAATCCAATTAAGTTAAATAATCAAAACCTGGCGACGTCTGGCAATTAAGAGTTTTTCGACTTCAAAATTTCTTCTAAAATTAAACCTTGTAGTAAAAGGTACAGGTAAAGATATAACTTGAGTCGTTAAACTGGAAATTATGACTGCTGATGTGACCAGTTTTACCTCTGATGATTTCAAAATTTGTTTGTCCGTCCAATAGATAGAGAGGCAGTAGATTTAAAGTAGGTAAATTATCTTCTTTTGTTACAAATTAACACTTTCAGCATGAACATGAAATAAGAAGTTATGCAAAACTTAGCGACTTCTGCTCATTACAGAGATATATGTGATTGAAAATTCACTACTTTCAGATGTACGTAGGGCAAAGACACAAAACAATAAAAATTTCAGTTTGAAGTGGCAAGAGACTGCTGATGTCACATTCGGAGAGGACACTTTTTAAATTCGTTTGTACGACAAATAATCAAAACTATTAATTATAAATAATTTTTTATTAAATAATATTTAACGAGGTCATCTACACAGTAATCCGAAATATCACTTTTTTAATAATTGAATTTTGCTTTCCCTTATATAGAATCTTCATGTCAATCAGTTTAACAAATTTCACACGGTTTCTAATATTTATCTTTAACGTTTAACAAAAAATATACATATATATTTTCATTGGTAGTTCCGCTCTTTGTTGGACATTCTCCCACAGTCTAATTGTCCACGATCTTACCAGTCTTTCAAAACCAAAAGAGCTATACTGGTCGAAGAAACTCGGAAGAATAATTGAATTTAATAATTTACTGTTAAACGTTACAAAAGAACCTGATCAACTGCAACCAAACTATGCACGTGATGTTTAACAGGTCATTTCAATAATACCTTTCTATTAAATTTAAAAAAAAATTATAATTTTATAATAAAATATGAGTATAGTTCAGGTTCTTCCTTTGAATATAGAAAGGTTTCACATTTAGATTTTAAATTAAAATGAATCAGAAATATTTCTTGATTAGCTAATTTTGTTTGTTGAAAATGCTTGTGAACATGGAAAAGCTGTCACTGCTCGCCTTGCAGATTTGTAGAAAGCAGTGAATAATTTGTCCAGCTTGGTAAGCAGAGCTTTGCAAAATGTTATTGACCTTTGTAGTAATCCTGGGAAAATCTTTTCTTTAATTTTAAACTGTATGAGATCTGTTTAGTAGCATTCTACATGAAAATGTTAACAACAGTTATTTACGCTGATGATTAAACAATATGATATCTTTATAATTTACCTAAGTCAGCAAACTTTGTACGACAATTGTATTTTGACGAAAATGCGGGAATCGCTATTGAATATGCACGAAGTTAGTTAACTCTTTGAAAAAAACTTCAAATAATACATAAATTATTTTAATCGAAATTTATAAAATTAACATTAAAGAAACCTAATTTAAATATTTTAAGTTGCGATTGTCGGAAAAGATTCTATAAAAGAGATATTAATGTTTCGGAAAGTCGACGCTTTTTTTAATTTCTTTTCATTTGCAATCTAGTATTTTATTCGGATCACGAGCCAGCAAGTGAGGTGCATAACTACATCTCTAAATTCCAACAACCTTGAACCTAATTCGCGAGAGAACTTATTTCGTCTTGTCCATACAAACGAAGTTTTTTTTAATTATTTGTCAGTCAATTATTCTGCATTGAATCATCGATCGACCTTCGCGAAAAGTAACCCGGTGAAGTAATTGCAAAAGAATGTTCGGTGGAGGCAAAAGGGGTCGGAAACATTCAAAACTGTACCATGATGTTTGTCAATATTTGATAGAACATTGTTGAAGATATTCAACTACTGAAATTGAGATTAATTAGTTTAGAAAACGTTGCCGATAAATTGTTGTAAATTTACACAAGATTAGAAAAATCTGTTTTTATGGTTGAGACTATTACTACTTGATATGAGAACGTGATGTATTCTATCGTAAGTAAAAAATATAATTCTTCATTTCCCATAATAAATTATAAACAGTTTCAACAAGTGTTGGTTAGATTTGTATTTTCTAATTGCAAAAATTAAGCCTTATTAGCTATTTTTATAGTCTTAACAAAGTGTATATAAAATATAGAAATATGTAGTTATATAAAATATAAAATTGTATTTTAATAATGAGTGCCATTTTCAAAACAACATCCCCTAATACCAAAAATTCATCTAAATTCTCAGAGAGTTGTCTATAGTTGAAAAAAATGGTTCTTCTATCTCCGATGTAGGAAATTAAATTTATCCAAAAGTTGTCCACGCTGTAGAACTGTTCAATTCTCTTACAACGTCAAACCATAACACTATAATAAATAATGAATTACACATCTTCACTAGTTGGACTCTGTGGTATTTTTCGAATTGTCTTTTTCGGTATGTGGGGTGATCAAATGTGTATGTGTGATACCTAGCCAGTATATAAAACAGGCCCACATTAAAGATAGTGAAAAGCCAAAACGCATCTGAAAGACCAAAGTGGTCGTAAATATCCAAACGAACAATTTGAATTAATTTTAAATGTTTTAGGCAGTAGAAGTAATCACATCATATCTGAAAAGCATGTGATTGATACCAGAAGAGCCAGGACTGGGATTTGTTGGACAAAATTATTGATCCTATTTTTTTTAATAGCGAACATTTAATACACTCATGTTTTATCAATAAAAATTCACTAATTATTGCAATGCTTTACAACAATGTTCATTAGGAATTCATGTTACAATTTACAAACCGTAAATCCAATAGTTTTATGGATGCGGATTGAATAGCGTGGTGAACGAGATTATTCGGTTATAAACAGTAAAAAAAAAAGTGTTAAACATTTTTTTTTTCTACCAGTAACATATCTCGTTTAATATATGTCGTGCATGCAATTACCATAACTGTAAATTTAAAAAAACCAATCTGTGAAATTGTCTGTACATTTTGTATTGGTCATAAATTCATATTTAAGTCCATACATGTCAAGTCGGACAAGTCCATACATGTCAAGTCGGACAATTTATGCAGTCGTAATTAGGGAAAAGTGTGTTAAAATTTCTTTCTACAATTTAAAAGTCTTTTTCCACGGTTCGTTAAACGCTCTTTCGTTAATGCATACGGCACGTCAACGGGATCGGTTTGGAGGACACGCGATGCGATAGTAAAGTGTTGCTGACCTTAGCCAAGACACACTGGCCAACGTCATTCGACCTTGCAAACACCAGTGAACAATTAGGCGTCATGGACTGCCCCAATCAACCGTACAAAGGCACGATGCTGCATCTCACGATCATCACTGACGCCCATCGAGAACGAGCCCGGCACAGATCTTATTCAATTAAACGTCGAGCTACAAAAGATGCACACAGAAAAACAAACATGACCCCTATTCATTCCTGACCTATCACTCACCTTGCCCTCGTATCTCCGCCTCTTGAATAGTGAGTAATGGTCTTAATAAAACAGCATGTCATACACAAAGTGGGAAGTACACTGGTTACTAACAAAGTACAGGACTACATGAACAAGAGAACGGCCAACGGACACATTTTATTAAGAGTTTCCTTTCAGAACGTACTGGCAATATCGGAAAATCTGAAAGATAAGATCACAAAGAAACTGGCCAGAATCATCCAAAGTAATAAATTATTTATCATGATTACCAATACAGCCCATTTTGGTTTATAATATACAATGATCACCACAAAATGTCATTATGAAATAGAAACAAAATGTTTAATATTTGTTATACATAAAATATAGTTTTCTGTAGCAGCAGTAAATTATCTCGAATGTTTTAATGTGCTTATAAACCAGGGAGATATTAATTTTTTTAAGTCAAAGAAGGAGCGAGGTTCTGCATCGCCAAAAGAAAAAACTAGTAATTGTCGTAGTAATGTTTAGATAAAAAGAATCAATTTAAAATGTATTTTACACTGAATGGCCCTAGATTTTTTGGAATTTGTACAGGATTTGACAAAAAAAGGTCTCTTAAATCCGCATATTGGCCATCGACCAGCAAGACCTCGGGCTTGGAACCTATCTATGGTACAAATACAATTCCAGGGTTATTACTTTGTTTTGAATTGGTTCACATAGTCACAGTTAAAATGATATATTTGCAAAAGTAAAGTAAAACCAAAAATCTCTTACCCCTATGTTCAAATAGGAATCAGCATTAAGGTTTATTTTAAATATCTACTATTTCCAAATAATTAATTTATACAAATTGATAGCAAGGTAGAAACAAAAGGTAAACAAACTGCATTTAACATGCTTTAGTTTAATATAACAAAACAGAAAACAGTAAGTACTTTAGTATTTATATGATGCTATTGTTTGAGGAAATCTTCGTGTACAAATTTCAAATGTTATATTATCAATTTTTATATTATTAAGGTTGTTGGATATCCAACTAAAAAATTCTCAAGCTTTTAAATAATAAATAAAAATTATTTTTAAGTCAACCCTTCTTAAAAATAGTAGGTGAACATTCTTAGCATGGAACGCGATGATGAGATTTGGCATGTCTCAATTGAAATGAAAGACGCTTAGCAGCGAAAAGAATGGGAACAAGTGTTCAACTTTCAAAATTATTAGGGCGAATGCCTATCGTTTTGGCAGTTGCACTGTCATCTAGGTTCAATTAACGTAGTTTAGGTACCGCAGGCACCTTTACGAGACGCTGAACATTGCATTTCATTACGTTATCAATCAATTTGACAAAACTGGAAGAGATCGTGTGTGAAACATGTTATAGAATAAATATATTCTACCATGTTAATAAATTCGTAGTTTTATTGAAACGATTATCGATCCGTATAATTTACTTTACCTTTATAATACTATACTACTCTATTATTATAAACAAATAATATGCGATTTTATCATGAGGTGGTTTAGTGGTTTCTGATCGTCTGGCCTATTTGGCTGTTCGGCTTCTTGCCATCATCCATCTTAGTCGGGACCTATTTAATAATGGAGTTGGTCGCTCTTACTTTCGACTTTGACTGTTTATAGTGGCTCAGTTCTGTAGTTAGTGAACTGTTTTGAATGGTATGATGTTTGTAATTTTGTGTACATTGCTTGGTTTTCAACTAGGTTTTTGATTCCCTAAATGTCGTTTTATGTTCCATGTATGTGTCTTTTATTTTCTTGCTCGTTTGCCCGATGCACTTTTAAAAAAAATAAAAAATTATTATTATACTACAATAATAATACTGCTGTTTTATTTCAGATCCTAAATTAAGGCACTGGAGAGGTCAAGAGATGCTCTATTTCAAGTTTTCTGATAAGATGTTAGATAATAAAGTAGTTAGGGCAAAACTATGGCTATACTTAAGACCTGGGGAAACTGTCGAAAACTCCTCGGTCACTATAACCGTACTTAGGACGCTACGAACGTCGAGTAACTCGGATATGCCGACTCTGAGCACACTGACTTCTACTAGGGTAAGTGGGCAAAAAAGATAATATTAATTGCAATTTACAATAAAAAATTAATACATAATTTTTAAACAGGAAGCACGGCCGATTCGGACAGGGAGATGGGTGTCGATTGACGTTAAGAAACTAGTCGTGGAATGGTTTAAAAACCCGAAGGAAAACATGGGGCTCGGAGTGCACGCAGCCATACCACTCAAGGATTCCTTGCATACACAACATCTAATAGCCCTGTCGTCGCAATACGAAGGATCTTCATATGTAAGAAAATTTCAAATTTTACGATTGATGTCAGTATTGTATAAAGAATGCTGCTTATCTAAAATAAAGTTTTAAATTATAAATAAATCAGAAGAATAAGTTTACAGTGGACATTAAAATCCCATGTGTTAACATTTCCGCCCCGTCAATAATTCTCACTATACTGATTCTGTACTTTTACTATACGTTTAATTTGAACCGATCAATTCTCAATTTTTACCGCGATCGGCTAAATTGGCCGCTTAATCCCGGCGAAGTAATTTTTTTGCGTTTATTTTCGCATGGATCCAGTTTAGCACAGTTTTTCTTTGGTCATAAGAGACACATGCCTTATGTGTACATCTTCTCTTATACTGCGACAGTTACAAAATCAGAACAACATTGATTTATTTTGAACAGGGATGATCCACACAACCCATGGTAGCTACGGATTATGTTTATTATCGAATAAACTTTTTTATTAAGTCCATTTTAGCGATCCATGGCTTATTTTTTCCTACCAAGCTTGATTAACTTAAACCGCATTTTTTTTTGGGGGGGTGGATTGGCACCTTTGATACCATTTACTTTCTAAATTATTTTGAAACAGATTTCTCTAAGTTATGTCATTCCTTCAACCACGTTTTTCCAGAAGGCTTTTTTTCGGAATTATAGAACGATAATTTCATTGAAGAATCTGTACGTTAGCCATTAAAATAATTATACTTTTATGTAGAAAAAATATATTTAGATTTATTAAAATGTGCAAAATTGTTTAAAAAATGTTATTATGATTGCAACAAGAAAACGACATTTGAAATATGGCAATAGGAGGGAAAATTTGTAAGGTGAGGTTGAGATGGGGAGTTGATGTCCGAGTGGAACGAGGTCACGATAGCTCAGGTGGTAGAGCAGCGGCGTATCTAGCCGAAGGTCATGGGTTCGAATCCTTCTCGTGCCATTGACTTTTTTCATCTCAACTAAAAACCGTAATTAATTGTAATATATTAATTGGTCGAGCGGACCACGAAAATAGTGAATTAATGTATTTTTATCGTTATGATAGCTACAACATACTATTTTAACGTAAAAAATTTAAAGAAGATCAAAATTCATCAGTTTCAATCAAAATTATTTAATTAGGATGTTTTAAAATAAAATTCGTTAAAACTAAATAAATTGTAATCTGTCACTAAATGATTTTTCGGTATTTTGGTGATTTTTCTTTTAAATCATCACAATTATTTTTATTAAAATTCGTGAATTTCTGATGTCCTTTAATTTGGTTTACATTAAAATAAGTTTGTTTAAAAATACAAGGATGAAAAACTTATAGTTTGAAATAAACAACAAAATACGAGTGTTCGATTTTTTATTTATTTAAACCTACGTTCCGGGATTTCGCGAATGAAATTTTATAACGCAAGTACATTTTTTCATAAGATACCGTCCTCATTTTAGTATATTTTTAATGGTTACTGATGTCTTTACAATTTGAATTTTCCTAATTAACACATTTTGTATCCAAAATAAGATGGATTATTCCAGACAAAATTCAATGGTGACAAAAATTGGTACTGGACAAGTGCATTTGCTGAAGTCTCGAATGTACATTGAATTTTTTTTCAACTACTTCCCACGTGTAAATCCGGCAGACATATTTACAATTTGGCCGGAATATTATTAACAATATTATTATGTTCAAATTAAAAGATTATTTTTCCGAGTTTCCTTGGATGCATTTTTCCAACGTTTTGCTCCTAGCTTTCCACGAGTACAACGAATGGAGCAGTGTCTTCAAACTGATAACAATTAAGTAAATACGGCAGCTGGACTTATCCAACTTGTAGAGGTCACGCTTCTATCTAGTTGTAGTAAAACAATTGGGCTAAATCAATTTTAAAAGGAGAGAGAGGGAGAGAGGAAAAGACGTTAAAACGTGATTAAGATTTGAAAGGAGTGGCGTGTCTCAAAGCGATTAGTGGGGCCAGTATGTTAACCTACATACAAAATTTGCATGAGCCCACATGTTCTGATACACATCGTAACGACATGGCCCCGTACTTCTACTAGGTATTCAAATGAAACAGTTACTGATTTGCGATACAATATAGAAATAAGGGATTTATATTAAATTTTCAGTTAAAACTCTGAGCTTTATATTTAATTAAATTTGTTAATAGTGACTAATGACTAACGTCCCATTTATATATATATTACGCAGGGCGGGCGACCAGGACCCGAGGGGTTAGAAGCCTGGGTTGGCCCGTACCTCATCCCTAAAAGGTCCGGGACCTGGTCGGCTCACGAGTCCTGCATAAACCTATTGGACTTATTAACAAACCCCAGGATTTTGGACCATTTTATCCTGGGGAGTGTTTTAGTTAAGTCCTCTCCTTCGAAGGTGTCGAATCTTTCCCTAGCATACCTATCACATTCGGCTAGGTAGTGTCGAGCCGTTTCCTCTTTAGTTTCGCAGAAGCGGCAGAAGGGGTCTGGTAGGGAGCCCATTATGAAGAGGTGTCTTCTCAGGGGGCAATGGCCCGTCAGGATACCTATCAGCCTCCTAATTCTCCTCCTAGAATTGGAGAGTAACCATTTCGCTTCCTTGGGTTTGATTTTCTTCAGAAACTCCTTCGATTGCCTGCATCCGGGGGACGTATTCCATTCCTTGAGGAATTGTTTCATTCTCCAGCAACTTATACTCTCTTTTGCTGTGCTTAAAGAGTGGGGTAATACTGGTTGCGGCCCGACAAACACAGTATTTGATCCTTCCTTGGCCAGGCTGTCCGCCTCTTCATTGCCGTAGTGTCCCTTATGAGCTGGTATCCATACAAGGGTTACCCTATTCTCATACCTGGTAATGATCCTGTTAATGAGTTCAACCGTTTCCTCCACCAGTCTAGATGTTGATAAATCTTTTTGTAATGCTTTTAGACTGGCCTGACTGTCAGAAAATTTTTTTATATCTTTTCCCCTTATCCTGTTAGCCATAAGTGTTCTGCAGCAGATATTAATGGCCCAGACCTCTGCCTGAAAGACAGAGGTGTTATTACCAAGAGGGGAGGAGATGCTGATCCCTTTAATTCCAACGTCTCATTTAGAAATGAGTTTTAAAATGTTAATTTCTGTTACAATGATTCTCTCTAACTTCATTTTAAAATACGACACACATCACATTAGTTTTGAAAAAGAGCTCTGCTTAATATTTTTTTATATATTTATTTTATACACAAAAATCACGCGTTGTTCTGCAAAATAATATACTTATTGTTTTAGTAACATATAATGTGGATAAAAGTTGGAAAATGTATATCTTGAAAAAAAAATCAAAAATCAGCTTTTATGGAATGGCTTTTAAAGAGTACTGATAATTTAATATATATAGATTTCGTTTACAGTTTTTGCTTTTTTTAAAAAAAGTTTAACTAAAATTTGAAAAGAACTTTTGTGATATGATGTCTTTCAAATTATAAGCATTTGCCTGATGAACTGTGAACCAATAGTTGGTCACCAATTGTAATATAACTGGTCAATTATTGAAAATATTAACCTATATTATGTTATAATAAGTTTTTTATAAGTTAATGTTTCTTATAAAAATTCACATATAGAATGTTAATACAAATTTAATTTTAGGTACCATTCCTTGAAGTGCACATAACAGATATAAGAAAGCATAGAACAAAGAGAACAATAGGATTGAATTGTCCTGAAAATTCTGATGAGAAACGATGCTGTAGATACCCTTTGACTGTTGACTTTGAAGAATTTGGATGGGATTGGATAATAGCACCGAAGAAATACGAAGCCAACTACTGCTCTGGAGAATGTCCACTTGTTTTTCTGCCAAAATACCCTCACACGCATATAATTCACATTGCCAATCCTACAGGAACACCTGGGCCATGTTGCGCACCAAGAAAAATGTCTTCAATTTCTATGTTATACTTTGACCAAGAGTTTAATATAATTTATGGTCTCCTTCCTGGGATGGTTGTAGACCGCTGTGGTTGTGCCTAGTCTGACTAGTTGAACACATAAATACAACCACCTAAGCCAGCAATACCTCAGATGCTACTTAATTTTATGTGGATGTCCAATTTTCAGCGACACAAAACATACTTTTTAAATACCTCAACAGAATTATACTACATGTACCTCTTCACAAAGAAAATTGTTTTCTAAGCTTGAATTTCTTATTTTATTTTATTTATAATCAGTAGTTTCAATTTTTGATCAAACTCAAACATATTGTGACTTCATTAATAAAATAAGATGTCTATGAAAAATGTGTCGCTCACAAAAGTCGAACAAACACCTTGACAGATGAAGTAGGAAATTTGAGTGCATTCGACCAGGAGGGCCTTTACATACAGCCAGTAGAGAAGAAGATTGGAAATATGCTAAATTATTGTTTATTGTGCGTTCTTGAGGGTATTATCTTCTGGGAACAAATTCTTAGAAAGCTAGACTATTAAAAGATCAGGTTTAAAGGTTATTTAAAAAATAATAGATTTAAAATTTAACATTTTGAAAGAATGTGATAATCATTTGTTAATATTTCATAGTAAATATAGTAATGAATTGATGAAGTGCAGAAGAAGAAAATGAAAAATAATTTGACCCATTTATTTCTGTTTGAAAAAAAAAATTATAGTTCCACAAAAAAGTTAAATCTCACTAACACTAAAACATCTTGTGATTTTTATACTAATTGATCAAAATAGTGATAAATATTTGTATTTTATTGAAATAAAAGTGATAATTTTTTTCATAAATTTTAATCTTAGTATTAAATCAATTGATAGTGTGATAAATATTATTATTAAAAAAATTGATTTTTTAATTTTGTTTTATTTTGAATAGTGACTTTTTTTAGATTAGTGATTGATTTATTGAGCAGTGTTTTTGTTGTTATTGTTCTCTTTAAAAAAGAAATTGTGTGAATGCAACAAATTTGCCTTTTAAGCTGCCTTATAACAAAGAAAGTGGTTATAATATTAGAAAAAATGAAAGAACTGTCAAAATTATTTAATTAATATGTCAATTATAAATTATATGAATAAATAAACCACAAAATTTTTAAAAAGTTTAGATTTTTTTAAATGTTTGGTACATTACTTTAGGAAAGTCTAATATTTTGTTTTTCAATAACAAACTGTACAATTTAATGTGTGTTTTATGTGTAATTATGTACAAGTCAATAACATCCAGTATCGATGTCTTTAAAAAGGAACATTATATCTCTTTGTCATTTTGATTAGTCTGGTTCTTTCAGTGCCTTGTGGAACTGCCTTTTCAGAAAATTTAACATGGTATACTGCTCCGAAAATAAAATAAAAACACTTATATGAAAATAAATTGGTATGATTTGAATGTGTGTCCAAAATAAGAGGATATAAAATTGTTTGATTTAGATATTAGTTATAAAATAACTGAATAATGAAAAGACTGTGTGTAACCAGAAGATCTCTAATGGTGAAGGGAAACAAGGATAAGGAAAGGCTATAATAAGAAGATCAAATAAATTTGAAAGAAGTGTGGCTTGTGACTTTGGGGATTTGATTTTATTCCTTTAATAATTCGGTATTAATAGAATCTAAATTAGTTATCTTGATTAATTATTCCATTCACTACAACAATGTGGTGCCAAACAAATAACTACAGCACAAAAGTTAACTCAACTATTGTAGCTTATGAATTATACATATATAACTGCAAGATGAGTTTAATTTTCTCTGATTTCCATTGTACCATGTATATTGTGAGACAAGTAAACATTATTTCACACAGTGGTCAATATACGAATATCTAGATTTTTAACCAGAAGTACAAATACATATGGAAAATTGTACAATTTCATGTTATTAGCATTTTAATATTGTTCTTTTGTAAATTAGATGTAAAGAAAATGTAAATTGGAGATAAACAAAATATTTTCTAAATTGTAATTAAAATATTTAAAACATTTTTCTGTATGTCAATACTTTTGTATGAACTTGTTTTTAAAATCATCTATTTTTAAAAGTTAACTTACAATTTTTAGTTGAAAAATTTAGGCAGGGATTATTAATAAAAAAAGTTTTTAAAAATAAATTGTCCTTCTTTTCCCCATAATTTATCATTGGTTTTCAAAGGAAAGGGAAAAGGGGAAAACAAAAAGTAGAAGAAATAAAGTAAGTAAAAAGCAGTCCAAATTTAAAAATATATATAGTATTTATGTAGGTACCGATGATAATAAACAAAAAATTTGGAAAGAGTGCCATGGAGTTCCAGTAGTAATGTGACACCATATTGTTATCATGATTTTTAAGAGTAATAACATTTTATTACTACTTGATATGGACAAATAAAATTATATTCTAATGCAATTTTGAGGTAGTTTTGTTGTAAATAGCCAGTATATGACGAAAATTCTTTGAGCAAGTACATAATTTGTAGAAAAATAACATCAAATGATAAGTAAGAATACATACATACTTTCAAAATCATTTTGATTTCTTTACTAAACATCTTTATAATCACATTCCTCACACTATACAATCCAAAACCAATCAATTTTTCAAATGACTATGCAAAATTTTATATTCTACAATAAATAAAAATGAAATTACAGCATGGAATGTATGTTTTATGGAGTTGTTTTACTTTGAAATCATTTGAAATTTGAAATAAGAATATATGTACAATCTATCATTTTTCAAAAGTAAAAATTGATGCTATTAAAATTAAAACAATCATGTTTTACATTTTTTTATATATTGTGAGGGGTCACATTTTGATCATGTACTGTTTGTTAAAACAAAATTAAAATTTTTTATATAATTTGGAAATAAATTGGGCAATTTGAAAAAAATCTTAGCAGCAATAAAAGGCTGATTTTCCTGTTCACCTTTGGGTACAATATTTATTCATGTGACAGACTAAAAATCAGAGATAATGGATTAATGAACCCCTAAACAGGGGGATAGGCAGACCAATAGAAAGCAGATTAGGTAAAAGAAGAAACCACAAAAAAGAATTCCGTGCAGGTTTTAAAAAGAGGTTGGTAAAATGGACAAGTGCTGAATAGCATAAGGAGGGTGTGATAATAGTAATAGGCAGTTTAAAAATGATGCGACCTTATGGAGTTTGCTAATTTTCAATTAATTCAAATTAAAGTATTCCCTACCAAATATCAAGCTTACAAATTAGGAATCATTTCTGACCTGACCAGAATGCAGATGTTCACTATACAGAATCATCGTTAGTTGAGAATTATTTTAGTTTTAGAAAAGGCTAATCTAATGAGCTAATGCATATAAAAAATTACATTTATTCAACCTGAGGATGGGAATTTATTTTCGGTTTAAAAGTTTTTTTTATGTGTGATAAATTTAATCAACTGCATAAAACAGGCTGAAAGACCTTACAATCCCACCTTTGTACTCGCATGCTCATTTACCTGACCACCAACAGAGAGATAGATTATTTAAATAACATTCGCCCTCTTAAGGGAAAAACTTTTCCCTTAAAATAGCAATGATGAACCAGGTAAATTTTTACATGGTTTAAAACTAACTACACTAATAATTTTACACTTAAGACATTATTTAAAAAACACTTTAAGGAAACCGGGAGGTTTGCCTGAAAATGCTATAATGAAAAAACAATTGTATTCATTCCAACAAATGTGGTTTCAAAGTAGAAGACTGATTAATTATGGATTAAACGATAGTGCTTGTTAGTGTGTGGGGGAGGTGTATAAGAAACAGGGGTGATTAAATGATAATTTAATGTATTAAAATGTTAGAGCATTGAATATTTAAACAATCATGTATTAATGTCTAGCATACTCACTAACCTGACTGCCAACAGAGAGAGTTGACTTACACTTTGTAAATCTCCCCTGGAAAAAGACAAAATTAAGTTAGATTTTGTGAATAGTAAGAACATACATCTAAACAGCACATTTTATATAAATGAAATTTACCCTCTGAAAGCGACAATCCCCGTAGTGAAACAGCAAAGATGAACCAAGTGAATCTGCACACTGTTTAACACTCACGGAACAACTTTACGCACTATTTAAATATCACTTCACGAAAACGGGAAAAAACATAAAAATGGATGAAAACAATTTCTGTAAAATTAACCTGCAAGAAATGTCTCAAGAGCACAAGAAATATAAAATGTAATTTATGAAAAAATATTCTTGAAACACAACTATAACATATAAAAAGGGGTGAATGTATATTATTGTACAAGTATAAAGTAAATGTAAGTTTTTTAAATCATTTAAAAATTGGGGAATAAACCCAATATTTTCAATTATTAAATGAGAAAAATACAAATAGTAAATATTTGGTAATAAATGTAATAATATTTATTTATTTCCTTATAGTATGTCTACTTTTTTATGGTTGACCCACAGATATGTACATTTTGGTATATGTAGACAGGTAGAGTCATGATAATGTTAAGCGACACTTTTATGTGTTAAAATGTTGAATATTTGATGTATTAATACCTACCATGCTCACTAACCTGTTTACCAACAGAGGTAGTACTTTGTAAATCACTCCTGAGAAAAATTAAGATAAAATTAGAGAATTATAGCAAATATACATTGCATGTTATATAAATAGCATTTACCCTCTGAAGGTTAGATTCCTCGCCTTAAAACAGCAATGATAAACAACGTAAACGTTCACATGGTACAGAACATTCAAAACAATGGTAGCAGAGCAACTTTACAAAATTTTTAAATGAGAAAAAAAGACGACAAAATGGATGAAAATCCCTGGAACATAGAAATGCAGAAAATTAAACATACTTGACAATAAAATTATTTTTTACAAACAACAAAAACGTGGCCACAACTATCGCATATAAAACTTTATTAATATAAATTATTGTATAAATTCTAAGCCAATTTAAGTGCTTTTTATGGATTTTCAAAAAAAATTTTAAACAATTATAGAATCTACTAAATTCTCTACCCTGAATGATTATATTTAATATTTCAGTATATTTAATCAATTCACTAGGTTCGTGGTCCGTTTGGCCAATTAATGTTTCTATTAATTAAGGTTTTTAGTTGAGATAAAAAAGTTAGTCTCACGAGCGGGATTCGAACGCACGATCATCGGCTAAATACTCTTAAGCTATCGTGACCTCAATCTTTATCTCAACTAAAAACCTTAATTAATTGAAAGCTATTAATTGGTCAAGCGGACCATGAACCTAGTGGATTGAATAAGTTTAAACGAAGTGTACCTTCACTAAAGCTCTCCGCGGCCATTTTATTTGTGGCCGAGAATCAACTAGATTACACGACACTGAAAAAATGGCAAAAAGGAGGGAAAATAAAAATGGAAGGTTATAGTGTCCGTGTTGATCGAGGTCACATTGCTCATGTGGTAGAACAGCGGCGTATCTAGCCGAAGGTCGTCGGTTCGAATCCCGCTCGTGACACAAACACTTTTAACTTAACTAAAAAACTTAATTAATTGAATGATATTTAATGGTCTAATCACCCAGGCTAAGAAATGCAAGTATACGGGGTATGTAAAGCAATATTTTAAACCAAAAGAAAATACAATTAAATTAAAAACTCTATGACTGATTTACATATGATACCATTCGTAGTTATATCTCTGATAGATTTAGGAATGGCTCAATTGCATTTTAGCTTAAACAGCAGTACTAGTAGAATAGAAATAATAACGGTGTGGCGAATATGTCAGTTCAATTTTCATAAAGGATGATTCTTACAGGTTGTTTACAAATATGTGGATTTCAAGCAATAACCTCGGTAAAAACCATATTTTATAAAACGTATAAATATTATATAGAATGTACAGATTTGTATATATTACAAATGTTATCGCTGTATGTTTTTCTTATCACATGCTCACACAAAGATCTCGCCCATGGACCCAAAAAATTTTTGGTTTCATTTGGCTCGTAGACCGAATATTTAAACTTCCATTAACACTTGCTAATTATAAAAAAGAATGTCAAACAAATAAAACATTTGCTAAAAACAATGGATAACAAGAAATATTTATTGATAGGTTGCTTATATAAAAATTAACTTTAAAATAAGCAACAATTGGACTCAATCACCCCTGAAAAATCAAATCATTAGGTTTTCATTGGTTGCCATACATTGGTGAGCCATCAGAAAAAGTAGGTAAAATGATTCAACAATAAGCTTTTAGAGTATGAATTCTCTTAGGAATAATTTTTCAAAACCTAAAGACAAGCTTGACAACTTCTCAAGAAGCTGGGTTTACCAACCTAATTGTAAAGATAACTATGTTAAATATAAAGGACAAAGTGGCAGAGAAATAAAAATGAGAGTTAAAAAGCACTTGATTAAATCGAACAAATTTTCTGAATTTAAAGACCACCCAAAGGAAACAACACAATTTAGTTTAAAATTAACTACAACATTGTTACACAGTTTCAACAAAGAAACAAGATTGGATTGAGAAATTAGAAATTAAAACATGAAGTAGTAAATGTGGAGGAGACAAATGCATATAATGATTTTGATTTACCTTCTCTTTGAAATATGTACCTAAATAATATGTGACATATAAACTTATCCAATTAAATAAGTTATTTTCGTTATTTAATTTTATATTAATTTATTATTCATTTTTCAATTTTATTTTTTATTATTATTATTTTATTTTATTTTATTTTATTTTTTGAGTAATACCAATGGGTGTTTTCTCCACTCTTGGTTTTAATTTTGTTTTGTTTTAATTATGTTCTCACTGTTACTTATTACCTACTTTAAGGTAGTTGTAATGTACAACAAATATTTAAAAAATTAATTGTTATTAATTTACAATTATAAATGATTACAAATTAATCACTAATTTAAAATACTTTTTTTTTTGTAAATAATATTTAGTTATGACATAGTTCATTTTTGTCGTATGTTTAAAATTGAATGCTATAAGAACCAGTTTCACAATGGAACTTCAGTGGTCCACCCTTACAAGTGCAACATATCATAACTCCTTCAACCTGATGAGCTTTAAGCTTGAAATCCTGTTGGTTGAATATGAACTATCTTTTAAAAAATTATTGTACCGAAATGGTTCACTCAAGTGGTTAATGTACTTGATAAAATTAATTTTAGTTATTTTTTCAAAGTTCAATGAAAAACTGATGTGAAACTGTTTCACAATATAATGAAAGAGCAGCTTGTTGAGGCAATACCCCAATTCTACAGTCAGCTTTATGAAATTATATGATTTATGAATGAGTTTTATTTTCTCATGCTGTTATGGGCTGGTTTCGAGTTCTATCCTGGCTCACCACAGTAATAGATCAGTGGGTACTATATGTGATCACGAGGGCTTAAAACTGAAATTAACTTTGGACCATTTTGACGATAGTGCACAACATTGTTTCTTTGACCTGACCGTTCTCCTTTTGGACAATGGAAATCTCCTCCTATTTCTTCTGCTGCAGGTTTGTTAAAACACACACATACACACCTATCCATAGGTGCAATACCAACAACTATCAATTAGTAGAAGACTAAAACATTAAGGTTCAAGTCCTAGAATT
This sequence comes from Cimex hemipterus, assembly GCA_039619505.1. NCBI lineage: Eukaryota > Metazoa > Arthropoda > Insecta > Hemiptera > Cimicidae > Cimex > Cimex hemipterus. The sequence goes on from CM077102.1 coordinate 18,535,500, forward strand.
TCATTCCTTGTAGCAGAAAAAAAGCAAATGTTATACTGTTCAGAAAATTTGAACAATTAAGGAATAGTTCCTTTAACACCAAACTGATTTGCGGTTCTGGGAGTGACATAAGGCTATTGTAGCGGAAGAAGTTAAAATGGCATTTGGTTTTCTTGGCCTCAAAGTGAATAGCATTGCACAGACACATGTAACATCCATTGAACCTAAGCTTTGCTTGAGTTTGGAGTTTTTGTTCAGCAAAAGGTACTGGAAATCGAATACGGAGTAAGACTACTTTTTTCATTTGTTTTTTTGTGTTCCAAATGAAAAACTTCTCTCGCTTAGTAAGGCTGACACTTCTTCCTTATTGTTCATTCCAATATCAGACAATTAAAGTGGTAATTAATGGTTATTACAACAAAATATAACACAAAAAATAAATAAATATAACAATATAATATCCTTGGAATGCTATATATGATAAAACAGCCCTGTTTTCTCCAGAAATCGGGAAGAGATTTAAATTCTAGACCTAATGCTCTCATGTTCAAGCACAATTGCCATAGTGAGTGGCCTTCTTTTTTCGTTCTCTTTATAGAGTAAGGAATGACACTCTTAAATTAAATGTGACACAGGAACTTTTCTCTACATCATGGGTCAATTATAAAAAAAGAAAACAAACTATAAACAAACAAATAAATATCATTACATTTAGTAACTAAATATTTAATATTTGTATTTTTCCCATCAAATAATTGAAAGTATTGAGTCTATTCTCCGATTTTTTAAATGATTAAAATTTACTTCCTACTTGTACAATAATATACATTCTCCCTTTTTATATGTTATAGTTGTATTTCGTAAATTTTGTTTTGTTTTTCTTAAATAATTTTTTCATAAAGTACATTTTAAATTTCTTGTACTCTTCATACATTTTTTCATTTTTAATTTTTAGGGGTTGTATCCAGCTTTAGGTATTTTTACCATTTTCTTGAAGTGATATTTAAATAGTGCATAAAGTTGTTTCGCGAGTGTTAAACAGTGTGCAGATTCAGTTGGTTCATCTTTGCTGTTTCTCTGCAGGGATTGTCGCTTTCAGAAGGTAAATTCCATTTATTTTAAAATGTACTGTTTTTTTGTTAGATGCATATTTCCTACTATTCTCAAAATCTAACCTAATTTTGTCTATTTTCCAGGGGGATTTACAAAGTGTAAGTCAACTCTCTCTGTTGGCAGTCAGGTTAGTGTGCATGCTAGACATTAATGCATGATTGTTTAAATATTCAATGTTCTAACATTTTAATACATTAAATTATCATTTAATCACTCCTGTTACTTATACACCTCCCCCCATATACACACATAAACAACCACCACCGTTTAATCCATAATTGATCAGTTATTTACTTTGAAACCACATTTGTCTGAATGAATACAATTTTTTTTTTTTGCATTTTCAGGCAGTCTTCCCTGTTTATTTAAAATGTTATTTTATTCGCGTAAAGAGTAATGTTCTGCAAGTGTTAAACATATTTTTAAACTCCTATTGGTTATTGTCCATTTTACCAACATTTTTCTAAGCTGGTTAATTGCTTAGATCGTTGCCAGTCCTCACTTATTTTCCATCTGGCGTTTTTTTATTTATTACTGGTATAGGTGTTGTCATTTAAGCTCTTCCTAACTTTTCCACACTTTCATATTGGTTTATGTTCCTAATTCAATTTTACATATACGGCCACTTTTAGTCACTATATTATTTACAAAACTACAGTTGCGAAGCCGGCAAGATGGACATAACCTCAACATCTTCCCATCGCTCACGTTAATAAGTACATACATTCAGAGTAGAAGCTTTCTAGCCTTATGTACAACTAAAAGTTGGGTAGTCGTCGTAGATTTAATGTTACTCTGTGACTCACCCACCTATCACCCCGCGTTCATTCATACATACTAACTAGCGTATCTAAACCGACAGGTCCATGTTGTTCATTCCGACACGAGCATGTCCATAGCGGTCTCTTTTTTTCACATTCTTTTGATGTTAGTTGTCATTGTATTGTATTGTCCGGGAGATTAACAACTTTCCACACATTTGTATCAATTTGAAATTTCACAAGACTTTTGAAACGACTGGGGAATTGGGATGCCTCATCTTAAAGGACGTACTGTTTCTTGTGACTCGAACGTTAAGAGTTCTAACAAAGTTAAAACCTACGTAACTATCAGATCAGGATCAAAACTTAATTTAGTGTCGTTGAGGATCTTTTGCCTGCTATTTTGGCCGGGTCCGCGTGTTCGCGCTGTTTTCTTCATTATCAGTATTCACATAAGAATATGAATGGAAGGGCGATCAAACTGACGGCAAATGTATTGCTTGCCTGATTTTTCGATAATTGTATTATTCAAATAGTAATAATTTTATATGATATTTGGCCATTCTCAATCATTTTTGTATGTCTATCCTCGCTTGATTTGTGTAATTGTGTGGCAAGCATTGCTAGACCCAATCAGCGAAGATAGGGAGACCAAAATGATCGGTAACGACGAAATTTCAAGTTCACCATCCCGTAGAAAATATGGAGAAATCTTAGTATAAATTTACTTTTATTTTTCACTGAAATGCCATGTATTCTAATATTTTTAATAATTCTTCTAATTAATTGTTAACGTATTTCAAAATTTTACTTCTCTGTGAAGTTATAGAGTGCAGTTCAATAATTAGGATAAATTTCGAATATGTTATACCTTCTATAACATGTTGGTTTTGCTGTTAAGAAATAAAATATATGGCGTGATAATGTCACAGGATTGCTGAAATGGCAATAATGGTGAATTTATTATTAGAAAATTAAAAATAAGGAATAAAGAAATATTCATTTTTATTAATATACTTACTTCGTTCTACGATTTTAAATTTCACAAAAAGTTCATATTATAAATTGTTAATAAATAGCGTTTTCGAAAATTTCGTCCAATAAACAATATTTGTTACGTGTGGCGATTAGTGACCGTTAATCGATAATTACTTAGAAATCGTGAGATGCGGTCTGGTGTGATGAAGATTTCAGAAAAACATTTTCTTTATCGTCATTTCTAATCACCACACATTTCTACACGAGAAGAACGAAGAACATGGGATTCTATGAACAAATTGCAGGCACATATATACACGAAGCTAAAAGAATTCTGAAAGAAATCGCCAACAATGAGAAGAAACTCGCATCGGTTATCAATCAGAGAACTTTTTTGCTAACAACATAAGGCCCTGAAGATGATCTCAATAAAGATCGAAACGTCGGCACGACAAAGAAAATGTTTTTCTGAAACCTTCATCACACCAGACCGCATCTCACGATTTCTGAATAAATATATGTATATACTCTTCAGGATAAAAAAGCAATGTAGAAGTAACAAAACGGATGTACATTCTTTCTTTAGACTTTGTTGAGTTATAAAGGGCGGTTTGATTTGTGTCGATCTATGCATTGACAATACAATGTCGGGCCAGGGATCCAAAACGCAAAATAGCAGCTTGTTTGATGTCTCGATAATATGTTTAATAATAATATGACTAATGTATGTACAACGTGGAGGTGTACAGACTTGGCGCCTAAAGCCCACAGTTTTTACATCATTTACACTTGTTCTAATTAAAATTGCAAATTTTGGTACGCCTTTGTGGTGCCGGGCTCCATTCGGCTACTCTATTTTGCAAAATACGGTCGATTACTTATAATAACTCAACGTTAATAAATATTCATGATATTAAAAGAGCGATTTACTATTTAGGTAAAAGTTACCGACCTTAATAATACTAAATTAATTAATTTGTAAGTAATTTGTACATCTAGCTTAATTTCTCGTACAGAGAATATGATCTCTGACTTATGCTTTATTTTGTAAAATGCAAGATTATGTAGACTAGCATATTGGAGCACAAATAAAGTATTAAAGTTTAACTTGCAATATTATATATAATTATGATCAGGGATACCGTTATTTGAAAGGGAAAAACATTCTTGAAAAGGAAGGGGTTCTTCGTTATACCGACTTAAATTAAGACTGATTATAATATTAATCACATCGAGATTACATTTAAGTAATAATAGACATGCTATAATATACTGACAGGTTAAAATTTTTTCTTACTTAATTTAAATTACTGAGACAAATGAAAATAAAAAATATGGACAAATAATTTTTGTTTAGATTTTTAATAAACTTTTCAATGTCGCGTACTTCCTCCACTTGCCTTAATTACATCTCGAAGACGCCTCACCGTTCTTTCTACCAGTCTGGAAAGGTCTCTGCTGGAGGTTCACGAAGAGGCTTTACAAGATCGTAGAGTGTATTAGGAAGTGATTGACGTACTCTTATTAGTCTTTTGATATTATCTCATAAATGTTCTGATGAGGTTTCAAGTCTGGAGAACGGGCTTGTCTGGCTAAGATTCCTGTTCAAGGTACTTCTGTACTATGCGAGAGACGTGTGGTTGGAGTTATCGTGCATTAGGATAGGATTGTCTCTGATTTAATCGGAATCACGAATAGACAAAGCATGATGCTCCCAAATTTCATCCACATTTCTAGTGGCCGTCAAAGACCCTCCAAGAACAACAACCAACTTTATGCGACACTCCATTGAAATTCCCAACACCATTACTGAGCAACATTGAAAAGGTTGGCCCTGGGAAAAATTACAGGCTTCACCTTTCATTTTGCCTTCTCTCCACGCTTTCACACCAACCTGGAGATCGTAGAGCATATCTACCCCATCTGTAAAATTTACAGCTGACCAACCTCCAAAGACCAATTTCTCGAGCAAATAGGAACCGTGCAACTCTGTGTGCTCTGGTCAATTCTGTTGCTGTGTGATAAGCCATAGTCCATACTGATTTAATCTTCTTCTAGCAGTGCGTTCAGAAATTTGGCCATCTCATATTTCCTGGTGCTGAGGAATCGCTTGAACAACAATATGGCGTCGGTTAGCAAAGTTCTCACAGTCAAAAAATGGTCATCCTTTAGTTCTGTTACCCTAAGGCGAGCCTTCTATAGTAGGAGCCACTTTATCGAAATCGTTCAACAGCTACTCGCAGAGTTTCGTAGGAAACTCCGATGGAAATAGCCGGATACCTGATGGAACGTCCATCATATCAATAATAAGTGCAACATTATGCGCCACGTCCTCAACTCTAAGTGACATTTAAGTTTAAAAATTGAAATTAAAGAAACATAGATGAAAACTAAACAGTATATTGCTTTAGAATTCAAAGATATTTAATAAAATTCTTTAAAGAGTAAACTTTAACATTAACATCCTTAATTTATCCTTGTTATGGATTGTGTTTCCCAATTTAAAACATAGCATTAATAAATATTTATTGATTGATAAAAACAATGAGAAGTGTATCACAGGTTGATGCTAGGTGTTGGTCACTCACTCTCTCTCTCATTCTCTCTCACTCACTACCTTTATCTCTCTCTCTCTCTCTCACTCACTATCTTTCTGTACTTCCTCTGTCTACCTCTATCCCTCCCGCCATCAAACCCTCTCTTTCAATCAACCTGTCTCTGTCCCCCTATCACCTTACCTTCCCTGCCTGCGTGACCTACCGAATTGAAATCTCCAAACATCCCCAACGAATCCTAGTTTTTCAACCCAATACAAATGCCGCGACCTCAACACATCCTTCTAATTCAACAGTCCAAACTCCCAGACATCCCATTCTTGGAGGATTTTATCCTAACAGGTTTCCACAATTGGCAGTGCAAGATATTTCGATATTCACGTCTTACGACACCAAGCTATTTCCTCAGTGTCCCACCCATTCATGCCGTCTAAAGCGAGCTCCGATCCTGACTCTATCCTGATTTTAGAGATCCAGCAGTGGCTGGCTTCTTTCCACACCGTCTCTTGGTCTGACAAATGGATATGTATGTACGTACAAGCACTAAATTGTTCAGTGTAGGATGTATTTTTGTGCATACAACAATAAATAAATATATATGTTATTTTGTAATACCGTTTTACAAGATTACTGGAAAAGGAATAGGCTTTGGTTTAAGTTTTATTTCGTAGATTTTATTTATGTGTTACCATAGAACTTTTTTTAACTGCAATTGAGAAAGTGAAATTCTATAAAGTAAGAAATGCATTTAGGAAGCTAGATATAAATGTAGGTATAATATACGTAACAAACAGGTTATCTAACAAATCAAAGAACTACATAATTTTAATAACTATATTACTTTAATTAAACACCACACATTTTAATTAAAGTTGTACTTGAATTTGAAATATTTTCCTTTCTTCCATATGCCGATTATAGATTGATTTATACGCAATGGTGGTAGGTAGGTAAATACCTAATGTTATGTTGCAAATATATCTTTTGTGTTATGTAGGTGTATAAACCTACATAGCAATTTACCATAGAACCTGCTGATATATATTCTGTACAAATTTTTATTGTAAGGATAAATTGCAATGCTTCTATACTTTTATCCTTAGATTGCGTTAAAGTTACTTTCCCCCTGATTTTTAATAAATTGAGATGGCATTATTAATTACATTTTTTATTTTAAAAAATCATAGTAAGACAGCGAGGTGGAAAAGAGAGCGGTACCGAAAAACCTTAATTATAAAGTAGATAGACGGTCACATCTGTTTAATGTCGGCAACTATTTAAAGCCGTATTGAACTACTTCATTTTTTCTTACTAAACCCCGAGAGCGATATGGTAATAAATAATGAGCGAACCGGTTAGCTGTTCAAGTATTCCACTTCTCAGAAATATTGAATCTTCGCTGCAGGGCAGCGAAATATTACAATCTGTCCTATCTTCTTATCAAACGGCCACCAGGAATCATACGTTTTCTATTAGAAAATTAATTATGAATTTAAAACATTTTTAATCAGGGTAATATATCATTTAAAAGACGGTTAATCATATTCCTCATTTGTTCAATATGATTTATTAAGAGTGTTAATTAAAGTTTTTAAATGGGGATATGGGTTAAAAAAATTTTAAGATATCGAATTATGTAAAGTTGCAATGAAATAAAAAAATGTGATAATTTTACAACTTTTAGTTTAATATTACATACATAATTCATCGTTTGTCAAATATGGTAATAGAGAATTAAAATGTGGAAGATCGCGGTACGAGATGTTTTATCTAATATGTAAGATATCTGATGGATGGTCTAGTATTAATTACATAAATAGTATAATTTTATTTACAAATAAACAATTTTCATGAAATTTTATTTTTACCTTCAAATCAAATGATATTTGAATTTTAAATAGAAGATCGGTACTTCTATTACTGAAAATATAAGCTGTTTAAGCAATCTTAAATATTTCGACACTTACCACTTACACTTACTTGGCCATTTTTCACTAAATGGATACACCCTTTTATGGCTTAACAATTCTATGTTAATAGATATATTTGTATTAATATGTACACCATTTTATGTCAAGTTATAGTTTTTGTTTATGGTCTAATTACCGATCTGGTTACATTGGTGTATTTAAATTTATCTATTTACAGTCGTACTACTTCTACTTTTTATTCTCTAATGTTATAAACTGATATACTGATGTACTGATATACACCAAAATAGAAAGAATTTCATCACGGCTCAGGACCATTTTGAGGGTATCTATTAAACTTAAGTTATTAAACTCTCTTCTAAACGTATTTACAAAATTAATATGAGCTTTTTCAAAAATTACAAAAAAAATCCGAAATGTAATTTAGCATACTGAATGTTAGTTTAGTTGTCAATTTGCATCGCAAGTCTTACTTTTAGGTAGACATGGAATATGTTTAGAAAATGGTTCCCTATTAATTCTGATTGCCTACCAAATGTGTTGCAATCATCAAATTGAAAAGTAAAGGGTATTTCTGAAAGATATATACTTAAATTGTGATTTTGACACTTTAGCATATGTATATATCGCAAGTTCTCACCGATACATTAAACAGCAGAGATTTTCCTCAAACCCGGTTAAAATTTATTGACTATGAATAGTCAATATTTTATTACCGTACAAGTTACAAGGAAACCCATAGTAAATCATTTGCCTGAATAAAGGCCATTAATTTTATTAGGCATTTCTAGTGCATAGGTGACTTTATTTTTCGTAGAATGTATTTCGTTTACACGTCAGCACTCTGTTGCTCAAACTTCGGTTTGCAATGCATAGGTGCTAATTAAAGCATCAACCATACATTGGCACTAATTAATTTTTTGGAAATTTTAGTTATAGGCAGAAAGTTTTTTTTATTTAGGGGAAGAGAGAGGGAGAGAGAGAGAGAGAGAGAGAGAGAGAGAGAACATCT
>CM077102.1:18558606-18577269 GCA_039619505.1 Cimex hemipterus
ATAAAGAAAACGTTTTTCTGAAACTTACATCACACCAGACCGCATCTCACGATTTCGGAATAATTATTATATAGAACCTGATGATCCTGAGGGAAAAATTACAATTACCACATTTCATTTTAGAATAAAATAAGTAGCATCACAATAATATATCTTTTACTTACACTACAGGAGAATTATACAAAAACTAAAACTTTTGATCTAGGTCTAATTCCGGGTTAGGTGTTTCCCATGATTTTCCTTTAGAACTAATTTCAGTTATAACAAGGACGTTTATTAGTTTGGTTATGTTTGGTACGGCAATTGGTCTTCTCGCCAGACAGGAGGCGAAATCATCCTGAGTCTAGAGCGAGAGTAGGCAGAGGAACATACTATTCACAGACAAGAGGAAGCATCCAAATTGAGAAAAAGACTTATTTTTCACCTGTCCTTCACGCATAGAATAAAAAGAAGAATCATATGGATGTACATATCCAGTATTATGGATCTAGTTGTTTAACTCTTTCAGCTCAGTGAACAAAGTGGTTTTTTTTTAATTGAAGTGGTCCGTTGACTGGTTGTAGCACCCTGGAATAAGAATTATGGAGTAAACACATATACTGTTTAGCTCGGTGGGAATAGGTTAAATATTTATTTATAGAAAGAAAAGATTGATAATGATTAAAACAGAAAACAATTACTTTACCGTGTTTACTATTATATTGTAACGATCAACAATGTTAAGAAATAGTTTTCTGTTCAAAATTACATACTATTTTATATAAAAATAAAATTAAGAAATAGATTTTTAAGTAGAGACAGATCGCTTTAATCCTCCGCTCTGCATAAAACTATTGCGTAACATGTTTTCAGGTCCCGTGCATTCTGTTTCTTCTCTTGCCAAGTGTGTCCACTTCGATCGAAGGATTCTCTGCAATTCTAACCCCGGCTGGTCGTCCGTTAATCCACACACAATCTTTCAGATCGGACATCTTTATAATGCATTCACAAACACACAAAATATATATAAATTAAAACAAACTACTTCATATATTGATCGAGATTTCTCGGCACAAATGGATGGATAACAGCACTCGTAAGTAACGTCCGGCTGGATGTCAAGCCAAGGCAGATTTCATACCGCTCAGTTTATATCTTACGTGCATTTTTCATTGGATAAAGAATGCATCCCTGGCACCTCAGTTTACAAGGGAATAATGTGTTGTCGAAAAGATATGTTCTTTTGATAAGAGACACGTTTATTTTGAGGTATTTCGTCAATTTTCTTTGATGATTTTTTAATATTAAATTGTTTATGAATTAATATGCGGCTTATGTATGAATTACTAACATAGCCTGCCTATTCTCGCTGTAAATCGGTCCAAATTTCCTTTTTAAGTTGTGTCAACCATGTATGGTCTATTCTGAGTTTTCTGGGATTCAAATGCAATGAGATACACCTATCAGCAGTGATTTTGAAACGGAAGTGCTTTTTAAATCATATTTTTCGCTTTCTTGTTCCTCTTCCGATGGCCGCTTAAGTAATTTCAGCCCCTCTCCCACTTTTATTGCAGATGGGGTTCTCCATATTCCGCCATGGACGTCTCATAAATTACACACATCCACACTCATACACACATTTCAGTTATTTACAAACCGTTATAAATTAGCAATTTGTTATAAGAATTGGAACAGGGGCTCGTACCCGCCCGCCCAAATACTTCTTTGTTTCAAGGGTCAGGCTTCCTCCCTCCTGTAACTGGTCAAGACTTAGCACCTTTCGATTAGACGAGACACGCCAAGTAACCTTTCCATGCAGATAGGATTTTCTGCATTAAAAGGACCTTCGCGTTTAGGCCTGGCGTATGGACACTTGATATTACAAAGACGTACCGAATTTTGTGTTGCCATGTCAGCCCATGCCTTCGGTCAAATAAAATCAGAACTAAATGCAATATTAAATTGATCCAATATACTATATAAGTTTTAAAATTCATAAAGAATGCCGCTTCTATAAACAATGACCCCTCGTTTTTCTCTCAATCTCTAAGGAAACCTACTAACGTGGTACGAGAAAGGTTGGATTAATAAATGTGATAGCCCTCTGAAGGAACAAAGAACGCGATAACCCGCTCACGGTCTCTGCTGTATTGGAGCGAGAAGCTTAAAACTCTTCATAAAGCGGTAAATCAAGGGAAACATTCATGGGATTGTTTCGTAAATCAAGAAGCCGCGTGAAATATGGGTTGAGTCCATGTTTGTCTGCAACTCTCTCCCTCTCTTGTACTTTCCCTCTTTCCTTACCCTCCAGTTTTGTCCTACACGAAGACATTCCTTTTTCGTATTTAATTGTAATATTTTTTTTATCTCCAGCCCCAACCAACTTACTGAGCGTAATGCACTATCTCAATGTACATTGAATGTCAAAAGGATTTGTTACTATAAATCAAGCGATTCTTTATCACTAAAATATATAGCTAAACAAAAGTACAGCCTCATTTCATATACATTTGTTTTCGTTTTATTTTATCGTACAAATCCTTCCTCTTATATTTAAACAAGCTTTAATTGAACATCATAAATCAACAGTAGTTGTGAAATTTAAAATTTTTGAATGTTTGTATTTATTGCATATTGTTTATTAACAACTACTTTAATCAGAAATGTACAATTGTGTTAATCGTGTTTTTGGTATCAAAAGCACGTATGGAATTTGGATATGAGCCAAACAACAGTGAGAATAGGTGGGCCGGAAAGAACCAATATCGTTGTATTGCATGGTTTCTTTTTTGGCAAAAGTTGGGAAAAATACTCCCAAAAGTGTTTGTTTCAATTATCAACACCGAGGCTTGATTCGAATTTTAAATTTACACTGAAAGACCTTTTCAAATATAGTACTGGAAAGCGTACGTTCCAATGTTTGAATATTACTTTATGAGACGAGATGAAAAAACGAGATTAATGCCAAAAGATATGGTTTAAGAATAATTAAGAGCTCGTCAACTGTAATCGTTTAATCATTCGTTAGGAACGGCGCCTAATCATTTGTTGGTTTAAGTTCGTTCCTCTTAAAATATAGGGTGGGAGGAAGGGGGCTAGTCAAGATGGAAAACTGTCGGCCCCCCGAAGCCCACCCTCCTGTTTCACATACGTGCTGGCAATTGAATTGCTGCTTTCCGGTTCATTCTAGAACCCTGGTTATTTTTGGAACGCGACCAAATTGTGTCTTACCAATAATTTTATTGTCGAAAGGCAAATCCGGGCTCACACAGTAAATAGAAAATAGAGGAAGGCCGATAAACCAATTTTAAACTCGACGGGCCAAAAACAAAAAATACTTCGGACTTAAAAAATACCCCATGCTTTTCATCGTTATGATGTGTTTGAATGTACATATGGTTATCCGTCTAAATTGTTTGCCCATGTGAAAAACGAAATAATAGATTCTGCACAGTTTGAACTCACATAGTTTACTTTTTGTAAAAAACATTGGAATCGTTTAACCTTTTCATTGATATAAAAATTGATTGCAATATTTAACTTTTAACTAATTAATAATATCATTATCTTTCTGAAATTACCTAAATGAAGATATCTAAATAATTAAAGATCAGCGGCCACTAATTCCCACATATTGATTGATTGATTGATTGGAAGTTTTCAGGGTGTGTATACTGCGCCCGTCAAGAGCTATTGTATCCCCCGTTCTTTGCTTAAAGCACATCGGTGAGTCCTAGTTCGTCAAGGAACTTGATTATTAGGCCCGGTTTTATTGGTTGAAGCTCTTCTATGGTCACATTGTACATCCCAAAGCACTTCCTCCTGCGGGCTAATGTTGCTCCGCAGTTTGTTAATAGATGTGTTGGTGTTTCTTCCGCCTCTTTGCAGAATCTGCATGTGCCATCTTGGTTTACTCCGATTTTCTTTAAATGTCCATTTAGTCTGCAGTGTCCTGTTAGGAATCCTGTTAGGATTCGCAGTCTGTTCCTGCTTCCTTTGATACATTCCGTGATTTCTTTCTTTCCAAAATTGGTTAGAAAATTCTTGGATTGTTTATGTCCAATAAGTGCATTCCAGAGTTCCCTTATTTTCTTTTTGTCCTTCTGTCTGAGATAATCGTTAATAGTGTGGATTCCTATTCCACAGAAGGGTTCGGGTCCTGTTAGCGGTGTGGCTGCCCCTTTTCTTGCGAGGGTGTCCGCTTTCTCATTGCCTTCTACTCCCACGTGTCCTGGGACCCAGCAGAGGCTTACTTTATTCTGCGCACCTAATATGTTTAGTTTTGTTTTGCAGTTCAGCACCATTCTTGAACTAATGATGTTTGAGCTTAGTGCTTTGATGGCTGCCTGGCTATCCGACATGATAGCTATGTTCTTGTTTTTGTATCCTTTATTTAGATTAAATTGGACACATCTTTCTATTGCATGAATCTCGGCTTGGAAGATACTGGTGTATTTCCCCATTGGCTCCGAGTATTTGGTGCCTGGTCCAAAATTCCCACATATACGTAAAAGTATTTTCACCAACGAAGAAAGCTGAGATCGTCTTCATCGATTTTTCACAACAAGCAAAAATCACGATAATTATATTTAATCAATATAATTGTTATGTTTATGTCCTAAATTGTTGGTATAAGTGCTGGTAGAACTTTACCAATAAAATATACTTACACATGTCTGACCAAATCTTTCCAAAAGACACAGTTGTTTCATTGCAAAACAACGATGGCATTTACCTGACTCAGTAATAATAATTATTTTTGATATGACATGGCATTTCCAGTGTCAAAATCACTATAACCAATATTTTTATTTATAACAAGTAATCATAAATCAACCTTGAACAGGAATCATGGCATGATTGTGGTAAAAATAAAAATTATATATTATGAAAATGGATTTTGGTAATTACATTAATGTAACAAAAAACTCCCCTTGAATTAACTACGTCTAATAATTATTGAAAACATGTTGGGCGGATCGAGCGTAATTAATCTTTTGGCTTCGTCTAATCTCGCCAGTTTACGTTTCACCCATATGCATTACAGCTTCATGACCAGTTCAGTGAGAAAATAATTCGATTACTTCAATATTTTTTAAGTGGCTTACTGCTTATTTATGTTGAATGCTTTGTGTTAGCAATTAATACTACGGGTACATTTTCTTCCTAAGGAAAATCAGATATAACCATCCAACCTGAGTCTTGTTCTGTTTCCGTCTATCAGTCTGATATGAGTTTTTTAAATATTTTCATGACAAGTTAAAAAAAATTAAGGGGCTCTGGTGGCCGCAACGGTTTAGGTGGTGATACGGCGCTCATCATTAAAGTAACCGTCCCGGGTTCGAATCCAGCGGCCCTGCATTCTATGAATTCCAACCTGACTTGCTTTTTTTCAAAAACATCAGCAAGGGTTCATAAAACCTTGTAGTTGAAATACCCATATTGAAAAAAATTTTTGTTTAGCTTGTAACTCTGTGAATGATTTGTTATACTCCGTACAAGCATCGTTAAGACATTTTTGAATTATAAATCGCAGTAAGTTTTAATAAATGGCGGTTATTTTGTAAAATTGTTACAGTATAAAAGAAATTTAGTCTTAGGTCTAGCTTGTTTACCAACGGTTTGTAGAATAATTTGTAGTTAGTTTTGTTATGGATTGCTTGGCTCTGTTTTTTTAAATTGTTTATCTACTGTTCACATTATACACAGGAAAATAAAGAAGATTTTGGTTTTGGATTATTAAAACTTCTCATAGTTCTTTACTGAAATGAGATTAGTGTGATTAATGAATTCTGCAAATCAACCTGTGATAAAATATGTTTCCTTTCACTTATCAGAAAATATGAATATGCTCATTTTTATGTTATAGAAGTAATTTAAATTCAGTACGATTTCGCCGCCTAGATTTCTTTTTTAGTATGACATTGCGTATTAATTTTGATTCCGATACTGTTGCGTGATGTTTCTCTTAAACTATTTATGTCCAAAAAAAGTAATCGTGACTGAAAGAACTATCCCACGAATCTTTTAAAAAACTCTTCTATTGTTTGGTGGCGGATGAAAAAAATTCAAGATTAATTAGGTTTATGTGCGTGAACGTGGGAGGCGTGCGTATCCCGGTGGGGGACATCGCGTGTAAGTTTTTTTTCGTGAGCCAGCTTAAAAGTTCGTGCATTTTCAGCAAGTGCAACACGGTGAACGTCTTTCAGTCATTTTGTTTTCATAATAAGTCAGAACATTAGTTAAATGGTTAAGAAACAATAACATTTAATTAAATATTTTAAGATTTATCGCAAGTATATACATTAAATAAATGTCCAATGGTTTCTAATTCGTCCCAGTATAACATTTACTAAATAAAATTAATCTAAAGAGGCTAGTGAATCGTTCATGTCAACGAATGTCAGAAACAGCGCTAACTGTCAGATAATCAAGAATGGCAAGACCGAAATTTAAAATTATGTTTATTTTTCAATTAATTAATATTTTAGTAAATTAGTCCTCAAGTTTAAAGAAAAGAAAATCCATTTATTATCCTCTTGTAAAACCGTATTTAAACACACAACTTACGAAATACAAGAACACTCAATATCAACGTAAATTATAACAACAAAAACTCACTTTAAAAAAAAGTCAAATTAAGAAAGGTTTTAAATGTCCACAAACCAATAAACAACTTTTTCCTTTAAGTAAATATTAAGAAGTAGCCAGTTGAAAAAGTAAGGTTTGTTTCTTCTGAATATTTATAAGCATATGAATATTCCACCCGGTTGTATGTTTAACAACGTTTATGTGAAGTGAATGTTTACAGTGTTACAAATAAAGAATTAGTTTACTTTTGAACAATAATACAGGCCTTGTATTCCAACTGTTTGAATTATTTCATGTTCTAAGACTTGCGAAAAAATTAGAAACTAGTGATTCTAGTCATCAATAACCCGTAATATATTAGATTATTGAAAACCAATTGTACCATGCTTCATTAGATAACTTCGTGCCAGGTTTCAGTAGAGTTAACAAGAGAATGGTAGTGATTTGTTTACATTAAGCAACAAATATTTTGCAAGGATAAGGCTCCAACATTATCTCCAATTTACAGAAATAAAGTATTTTGTACAAACGAACATGATTTTCACTAAATATCTATCTATTAAGTATTATAAGAAAAAAATATTTTTGACTCTTTCTAACTTTTAAATTCAGCCAAGTGGAATTTTTTCACATTCCATTTGATATCCCACATCGATATTTTCCCATTTTTATGGAAAAAATGTGTTTTAAATTTGTTCTTAATTAGTCAGTACAGCTCAACAAGTGACTGCAACTATTAGATATGTAATTTATATAACAATATGATATTTATATAAGTTTTAGATATACATTATATCGTTAATAATAGATAATCAAAAAACAATTCTCAAGTTTTCTGTACACAGTACTTTTATATCAACTGAATATGTCAGTAGAAAAGAAAGGTTTCAGATTTTAAATAATTTGAGGTGTAAGATTTCAGAATAAACATAAAAGCAGCGTCGGCTTGTAGTATTCTCAAAAAAAATTTTCTCCCCTAGGCAGTTGTCGAGGTTAGCCAAAAAGGGAAATTTATCAGCGAGGAGGGCGAGCGTATGGGCGACCATTTGCTGAAGAGAGGACTGGCCATTATAATAAATATATCGACGCGGTACCCCATCGTTCCCATTGTGTCACCACTTAGGAACTCCTAAAAGTCATATACGTCCAAGGGGTTAATAATTCCCTCCTTGGAGGCCAAGGACCCCCGGAACAAGCTCTTAATACCCCGGCGCCTTTTCATAAACCCTTCTCTGTTTTTTCTGAGGTCAGATAATAAATTATTGTCCTTTGAAAACCACGCACATTTAAAAGAACGCATATAGAACTCAAATATTCCAAAACGTCGTGCCATATTTGCATTAACACATTAGTTTCCATTATTAATTTTTATTTAAATAAATAGGGTAAAAAAGTGAGAGAAAGAGAGAGAGAGGGGGAGAGAGTGTATAAGAATGGAAAGGACGACAAATAGATGCACAGAGATATGCAGAAAGAGAAATTGTGGAAATTGAGTGAAATATAGATAAAAAGATAGATAGATAGGAAGAGAGAGAGAGAGAGCATGCTTGTGTACGTGCGTGAAAGGGTGAGAGAGAGGGCGTGAGAAAGTATTAAGCAATGTAAGTCAAGACTTTTTTTTAAGACATTTCATTACAATTTACATTCAATTTATATTAAGTACACTGAGAAACAAAAAGTGGCCACCTTTAATATATTTAATTCTCCCTTAGACATTCCTCCATTAACCCATATTTAACCATATTCATGATTTATTCATATCCATCTTAAACCATGTTTAGTTGCTTTTAAAGTTTTACAGATAAACGAAACACATATAAAATTTCCCGCTTGCGTTTACAGTTGTACTTTGTAATTAAATCTTTGGATAGTCATTCTCTTTTTGTGGCTTTTCTGTAAAGCTTTTTCCTTACGTTCCGGTGGTTGATTTTAAGTTATACCATTTTTAAGTTTCAAATTTGTTTGAGTGTTGGTTTTAATTGGTATAGTTTCGGCGAGATCATAGCATTGTTGGAAGAGGAATTAACCCATGTAGTGTTGTCTTAACTCAAGTACTTAAGATACTGGAGGTTATCCAAGAGGTCAAGGATCGTATTGCCATCCTGTTACATCTCAGGAAGTGATTGTTGTATTGTTTCAAATGTAGCGACATTCTACCGCTGTTGTAATCGAGCAACGACTTCAATAAGTAAGAGAGGGTTAGAAGGCCTGCCATTGGTCGATAACTTTTGACTTGTCACAGAACAGCTAGGTTAAGTTTCGCAAGAAATTAGTTGGTCTAGAGGATTGGAATAAAATCCTTTGTTCGGATAAGCCTTGAGTTCTCCTGACGGTCGAGTGGGATTTTGGAGATAAACAGGGGAGCGATATATGTCCGCAACATTTTCAATCCGGAGAAGCTATGGAGTGGTGGGATTATGGTTTGGGCAGGTATTTCTACAGTCGCACAAACTGGATTTTCCTCGAGGGTTCGCTGTCGTCGATACATTGAATATGTGTCATCAGCAGAAATTGTTATTTATATGCCACTGATAGGCGGCGGTTTGTTTATGCATGGTACCACACAGCTATGATGTTGGTGACTACTTGGATCCGGCAAATTCAACGTTTGGATTTGTCAGTCCTGACTTAAACCTTATCGTATACCTTTGGGACGAGTTGTCAAAGTGGGTAAAAGTCGCCCATGGATGTCAGTGAGTTTGCAGGGATTAAGAATGGCGCTGTTAAAGGATTACGAAACTATTCCACACCACTACATTCCAAACTTCATAAAATCGGTGCCACGTCAAATGCAAGCGAAGGTGATTTAATCAATCATTTAACACTTCAGATTACAGTCTCTCGAAATCTTCCTTGTTTACTTTGCGAGGGCGTTTCGCATTTTTTCCGTCGATTCATTTTTTTGTGTTCGAATAAAAAGTAAATAAACGTAGAAAAGAATTTAAATGAACTTAAATCTCCAAGTGAACCTGCTTAAGACTTAGGAGCGCGGGAACAAAAAATTCAAGTCACGTGGGAGTATTTATATTGTATTGTATTAACGAGCGTGTGTATTGATTTTTTTCCCTTTTGTAATCGTGTGTGTTCGAAATACCACCGGCAGCGCCTTAACGTCTCAATTAGAAATTTATAAAATTGTTTCTTCGGCGAGACTGGTTGCCGGTCTATTAAACTTGTTGGTAAAGCGGAGGAGTGGGTTGATACGCTCTCACGATCAGAGTTTTTTTATTCTTGGTGTCAGTGCAGTAACATTACTACTCATGAACATTATTTTATTCTAGATTAATATTGTCTATTTATAACGATTTTCTTCGTTTACACCGTCATATCATTAGTGTAAAGCAGTCAAAGTTAGACATTGGAAAACGTTATGCATAACGAGTGCTAGGCAAACTTGAAAATACTGTGGTTAAATTGCGATAAATATTCCAATAATATAGTGAATTTAATAATGTAATACATATATTATTTATTGATGGACATTTATTGGTGTTAAGTCTAAAACGAATTGCAACTATTTTTGCCGCTTTACTGACGAAATATCTAAATTTGCCTTTACGGAACGGAAACCACCTTATTACATTAAAAGATAGTTCTCATAGCTTGTTATTTTCAATGTTCCGGATTTCTGGGATTAAACGCTCATCATCAGGTTGAAGGAGCTACAAACAAGTCTCTCGACAGTAATTGTGACTGTTCCGTCGACGGTCCAATGAGAAGCTGGTTTTTATTACCAATCAATTTTGAACGTGCGAAAAACGTGCATTACAACACAAAATTATCTTAATAAATACTGTAAGAAAATAATTTTAAATTAGATTAAAATTAAATAATACAATTAAATTTGCATTTTTTTAATTTCAAATTTTTCACACAATTGTAGTTCCTTACCGCGGTTCAACTGTACTGTCGTATTTATATTGAAATTGTGTTTTATTTCATGTAGATGGTCTTTCTGTTTAGAAAAAACATAACTAGTGTTCTTCTTTAACTTAAGTTTTATTTCTCTGCCGCTTTGCCCTATGTATTTAATATGGCAAACGTTACAATTAAGTTGGTGAACCCCCGCGGTTTTCTATGTTGTCAACCTTGTCTTCAGGTTTTGAGAGGAGCTTTGTAAATAAACACGTACCTCTAAAAGCTGCTCTAAAACCTTTTCCTTAAAGACGTTTATCTTCTTTTTCTGATAGTTCATCAACGTATGACCAGCAACGAAAACCAAATGATTCATTTTGATGGAGTGGCTGAGTCCGATTGTAGCTTTTTATAAAGCTAATTTTTAGTTACTTTACTAGCATCCTATCGATAAATATTTCTTGATTTCCATTATTTTTAGCTAAGGTTTTATTTGTTTGCCATTCTTTGTTATAATTAGCGGTGTTCATGGAAGTTTGAACGTACAGTCTATAATGCAAATGAATCCAGCAGCTTTGGTCCATGGGTGAGAAGAATCTGTAATATCATTCTGTCGCAGTCGTGGATTTCATATATATAGATGCACTGATAAAAAAGGGTCGAGATTAATGTTTTTAATAATAATTTATATGTAACCTGGTAAAACATAATTCAGAGCCAACCCAGCAGACGGGCTACAGCCCATCCTATTTGTGTTTTAAGTTGTGCATTTAGCATTTAACTTTTTTATTTGTAACATCTTTTGGTATGTTATAAACGTATTTCTACTCGTTCTATTCTATACCATACAATTACCAATTTTTTAGCACATGTTTTGTTTTTGTGTTGATATAAAATTATGATTATAAATACATATGCACACATACCCTGAAAATGAGGAATACCCACTAAACGGGCCGTTTGAAGGGTAGGGTGTTTAAAATTCCTGAGGATGGACCGCCGGCGCCTCCCAGCATTAGCATAAATTTGTAAATAAAGTCGCCCATTACATAAGTCACACCTACGCTCTCTACCCTCCCCAACCCCTTCTTAATTGGGAGTCAGATTTTAATTTAACTGTTGATTTCACGTGTTGAACGCCATATGGCCATGGTATGCTGCGTATCGTACGTCCACACAACAAAGTGTAAGATCTATTACTTTTCCTTCTCTTTTTTTTATCTCCTTTTTTTATGCGTCTGATCCGGCACAACATATGGTACCGGTTAATACACGGCATATTGAATTAAGTAGCAATTTTCTGATAAACAGCCGGGGAGAACAAGCCGTTTAAGAAGACCTTGCCTTGTTGGCTCGTACTATTAATTACATACTCTGTCTTTGTAATTTCATTCAATTAGAAATCGTCCCTTTTCATAATTAAAGAGTACAGTGTCTTCCAAATATTCAATTAAGTCTTCATTTGAATTATCACCTTAAACTAACTAAAGGGAATAACAAAAAAGAACTTTGATCTCCTCATTACGTTAATCAGTCTAACTACCAACGATCGAAGTATATCCTGTTACTTGTGGACCTAATTCCACCGATTTAAAACATGCATTTATTTTTACAAAAAATTACACAAAGGAAATCTGTAAAGTTTTTTTACAAAAACAAAAATAGTTAAATACATTACGCCGAAATATAATGTATTTAGGTCAATAATAGCCAATTAAAAAAGCCAATTTTTTATTGTAACTTGAGAGAGAGGGAGAGAGAGAGAGAGAGAGAGAGAGATAGATAGAGAGAGAGAGAGAGAGAGATAGATAGATAGAGAGAGAGAGAGAGAGAGAGAGAGAGCAAAGATTATATTTTAAAAAATATACTGAAATATTACCCGCAGGGCATCTAAATTAACAACAATAGAACTCTAAAAGACGTTTAATCATACCAAAGTAACAAGGACTCAACTTATCCTTGGGAAGGTCTGGAAGCATATGTGTGGTCCATCTTCCCACGCACCATTTTACACCTGCGAGACCCTTGAACCCATTCCTGAAATAATTCGTTTACCGAAAAATCACACCGTTTTCTGCACGCATTGTTTCGATTATCAGAATAGATTATAAAGAATGAATGTCGAGGAAAATTGTCAAGGAACGGTAAAAATTACATTACTACGGTAATAGGTGAAATGGGGAAAATCATAATTAAGAATTTTGACCTAAATGCAGTTTTTGAATTTATTTTGAAAACTATTTCTTTACAATGTTTTGAACAACAAGGTGTTGTTTGGTACAGGATGTAAAACATTTACATCTTAATACATTACGGTGTGCACCGTACTGGTACTGGCAACATAGATAAACCAAATTGATATATATAGATATAATGTACAAGTTTCCCGGGCCAATGTGATACAACCAGTTTTTTTCCTGTAGACCACAAATCTTTCATAATGTCTGCACGTTAGAGGGTAACAAAACTTTAAAATATTTAATAGGGTTGCTCTACTTTTTTATTTTTATGCTAAACATTCTAAACGTCTTTTTTTGTGAAATGATTCATGAATATAGTTTAAGCATTGTGAATTCTTGTTAATATTACGGGAATAATTTTTTTATACATAAAAAGATTACTAAACCAATTCCCACTTCAGTTTGTTTGTCCATATACATAAAAAATGAGAACATCAATTTTTTGCATTTAAATAAAGAAATCAACGAAGCAGAACATAAAATGCCAAGTTAAAATTAAGTTAAATATATATCTTACAACAAAGTTAACCCATCAATATTCAATATAGCATTAGAATGTTTTTAATCATCTAAGAACAATGTAAACGAACAAGTCACCGAACTTTTCATGCACAAAAAAAAATCGTTAAACATCCCTAAAAAATAACTTCATAACCAACTTGTGTAACCCAAAATACAATTTTTTATTCGATTCGTTAATGCACGATTTATTTTTCTTTCAATTGATCAAAAATCCACCGTACTCCTATATTTTCAGATTTGCGTCCTGTGTTTGATTTGATGGCCTGTGTTCCACTTCGTTGTCACCGAAAGATTGGGTCTGCCTAGTCTCGCTTGTTGTTTGTGGCCTGACCCGTTTTGTCTTCATACCAACAACAGTGCCCTCTCCCCAATATACTCACGCTAAAGCTGGCAGGAAGCCGAAACGCTTCTGAACATTCTCGCCAGTAAGCACCCGGATTCAAGACATGATCAATAATGATCAACCGGCTTGCAATGTTTGTCCCATTTTATTTTAGGAACTCGTATGCAATGTTAATGCGTGCATACTTGACAAGTTTATTCACTTTTAGTTTTAATTAATTTTTGTGGGATAATGATAAATATAAATAATTTTAATACAAATTTGCATATATAAATTTAATTATTAAACTATCAATTTAATAAACAAGTAAAGATAAAATAAATTTGATGAGAAATACATCACTACACCTCCTTAAAATGTGAAGATTAAAACGTTACTATCATTCTATAAAAGTTTTAAGTAAAATTTACCACCAGATTATAATAATGAGAACCCGTCATTCCTGTATTTAAAATTGTCACTTGTAGGTTTTTAAACTGTCTAATTTTAACGGAATATATGTATGAGATCTTAACAGCAGTATTCTTTCAGAAGAGTCCATTAGCCAAAAGCTTTCTGTAGTTTGTTTTGGCTTTTTCAACGTTTGGAGGGGGAGGCACTTGGAAATCGGTAGGTGCCAATGCGGAGTCTGCGCTTCTCAGGTATTATTGGCTTTCTAAGTTTTACAGTCAGTAGCAACAGATGGTCGGTACGGGAGGGTTCACAGCTATTTACGACGAAAAACACGTCAGCCAAACGGCTCCGGCTGAAATAATTTACATTTTCTCTCTCAATACCAAGATTATAGAGCTTTTGCTATAGATTTATTAGATACCTGTAATGGGCAATATATTTCTAAATTTCTGTTGACAGTTGCCAACTTTGGAGTCTGGGAGGATAAACGAAAATATCCAAATTTCTCGCATTGGCCTGAAGAAGAAGTTGACAAAGGTACCTTAAAATCAAAACTTATTAATTAAAAGTACATAAAAAGAACTTTTAATATTGTAAAAAGTACTGTATTTTTTCTTAGTAGTTAAAATAGTGTTTACACTAAATAGCACTTCATTTCGTTAACTCTCTGTATTAGTACATTGACAAGCACTTCTTCAGGCCATACCATAATTCATCAGTTACAATATTTTTATATCATCCTTTTTTATATAACATTCATTCAGAAAAAATATCCCTGGAGTCCTTTCAAGCTGTCCTACCCTTTTTCAGAAAATATGATTTGAACTACTTTTTTTATCAGGTGGAAAAGAAACCCAATCGCATAATGAATCAACATTTTCTGAGGAAAGCTATAAAGATCAAAATCATCAATTTATTATTAGAACATTTGTAATTATATGATAGGTAGATTAGTGAATCAATTGTGTAAATATTTTCCAATCTTGTTTTAATAATTAAAATAGAATGTCCACACAAAAAATAAAATTTATTAGTAACAAACGTTTGTTAAAACAAAACTACTCAACTTATACGTTTAGCAATAAAAACTAACGAAGTACTAAATGATAATAATTATACGAAAACGATGTGAATTTTTGAATGTCTAATATCTCTTAGTACGCTCGCAAACATTAAACATGAGGTATAAACTCAATTTGTTAATTATTATTAAGCAGTTCTTGTATTTCGTAATTGCTGGGATTGTGGTTGTGCGAAGATACCGGGGAAGACGGCGGTTATTAACCACGTATTTCCTACCCTTCTCGTCCTCCTATCGGGTCGTCAACTGGCAATATTCATGTTACGACTCTCGGACCCTTCTAAGTTATAGTTCTGTTTTCTTTTCTTCGAGAGACACCATGAACATTCTTTAATTGTTCAATATTTTTTCTTGTGAATTACCTAATTTCCAGGCTCGTGCGGATAAAATTTTCTGGCCACCTTGGTGAAAAATGTCAAAAATCTAAACTCTCAAATGAATGATCTATTTAAATAAAAGTAAACACTCATTTTCTTTCTAGCCATTAAGTTTTATTAAAACATAAACATTTGCATTGCTTATAATGTCTTATGAATTTAATTTTATAAATCAAAACTTGAAAAATTTCTAGCGGAAAATTTTTCTTCGATCCTTTCAAAAGTATAACTTATATATTCAAGTTAATCCGAACAAACGAGCAAGAAATCTCTACGTACATATTGAAAAATAAATAATTGCCCAGTTATTCAAAAAATAACTAAATATTGTTGTTGACTTTCCTCGTTAAACAATTACTTAGTAGTACTTTTTAAATTAATCGTTTGATATTTAGCATTTCGATTCATGAGATTCAGGACAAAACGAGAATAATACTATTTTTAAATCGCCGACCGTTATATTTCATCTTTTTTGTTAACTTGCGTTTCTAACAGAACATATATTCCATAAAACACGATTATGATTTGTGCATGACAATTTTAAAGTTTTTTTTTTACATGGATGTAATCATGTTGAATTTAAAATTCATCATGCTTTGAGGTTCATGTTTTGTATTAAAATAAACAAATCTGAATACAAGGAATTATTTAGAATTTTCCTTTTGTATACTTCGCAAAGTAATAAACTTCAAACAAGCTCAAACGAAATAATTCAGGCATATAAAATTAAATATATTTATATTAAATTCACTAGTTTTGGGGTCCGCTTGACCAATTAATATCTTTCAATTAATTAAGGTTTTTAGTTGGGATAAAAAAGTCAGTGTCACGAACGGGATTCGAACCCGCGCCTTTCGGCTAGATACGACACCTGCTACTCTACCATTCAATGTGGCCTATTTAATTATGAAAAGGAATGCCTTTTATACATATGATCCTAAAAATAAAAGTTCTTGCATAATTATAAACAGTCATGATAAAAGCTGTAAAAAAGGATAATTTGAGAAAGGATTGAGTCCAACAATGTGAGTTTGGGAGCCCCCCTGGAAATAGTTTCATTTCTATTTAATTGAAGTGAGAGGAATATTATTGAACAATAAATAGCACTGTGGAAACATTAATCATGCCCGTTCAATGGACTGTATACAACGGCATCAGGATCATTAACATGAATTGAATTCATGAAACCGAAGAGAAATTTTCGTAGATCCAATAGAATGGAGTAGTATTTAAATTATGGCTAATATTCATTTTAATCGAGATCAGAATGACTTAAAGACGAATTGAAAGTTGCAGGGTACATAAATTAATTGTTGAATGTAAATTATGGAACTTTTTTTGGCTGAATAACTGTTTGAATAAGTTATCGTTACTTCCAATCCATTTGAATACAGCAAAAATAATTTTTACCAACCTGCGGTAATAAATTTAAATGAATAACGACTATTTTTGAATGATTTATGTATCTCCTTAAACAATTTCATTATAAATTTTATAGTATATAAAATATTGAATTATGAGATTGATGAGATTTTTGATTATTGTACTTGAGTCATTCATGTGATAAAGCTGCAGGATAAAGGCTTAGATCAAAAACACAAATCTGTGGTTTTATAAAATTAAACAACAATAAAAGAAAAGTTAAACTCCAAATGTTCCTTTTACGCGCTTTTTTACTCAAGAAACACATAAACCGTTCATTTCGTACTTTGTTCTTCCTGTTTCATTATTTTTGAACTATGTTGGTATACTTCGTACTTCTTAGGATGGAATCAGGTGTTTTACGATCCAGATTTGGTTTCACACTATAATATACTAAAACATCTCGTTCGCTCAACTTTTCATTTCTGTTGTGAAATTGAATCTCACCCTTAGAAACCAAGATTTCATCCTTTCCTTTCTTTACCCACTTGAGCTATTGTTTTGCGGATAAACATTTGAAACAAGCATTGTTTTCATTTTTGAAAATTTTACCCTTTTGTTTCTGATCTGAATTAATTTTTTAAAATGTCCACTTTGCTTAGAAAATGCATTAACGTCGTTTCATGTCTATCTAGAAAAACAAACTTCTTCCAATATCAATTATGTAAAACATATTTAGTATCAATTACTGAAAAGTAAGCTAATTAACAAACATCTGATACTATTGCATATAAATAATGAAATTTGATTCATAACAATTTTATCAAAAGTATTGTTAATCTAGTTGAAACTTTTCTCAATATGTAATAAATTGACGTGGCCGTTCATAATTACGTGGCGAAATGAATTGGATTGGTGGTAGTCTTGTGCGTGATGTGATGGTTATCGTCAATTTCTTCAGCAAATTGGCTGTTTTAGCTCAGTAATAAATTATGAATATGCATGTGTAGTTAATAATTTGTTTACACTATTTAAATGGTCAACACATATTATTTTTTAAAATAAAACAAAGACCATAGCTTAATGACATAATAATTATCCGTAAAGAATATCGTTCGACTTAAGCAAATATTTTAACAGCTTATCTACGTTCAAAGAAATTATTAAGCAAATAACACCCAATTTATTGAAAATACATAACATTAAAAAATACATCATCATTAAACCTTAATTTTTCATTGAAGTTGGAAGTTTTATATTTTATACTGAAAGCTTGATTTTTCAATCCTTCATTATAATCTTGTTTTTTTTAAATCTCCTTGAATTGTTTGTTGAATTGTTCACAATTGACATGATGTGTTCTTTTTACAATAAATTTACACAAAAAAAATCACTGGGTATTTTGACTAAATTTTTTGATGTTGTTTATTTATGTTTGTTTTTATTTTCCATTAAAAGGATTTAAATAAATCTATCTTCAGAAGACAGGGGTTCGAATCCACCCGTCACATTGACTTTTTTATCTCAAATTTCATGTTCAAAAATTAGTAATTTAATTATGGTATAGTATGATATGGTGGCAAGAGTACTAGGAAGTGGGGTTTGTGTGCCCCAGGCACTGCAGCCTTCTGGCTTATTGTACCGTCCTAGTTCCTTGGTTTAGTCAATAGACTCGATCCTTTTTCTCAGAAGTATCAAGTCATTGACTGTTATTGCTTCAATGTGGTTCTCCGAGTCGCTTTTATGCGTCACATTGAACCTCCATTGAGCCGTTGCTTCGCATTCGATGATGATATGAGTGGCTGTTTCCTCCTCCTCGTTATATAGTCTGTAAATGGTATCATTATTATATATTCCTATGTTATGTAGATGTTTTCTCAGATGCCAGTGGCCGGTTAGTAGTCCTACCACTCCTCTGAG
>CM077102.1:18578713-18598595 GCA_039619505.1 Cimex hemipterus
TAATTAACAAACATCTGATACTATTGCATATAAATAATGAAATTTGATTCATAACAATTTTATCAAAAGTATTGTTAATCTAGTTGAAACTTTTCTCAATATGTAATAAATTGACGTGGCCGTTCATAATTACGTGGCGAAATGAATTGGATTGGTGGTAGTCTTGTGCGTGATGTGATGGTTATCGTCAATTTCTTCAGCAAATTGGCTGTTTTAGCTCAGTAATAAATTATGAATATGCATGTGTAGTTAATAATTTGTTTACACTATTTAAATGGTCAACACATATTATTTTTTAAAATAAAACAAAGACCATAGCTTAATGACATAATAATTATCCGTAAAGAATATCGTTCGACTTAAGCAAATATTTTAACAGCTTATCTACGTTCAAAGAAATTATTAAGCAAATAACACCCAATTTATTGAAAATACATAACATTAAAAAATACATCATCATTAAACCTTAATTTTTCATTGAAGTTGGAAGTTTTATATTTTATACTGAAAGCTTGATTTTTCAATTCTTCATTATAATCTTGTTTTGTTGAAATCTCCTTGAATTGTTTGTTGAATTGTTGACAATTGACATGATGTGTTCTTTTTACAATAAATTTACACAAAAAAAATCACTGGGTATTTTGACTAAATTTTTTGATGTTGTTTATTTATGTTTGTTTTTATTTTCCATTAAAAGGATTTAAATAAATCTATCTTCAGAAGACAGGGGTTCGAATCCACCCGTCACATTGACTTTTTTATCTCAAATTTCATGTTCAAAAATTAGTAATTTAATTATGGTATAGTATGATATGGTGGCAAGAGTACTAGGAAGTGGGGTTTGTGTGCCCCAGGCACTGCAGCCTTCTGGCTTATTGTACCGTCCTAGTTCCTTGGTTTAGTCAATAGACTCGATCCTTTTTCTCAGAAGTATCAAGTCATTGACTGTTATTGCTTCAATGTGGTTCTCCGAGTCGCTTTTATGCGTCACATTGAACCTCCATTGAGCCGTTGCTTCGCATTCGATGATGATATGAGTGGCTGTTTCCTCCTCCTCGTTATATAGTCTGTAAATGGTATCATTATTATATATTCCTATGTTATGTAGATGTTTTCTCAGATGCCAGTGGCCGGTTAGTAGTCCTACCACTCCTCTGAGATTTGCCCTCTCCAATTGTAGTAATGTTTTTGCCAGTTTTGATGAGGGTTGTTTTATCATGAGTTTACTGTGTCTAGCACTGCTAGAGTTTATCCATTTTTCTCTTTATTTTATATTGATCCGTTCTGCGATGGAGGATTCTATGTTTGTTTTCGATATCACAAGGATAGGCTCGGGGCCTATGTACGGTCTTGCGGATCCTCCTCTGGCCAGTCTGTCTGCTTCTTCATTACCCAAAATTCCCCTGTGCCCTGGCACCCAGGATACCGTTACCTTGTTATGTTTTCCCAGGTTGTGGAGATTTTGGATCATTCACTGACTAATTTTGATGTAATCCTTGTACATGCCAGTGCTTTGATAGCTGCTTGGCTGTCTGATCTTATGAGGATTTTTTTGTCAGTGTAACCTCTTTTAAGATTTTCCTGGGCACAAGCATTGATAGCATGTATTTCTGCTAGAAAGACCTTGGTGTACTTCCATAGTGAGTTTGATTGCTCATAATTTGGGCTTCTGCAGAAAACACCTGATCCGGTTCCTTCATTTGTTTTGGAGCCATCCGTATATCATATCATTGTATCCGATGTTCTCCTGTGTTCTTCCTCTCCTTTGTAGTCTGTTGAGATTTTGTAGGAGGTCGTGAAGATTGTTTCCGGGACCATGTAGTCAGACCCCATTTCTAATAATGGGTGTCTGATTTTGTTAATTATGGTTGTGTGCCCGAATTGTTTGGTTCCTTTCCAATTTAATTGTTTTTGGAGCCTGAATGAGCTTTTTCTAGCCTCTCCCTGTATGAATATTTCTAGTGGAGGTAGGTTTAGCAAGGTTTCTAGTGCATTTGTAGGGGTTGTTTTCGTCGCCCCTGTGATACATAGGTTTGCTAGTCTTTGTAAGCTGCCTAATGTTTGGGTAGCTACTTTTTGTTCCACCAGATTAATGATCCATAGGTTATTCTGAGTCTTATTACAGCCGTGTATTGCCAGTAGGCCATTTTCGGTTTCAGACCCCAAGATTTGCCTAAGGCTCTTCTTGTGGTTATTCGCGATATTTTGGTTTTTGCTATTGTATGTTGCAGGTGAGGGTTCCAGGTTAGTTTCTTGTCAAAGATTATTCCTAGGTATTTCACCTCATTTTTTAAGGACAACATTTCGTTATAGAAACGTAATCCTTGTATTTCCATTTTTCTTTTTTTGGTGAAGGCGATTAGGGTGGTTTTTGAGGGGTTTGCTCTAAGTCCCCGTTTTGAACACCATTGTTCCACCAAGTTTAGTGCTCTTTGGGTGAGCACTCTTAATGTTGAGTCGAATTTTCCCCTGACTAGTATGACGATGTCGCCCACTACTACGTTCCAGTAATTTAATTAAGTAATTGTTAATTAATTAGTAAATATTATAATATAAATAAAGAAAATATAAAAACTAAAATATAAAATATGAAAAATGGAGATAACTTATCAGATGATTAGCATACAATACCTGTATTCAACCAATGAGCGATTGATTATAGATTATCAAATGTACAATCATATTTTTTTAAATACTCAACTTATTCAAAATTTAAAAAAAACGTATGCACTAAAATCATTTAAAAATTTAATTAAAATAATTTAAACAATTTCTCCAAGTTCAATTTTCATGCCACAAGGAAAAGAAAGACTAACGAAATATTTTAATTAATTCGTTAAAAATCTTACGTGCGGTCTCTTGTCGAAACAAATGCGGCTATTAAACTCCCGTTGAGGATAGGATTGAATAATCGTTTTCGGCGTAATCATTTATCTAACTCCATTAATTGGTTATGCTAAGAAATTCTTCTTTTTTTGCTGCACAAAAGAAACAAAACCCTGAAATGGAACACCTGTTAAAACTTTTTAACGTTGGTTTTGAACCGCTTTTTTTGTCTTCATTTGCTTTCGTTAAAATTAAAAATTTCATTTGCATGTGGAGGTGCTAATTGGAAAATCCGACTTAAAGCCAATTTCTATTCCAGCCGTATCATTTTATCTCGTGCGTCCCACAAACCTTAAACACAATCAAGGTTTTCGATTTTTATTATTTATTGCATGTTTTCATAACAATCGAGAGTGTAAAAAAAAGTCAACTTTTCAGAAATCATGATTTGTTTTCAAGGGACATCCAATAAACATATGTTATGCTTGAATAAAAATTATAACAATTTTTTTTTACTTCATTTATTTATATCTACAACTGTACATGCATGATATACAACCAGAAAATTGGATTTCAGACTGTGTGTTTGGCATTATGGGCGCTATAGAGAAAGCTACCCATAACAAATTTAAACTTCAAAATATAAACAAAAAATGGATTTTAATGGTTTCTTTTAAGGAATAAACAGATAGAACAAATTTCTTTAGATGCATTGCAAAACATAAGAAAGAAAAGAGGCAATTCAGGCAACTCGTCTAAAAGCAATACAAATCTAAAAGGCGAAAAATATTACAAGTGAAAAACAGGGAAGTAATTGGACAAATAACACCACAATACCATATTTAAGAGATCGGTCGAATTCAGAAAGAAATTTCTAGTGTGGTCTGTCTTCCGATTAATGCGCAAAGAAAATTATAGAAGTAGTACTACGGCTCAACCGGGCATAGGACAATGACGGTCATAAAACAGATTTAGGAAATAAAGCGAAATTGCTTGGACACCGTATGACGCTCAAAATAATTTTAAAAAAATCAAACTCGAAATATTCTTACTATACTTTAGAACTGTGTAGTGTTTAGTGACAGTTAGTCAATGATTATTCGGAGATCATGAGATGCGGTATGATGTAGGTTTTAGAAAAACGTTTTCTTTATCGTGCCGACGTTTCGATCTTTACTGAGATCATCTTCAGGGCGTGGGATTTATACAAATTATATAAATTTTAGAAATACATTAAGAATTTGAAAATACTGAGTTTATACAATGTTAGAAATTTTAGTTTAAAAAAATAAATTTATGCAGTGCTAAAAACATTTAGATTAAAAAATAAAAAATAAAACGTCACATCAGACCCCCTCTCACTATCTTCGAATAATCATACTTTAGAACTTTATAAGGGAAAAACAACTAAACAAAGGTTCAGAATAATGAAGGAAAAAAAGAATAAAATTTTTCAAATAAATAAGAAGAAACCTCTATATAGAAGATTGTATGCAAAAATAACATATAGTCTTTTGTGTTATATTGAGTACAAATTAATGATTGCTATGGCCGACTTATTTACGTATTTTCTATGCTTGGCGGTTCTGGATTCGCGTCTCCGCTGTCCATGGAATTGGTGATAATATGTACAATGTATCACAAATTAATTTGACACCGCATCCTCGAAATCTAATGAGTAGTTGGACGTTAGGCCCTAAAGAAGCAGAAGAAAACAGCATAGAGCTGAAAAATTGAGCTCGATCGTGTCTTAAATTGCTTTTTGTATGCGATGGCGGTTTAAAAAAATTACACGAACTTAGGTCGACAGTTCGACTTCCCCCTCGGGCATTAATAACAGAATCCGGACGACAGTTGAACAAACGATTTAGAACTATACCGGCTCAGGACATCCAGTCAATTAGTACCACATGATTCCATCTTCCTATCGAGAGTTCGATTACTTCTTCGACAACCTCATTAAGTATAAGCGTTTAAACATCCATCAGTATTTATACAAACAGTGAGAAATACTGATGTGGAAGAGAGGTGTTAATAGTTTGTTTAAATGAGAAATATTTCATTTACAAACTAGTTTTACTGCCAAATTGAGATGTGTCAGTGTCAAAAGTATGTCACGCTGCACTGTGGGACTGCAGTCACGATGTTTTGCTGAATTGATGGATGCCCAACAACAGTAAAACAGTTGGCTAGCACTAATGAAATTGCTGCAGTTGCTTTACACAGTTGTCCCTTTCTAAGGCCGTCCGTAAGAATAGAACTGCAAGAGAGATGTGCAGCCGGCATTCTTGCGTAAATGTCAAAGCTAAAACGTCGAAAAACCTTTATTCAACTCGCTTAATTAAAGCGTTCAGGGACGAATTGAACATCGTGCTGACAATTGGCGACACGAAACCATTTTCTTCTAAAATACCGGCGCAGTCACGAAGCTCGAACGCCCAAAATACGAAATTATATCGTAAAAAGTAAATAATTGTTCATAAAAGTCATACTTCCTTTACGTCATAACTTTAACAGACAACTTAATTATTAAAGTTAGTAAAAACAAATGAAGCTTAACTTTGGTATGACATTTTGTCAATTAATCAGAAAACCGTCGAAATAAACATCCTGGACTGCCAGTTTTTCCCTTTTTTAGGAATTCTCAATTCTTTTGGAGAATACGCCAAAAATATAGCGTATTTTTGCAATTAAATTTTATTAGAAGAATTTATGAATAATTATTTATACTTCCTAGTAAAGAAGCATTCAACTTAAGGCAAAAATATCTAAACCTTACCAAGTTTTTATCGTTTTTAGGAAAAATCCTTAAAACAGTTGGGCTAACAAATGTAGATTTAGTACACCAGATTAACAGCTTTATCTCGCTAATTTGATTCTAAAAAATTCAGAAGCCCGAATGTTAAAAACATTCCAGGGTGCCTTTGACAAAGCTGTGATTTTGTATGTATGTACATTTTATGAATGATAAGCTTTTTAATGGATTTACATCTTTAATATTTAAGAACATGATTTAATATTACTGATTTATACCAGCAGAAATATGTACATGTTCATACATACACCTGTGTACACAGTTGAGGCTAGTACTTCTTGCAGTCCAACAGTAATTTCAGATTTTGTATCATTTACAATAAATAATTTACCGGTAGGTTTCGAGAAGCACCCATCACGGGTTTTATCCGTCCAGCCGCCGAGGTTGCTCTCCAGGGGCTATCAACAGCTAGATCATTTCAGCCCCCACGCAATCAGTCACTAAAACGCTTCTCCTAATTTCACTCATGCTTAAATGCAGTCTGTTATTTACATATTAATCACGAACGTACCTGCAGTGAACTGGCCCTATCAAACTTCACATTCACGCTAATAAATACATTCACTCTCATCACCTGCTAAACGCTATTAGTACTACAAAAACAAATAACCTGGTTTGCTCCAAGAATTGGAACAGGGGATCAATTTTTACATTACTTTTCTTTTATACAAAAGATAGAAAGTGACAAGATTTGATACAAAGTGAACTTCATAGTAACATGACTGTAAATTTCATACTTTTCGGACGATACAGATATTTGGATTGAGATTTTTGTAGTCTAAATATAAAAATTAAATACGAGCAGTTATAAACTAGAAATGAGAGAAAGCCCGTGAGCCGTAAAGGATTCCCAGCATTTAGCTCAGTTATTTCGACATTTGATCGTTAAAAAGAAATTTGAGCACCTCTTTTAAAAAGCTAGCAAATTGACAAAAACGTCGAGCCGAATATTTTTACAAGGATCGCTGCCTCGCCTTCAGTATTCAAAACTTTTGATGTAAAACGTAATTTAATAATTATTGTATTATTTTTACAATTATAAGGTGGCAGTTTTGTTTATTTGAATTTAATACTGTTTTCAGTAAAATATACTCTATTGTATAAAAAAACCATTCTTCACCTTACTCTTTCTACGATCACTTCAAAACATATTTCAATGACGTGGTAGCAAATGACCTTTTCGGATTTATTGGTTCATATTCAAATTTCCAGTTAAGTGGGCACATTCGAAACTTCTATTTTCCGTCTGGG
The DNA here is from genome assembly GCA_039619505.1 of Cimex hemipterus. NCBI lineage: Eukaryota > Metazoa > Arthropoda > Insecta > Hemiptera > Cimicidae > Cimex > Cimex hemipterus. The sequence continues at coordinate 18,585,606 of CM077102.1, forward strand.
TGGATAATTAAAATAACATTTATTGACACACGGGCGGGAGAGTAGTGAATAAAAATTACGCCTGTTGGAACGTGAAATTATGTCGAAAAATTGCCTAGTGAAAGCTGAATTTTCCCGTGCCTCTTCTCTTGTTCCGGCTCAATGGATAGAAAATGTTTATATTCACAAAAACAAATAGAGTGTAGTGAAAGAGCCGAGGGGTGTGTGCTAAATTTGGGGATTTTATATTGCATTTAACTTAGACAAATAGTGTTTTTCCTCAAAGTTGCTACAATTTGGTGAGGTAATACACATGAATCGTTAAAAAATATGAAATGAAGAAGAAAATTAAATTTTCGTTGAACATTTTTTGAACTCCTCTTTACTAAGGAGTAAAAAAAGTGGCCACCCTAGCCCATTGTTATTATTTTTAGTGTACTGGATATTTTTAAAGAAAAATATGATATATAGATAAATTTAAAAAAATGAACTAAGTAAAAGTTTTATCAAAAATGCTACTGGAATCAATGCAGAAAACATTCAATTCAGAACGGAGTGTTTCTTCCGCTTACGTTGATCACCGCTTGCTTTCAACGCGGCATCGATTTTATGAGGTTTTGAATGTAGTGCTGTGCAATATTTTCTGTTTCTTCATTCTGTTTTCGCTCTTTGTACCTTTGGTTCACTATTTTAATCATTTTATAGGTGTAAAATCTGAAGTTATATTTGTTATATTCCGAGTGCCATTTTTGTCTAATTAGGATACGTTACGTAGGATTTCGTTATGAAAATACGCTTATCCAATATTATATTTTATTTTTTATTTTACGAAAATTCAGAATACTTAAAATAATAAGAAAACAGCATTTATACATGCCTATAATTTATCAACTATTTCCTTTGAATGCGGATTTTATTAAAGTAGACATATCTCACTGAAATTTAATCGGTTGAAAAATCGTAGGTGTAGTTTATTGAAATCCAATATTATTTAAAGTATTATTGGACGTCGAAATGTTAGAGGCTGTATTAATAACATTGTTTATAAATGGGAGTCCTTTTTAAGACGATCATAAAAATTACGAATATCTAATTAAAATAGCTGAGATGATTATGTTGCCATTACAGCAGAGAGCAACACTTCAATTTTACCAGTTGAAAAAACCCAATAATCATATTATTTACGTCATATTATCAAAATTGATATATATCAAAACGAATTGAAAGAAATCACTTTCTAGTCTTTATAGGCCCTCGGTGTCATAATAAATACTGGAAAGATTAGCAAAAGAAGCAATTATCTTGTGTTGTTTGTGTGAATTTGTGAAGGACTATATATCTAAGTGTCTGGTGGTCATCTTGACACTGAATGTCTCCTTGCCTCTCATATTGAAATGAAAATTCCGTCGGAAAAAACGTCCAAATTCGCGATTGATTCATTTGGTCCTGCCTGCTCTCAAACCCCTCTGTGCAATTGCTCCGCAAGACGAAACGTTGTCATTTTCTGAGTGCGTTTCAGATTGTTTTGGGGGTACTAAGAGAGTTTCGAGGGCCGTTCTCATCGAAAAGCCCCATCTTTCCCAACTGTACAAACCTACTTTGTCTTACTAAGAGTTTGCAAAGGTCGTGGGGAGCTGTTTAGTGAAATGATACTTCTTGTACTTATAAAATAATTAATCCATTTATGTTTAAGTAATTAATTGACCAAGTTACTTTTTTCAATTAATTATTCGTTCTATGTAAGGTCTTGGTTGAAACAAAAAAGTCAGTGTCACATGCGCGATTCGAACCCACGACCTTACTTCCCGTGACCACTTCATAAGTGAGAATCCAACCCTGATGACGCGACATTTGAAAATATCAAAAAGTGGGAAAATTCGAACGGTTGTAGGTTGAGATGGAGAGTTGGTGTCCGAGAGGATCGAAGTCACGATAGCTCAAGCGGAAGAGTAGCGGCGTATTTAGCCGTAGGTCGTGGGCTCGAATCCCGTTCGTGACACTGACTTTTTTGCCTCACCCAAGACCTTACATAGAAAGAATAATTAATTGAAAATAGTAACTTCGTTCATTGACCACTAAAACGTAAATGGATTAATTTTAGTTTTATGCTGAAGAGCCCGATGAGTGTTGGTTTCGTTCCATTGTTGCAGTCTCCAAGATTTCACTTTTTCTAACGTTTGTTATTTTATTATTTATCTTACACTGGGTGGCATCGATTACTATGCAACTTATGGTGCTGTCTAGGTTCAAAATTATTAGGCATATGTTGTAGAGTTCTGGTTAATGGACCTCACGAATCAAGAAAACATTTTTTTTAAATATTTTAGGCGGAAACTTTAGCAGAAACGGTACACAAAACTAGCATGAGCTGCTCATGGCTCTCTCAATTTGAAATAAATTGTAAGGGATGTTTATTGCATCGAAAAATATTAGCATTGCTATATAATATATTACTCTTGTATGGAAATTTGGCGAAATTAGGGCCAGGAAGTTTAAGAAAGGGTAAATATTGAGGTATTCTCGCTCTGCGAAAGGTTAAAAGATAATTTCAAAATTTGTTAATTGAAAAAAATTGCCAAATTTAGATTTCATAATATATTGCTTCTTTACATTTTTTCTTGGTGCCATTAATGTATTACTTTTATACTCACTAGATGAAAATTACGAACTATTTCCGATTTCAAATATACTTACCCAGGGGATGGTCTTATTTTATTTATATTGCTTATCTATGTATTTGCATTCAGCAGCGAAGTAGGAAATCAACTTTGTTGATTGTTTGTTTGTTGTTCAACAATTGTTTACGGTAGTATCAAATTTATACAGTTTCAACGTTTCTTTTGATGTCTATATTTAACGTTATTTGCTTTAATAATTAACTGTTTAATTAAAAGGTAATCTTAAGTATTGAAATAAATATTTTATTATATTGTAACTTATCACTTGTTTCCTTAAATGCCACTTGTTATACATGGGGGTATAGAAAGAAGTTAATTATGTAATTCCTCTTTTGACAGGTGGAACAATGTGCCCTAACTGTCTACTGCGTAACGAAGAAGAAGGAAAATACTACGATAGAAGTGAGGCGATTAGACTAGAAGCGATTAAGCACCAAATTCTAAGCAAACTCGGCCTCCGGGCAAGGCCGAACGTTAGTGGTGCCTCGATGCCGAGGGACCTCGTTCTTGAGACACTGTACAGAGCCAACGACGGGCCTAACGTCTCGAATAACTCGCCAACTTCAAAAAAGTTCAACGACGACCACGATATGGGTCGCGACGATTTTTTCGCAACGACGTCCGAAATCATCACCTTCCCCGAACCAGGCAAGTACGGTAAAGAGCATGATTTTCTATAAAATTGTAAAACTCGCTAGTCTCGTTGCACCACGAATATCACAAGAGGAAAAAACACCTGTTCATACAATTTTAAGCAATTGTGATTGCATAAGCGCATAAAGTATCTCCAGACAGGCTTTCTCGGAAATAGAGTGTAAAGGGACAATGGCATTTACATTTAAAACGAACACGTGTTTGACTGTAACAACCTTACACAAACGTTCAATTATTCTGTATCCTTGTGTTCTGATTTATAAAACGATATTTCATGAATGATTGTTTAACACAGGCGGTAAGGTGCGGTGTTTCTGCCTCGTTTATGCTGCAATCTAAAGCCGTCGTGTTTCCATTCTCTCACATCTGAAAGTCTCATCACTATTTAATCTGATGAGACCATTTAGGATTTTAGAAGATTTAAATTTAAATTCAGGTGTTCCCAATCCAAACATGCTATCAGTTTGTAATTTATAGACTATAAAATCATTTTTGCCTTAAAAACGTAGCTTGTTTGGCATATTTCTTGTTATATTTGTTGTTAGGGTTAACATATAGGCCATAACATATAGGATATGGCCCTAAATTAATTATTTATTAAAACCTTCTAATTCCATGTTTCCCAACGTGGGGCCCAGGCCTGGGTGGAGCAGATTAAGTTTTACGGGGCCTGATTTTGAAAATAAATCATTTAGATTTTTGGTAAATGTGCCGATTCTCATTCATCATTTAGTTGAAAAACTATCTAATATAGTATAGTAGCTTCTGTTCGCCATGAAATAGAATTTACTTGCCGGTTCTCGGGTTATTCCGATCCTCAAGTATTTCGTGCCAATATTCACTATCCCGTAATAATTACTGTCGGGATATTATCTTCCCAGCGTTTCAAGTAGGTCTTTTAAATTATTGTTCTTTAAAATATTTGTAAAATTTCACTTTTTCGTGATATATATGATATATATGATTAAAGTCTCAAATGGATGATATATATATATGAAATTGTCAAGTTAAATTAATTTAGTTTTTAAAGGACTTAATTCTAGAATAATGACAAACGAATTTTTGTTAATCTTTGAGTAAATTTAACGTTAATATTAAAATGTAGGTAGGTACGAGTTATTAGCGTTTTCATGAAAAGGAAAAAAACTTAAAGCTAAAATTTTAATAAATATTAAATAACACCATAAATGTTATCTTATAGGATTATATAATATGTTATCAATACTGGCTTTTGCGTTTCAACACCTCTACATTTTACTCCGAAATAGGAAGCGGCTTTTCAAGTTTTATATGCAAAAAATACTGTGCAATTTATGATCTCTATCATTTTGTCCCATATTTTTAATGTAGCATAATTAATTATCAAATTTATTTAATGGAAGAACCAACCCTACTTAATCGAACTAAACTTGATAATCAAGCAAGTGATGATTTTCGCCCTGAAGAAAACATCGCAATATTTCACATAAAATAACATTGATTAATTTTTTTTGTTTTTTTGCTAGGGCTTCCGACATCTTGGTCATTTCAGCCCCACTCTTAGTCTATATTCTATACCCGTTCAGACACATCATACATACAAATAAATACATTCATACACTTAGATACATTCATACAGTACACTCATTCCGTTTGGTCGGTGGAGTACTTGATATTCCTCCACCGATCTACAATTAAATTAAGCTAGATTGGGTCGATGAGGTACTGAGGTACTTTTATTAATATTCCGCCATCGACCCCGCACACACACTCACTCGCTTTCATCGTTCGAGGAGCGATGGTGACGTTCTATTCACGCCAATAAATACATGCACACAGACAAAACACAAAGACACATAACACATAAGATATACTACATACAATGAAAAACCACAATTTCCCCTAGAAAGCGGAACAGGGGACCCAGAAACTCGCTACTGTGCTCGAGGACTCTTCTTAAATCCGGTGGCATGCCTGCACGCTCTCTGTAAGGAGCCAAGGCATGACACGCTTCTATTATGTGGGACATATCGAGCAACCTTTCTCTGCATAAGGGGCACCTGCGCGGGCTTTGGCCCACGAGCAGGTGCCCATGTGTCAACCGAGTATGGCCAATCCTCAGTCGGGTGAGGACGATCCCTTGTCTCCTGCTCAGATTCCCTGAGGGCCATCTACCGGTCGTGCTCTTGACTCGCAAGAGCCTCTCCGACGATCTCGCCCACTGACGCTGCCATCTTTCTTTTATCATATTTTTAACTGCGTGCTTAGCGTCAGGGGGCCTGATCGCGATGGTCCGATCTGGAGGCTTTCACCCCTCGTCCGCGCGTTCGTTACCCTCCAGGCCGACGTGTCCGGGAATCCAGATTACAACCACCGTCTTTCCGAGAGACTCCAGCTCCGCGTATTTCTCTAGCAAGAGCACGACGAGAGGGTCCACGCGAGAACCTGTCGCGTATAACCCAGACAGCGCTCAGAGAGTCGGTACATACGAGGAAGGCTGAGCCCTCCCCGGTCTGCACCGCCTCGAGATCGTGCCAAATCGGCCACACCCTCACCATACACGGCACCCGCCACACCATCGCCGGTTTTGTACCGTCTGTAAAAATGAGACAAAAACCGGCGTATCTATCTCTAAGTTCCAGGAACTTAGCCTTGTAGAGGTGTGGCGGCGTACACGATTTGGGTAAGTTCGCCAGATCGTCGCGGACTAGTACGGTCCAGGGGGTGTCGGCTGGTGGCCCAACCGAAGCACCGTCCCCAATGCCAGTCCGGCCCTCCCTAGGGACTCACCGAAGCGAACTAATATAACTGATTTAGAAGATGATGGAAAATAAATCAATTTAAACACATTCCGAGAATCTGATTACTTTCTAAGTTTGAAATTTACATGGAGAAAACTGTATTTTATCTGATATTTTGTTAAATTTCCAAATTTCAACCAAATCTATGAGAATTTTTTCTCTTTCTATAAAATAAAGTTTTATTCACTGAAATATTCTGCTTTTTGTTTACTTTGGGTGGATATTAATTAAAGTCCGGCGAATATATTTCAACGATTCACTTGTGCGAAAAGTCAACAATTTTGCCGTGAAGTATAATTTGTATATACCATACCGTTTCTAAAAGTACTTTGGATATGTATCTCAGATTGATGTGATGTTACCACGTTTCACCATCGCAGTCGCTTTATGTTTAATATAATAATTTCTTTTACATTAAAAATTTAAGAACATAGCAAGATGAGTTCAGGATCAAATAATTTATTAATTATCACATCCATTCTAACTCACTAGAGGTGGAACATGATTTTCTGGGTTTTAAAAGCATTTACTTATTGTATTTTTTTAATCAATTTTCGCAATAATTTCTAACTTTATTCAGTGAGCATTTTAATATTATAGATTGTGTACATTGGGGTTGAGGGTGGGTAGGAAGGGACTTGAAACAGTTCAAGTGGGACATGGAACAACAAACGTTGGGAAGCACTGCTCTAGTTCAATTACTTGTTGATAGAAATAAACGGACGGTTTTAAATATTAAATTCTATAAGTATCTATTAGTTATCACAGCTATTAATTTCATCATTTAATTTTTTTTTTACAGAGGATAGGTAGGTTATATATCTGTGCATTATTTGCATTTTTAGATGTTTTAAACGTTCAAACTTTTGCCAATTTACAATAACAATGATCGTCTTGGACGTAATTATTTATGAAAATACTCTTATCCAATATAGTATTCTATTTAGATGTGTTTTAAATTATTATTTTGCAAAAATCTGAACTTATCACAATTAGTAATAAATGAAGCAGTCCGCAAACATGAGTCGGGAATCAATCGCAAGGTTTTAATCTTTTACGCTAAGTGACCTGAAGTTTCAAATTTCGAAAAAGAAAATTAAAAACAATGTTATTAAAAAATAGAGTATAGATATGCGTGAAAATGAAAATAATAACAAAAAATAATGCGGTTAGAAAATATTGTAAAAAGTATGCACGGGAAGGAGATAACAACTTATGACCAATCGAAACAAGCAAAAATCCTAAATTAGCCTTGGCTCTTTAAAATACATGGCCCAAGCGACTTTTTTTACCTTCATCATTAGATTGCGTTTCAACAACAGTTGCTACCGTATTACTTGGTTATTTTCCCCTACAGTTGCTGCAATATTAACGCAAATAACCTATCCGGATGTATTTCTGGAATATCCATGGAAAGCCACCATAAAGGAGGAATATTCCAGTGGCTAGACACCAACGGATCAACTCTTCTCATCAACATTCAAACTATAGTATCTAATACAAAAACCATAATGGTATTAAAAGTATTATATCGTGTAATAAAATTTGACATTCAAATATAAATATTGACCTATTAGAAAAATATAATAAAACCGGAGGCAATATGTTATGGCGCGTGGCCAAGAAAGAAAAAATTATAGTTTGTTAGAAAATAATAAAGTTTTATTCAATATATTGTGATATTTAGCCTCTTGAGAAAACGTTTTATCTATTACAGTTTAACCTCAGTAGTAGCTTGTTATAAATTCCTTAGTCAAATCTTTCGTATGTGAATTGACCAATCAATCATTAAAATCTATAGAGGGAACCTTTTTTCGTTCATTTTTAAAATTTAATTGGTTTATTTTAAAGCAATAAAGTAAACTGTCAAACAGGAATCACTACACCGACCTTAAAAACAAATATAATTGGAAATAGATTTTGAAAACTTGTTGAAAGACATTTAACGGATTTTAAAATAGGCAAGGGAGAATGAAAATTTAATCCGTTTACAAGTCGTTTCACCAGCCGTAACTTACCCCACCTTTACCTGTTCTCCTAACCGTGTCTGTAGGTAAGGGGGATGATCACCTGTTGCTTCGGGATCATTGTCCCGATTTTCAATGACCCTTTAACGTGTGTAATATTGACTTGGAACATATTTTTAAAAAAAATTTCTAACTCCATAGTACTTTTTGTGTATTTATACATACACACGTATCAACATTTTTTATGTTGTTCACGGCTTTTGCCATTCGGTCATAATAAGTGAAACAGTTCGTATCCTTGTCGTTATTGAAATCAATATACCACAGACAAACATTTTAAAACATCCTTAATAAAATATTAGATGATATTGCATGTTTTGAAAATTCATGAGGTTTGATGAAAATTCTTTTGTTTGTGTGCAAAATACCGCGCCAAGGCTAATGTTCGGTTTCTATTTCGAAAAAAAAACAGGAAGAGCAGTAGTATTATGTTGGTGTCTGAAAATATCGTTAATTCAATTATCAGATGACATTATTCATAGCCCATCGATAAATTCATAGTATTGTTAATGAAAATATGCATTTGAAATTAACTAAAAAGGGTATTTGCCATTTATTGTTGAAATAAGGAATAATATAAGACTTTGATGTGACTATTGAGTTGGTTTAGTGAAACAGCATCATAAAAGTGAACAATAAATAAATAGTGAATACAAATTTGCAAGTGGCCAGAGCCCTTAATACCTAACATACAGACCTTAAAAACCTGCGGGAATGAACTTCTCTTTGTGCCTATGTACACAAATCCACATTACTATCAGCATTTAGTATTAAATAATATGAAACTTCGCCACTAGCCAGGTTTATCTTAGATTTCTCCGGGGAGTATAAGCGAAAAATGCCCGTATGAATGTTTCAGATTAGAGTCCCCCCCCCCCCTGTTGAGCCGGTTGGAACAATTTTCTTAAGTGAGTTGGGTATTACCATTGAGGCGAGAAACGTGAATTGATTTTATTCTTATAGTGCAGTTCAAAACAAGAGAACGGGATTGTGGATAAAATTTTCATATGTATCGCCCTGAACCGGGGGTTATCGCGCCAGGCAAAATGGAGCTGGATAGTACAAATTGAAATGTTTGAGGATGTTTTCAAATTGTTTTATTTCCTAGTTCAAGGTTTCCTGCTTTTCAGCGAAATTAAAAATATGCAAATGGTTTCAGCTTATGAATTCCTTCTAGTACGTAATAAGCAAAGGAATAAAATTACTGGTGTTGATAAAATACAAGTGCATATTAATATGTAGTTAAGAACCTAGTTAGGGATTAATGGAGCGTTCTAAATATGTATATTATTTACAAATGGAATGCGTTTCAAACAACGAAAAATTCGACATGTTATTATTAAATACTTACGTTTTGAGAAAAAATTATTTTTAACCAAGATCATAATACAGTAAAACCTCTCTTAAGAAAAATGTATATTTACCCGAAGTTTAGCATGTACTTGATTGGTTGAGAATAAAAATTGTAAAATAGCTTTTTATAATTACCAAGCACAAAAATTTCAATGGACTTTCAAAGGTATTTGAATTTAAAAAGACAAACGTAAGGGTTTATTTTATTACCAAATATTATCGGTTTTTTAAACATAAAATACATTTTTTAACAAGGAAATTTATATAATATTGAAATATATAATTTGTTAAGTTTTTGGATTTTTTCAGACAAAAACTAAACAATTTCAAATGTTCTAATACGTTCTGATAAATTAAACTTATAAAGCCCATATACATTTTTCATTTACTTACTATTTCACTCAAAGCAAATATAAAAGTGAAGTAAGAAAAATGTTTGTTTTTTAGCTGTCATCTCAGCCAAATTATGAGTTACTGCAGTCAGAAAATAATTATAGTAAAGATAAGAACAACCTTGAACGGATGGTCCCGGGTCTTTCAGTAGTGGTTATTGATTGTAACGAACATTCTGAATCAAGATATCGTCGTGAAGAAAAAAGCTAATTCAGTTGTTACTTCAACAACAGCAAACTATGTTGCGGTTATCATCAGAGTAAAACAATCTTCAATATGTCTACAGTCTATATTTAACATTGTTTTGCCTTGATGAACACGATAAAATATGCCGAAAGCTTGGCAGTAACAACTAAATCTGCATTTTCCTTCATGACCATACCCTGATCCCGAGTATTTCATAATTTATAATTGAATCCATACCAATCTAGGTCTACCTATTATCGGTGGGCTGGTCTGACAGATGCGCTTCAACATTTTTCCATGTTCCGTCTTCACTCGGACTCACTGAAGATGGTGAAATGCCGAAACACAATGTGGTAAGAGATCAGTAAAAGTGTGGGCCAAAGATGCTAGTCACATAATTCCTAATGAAAGGCAGACGCCTAGAAAAGACGACAAAATCAATTAAAGAAATTAAAAAGATAGAGCCAGAAAATGGCATTTGAAAGTAAGGCCTTAAGAAATAATCTTTAAAAAATTGTTTGTCAATTTAACGAATCTTCCCAAATAAAAATAACAAGATATGCTTGCAAGAACAAAAACTATGAAACTAATAGAGGGGCTCAACTAATTGTGAGTCCCTTGACTAATTTTACTATTCCCCACATTTTTTGACACTCCTTTAAATCTGACAAAACACAAATATTCACGTATTTTTAAGATTGACGCAGATCAGGAACAGAGGCAATAGTTGAGGAACTAAATCGAAAAAGAGAAACCACGCTTATTTACTTAACCAATTAAGTATGAATAGGCCATACTAGGTTGACAATGTTGACCCAAAGCTGGCTTATATGTCTGGCATGTAATGAAAAGTCGCTCGATGAGTCCCACTTAATTTTAGAATGCCGCTTCTAGGCTCTGTGTAATGAACAAGTAGGAATGCCTCCTTATAATTTGGTATCTAGTTCAAATTTTTAGAGAAAACACGGGTGTTTTGTATAGAAATATGGTTTTGTATCATAGGTAATGTTATGTATTTGTAAGCGTGAATGCACAGTACTGTGTTCGTGAGTGAAAAAGTGATTGATAATATTAACACCGAAAATTATTGACTTGGCGGTTCGAGAATTATTCAAGTCGTTCTGTCGTTGAACCCTTCCAAAATTATAAATGTTTAAACTTCAAACAAAAGTAAAATATTTGTCGGCGTACGTTCAAAAGGGCGAGCTAATAAAAGAAATTTAAGACGATCCCGATATTGATCAAGAGGATCTCGGAATACTTGAGACGTCGGTCTTACTGTTCTTTCTCTATAACTCGATTTGACGTTATTTTCTCAAACTTGAATTCGATAAATTTCAGCTTAGTTAGCCTGTATAAATTACACTATTGAAACTCAATTGGCACCTCGCCAACATTTATTTCTTACTTAGAATGTTGTTTCCAAAGTTGAACTCTAGAATCCATTCCGGCTAAATATCGCTCATCATCAGCCAATGAATCAACAGTCAATTTTTTTTGCCCCTTGTTTACGACCTTCTTATAATTGTTTGGACTGTTATACTATGAAATGTTTTTTCTCTATTCTGTAGTGAATCACCGGAAGAACTACAATTGAGACACTAGCAATACCGACTCGAAACAGAGAGTCAATAACTGATCAAGACGCTCAAACGGCTGCAGGTTGGAAAATAGGTGTAAAGAACCATAGAAAGAAAGCATTTAGGGCCGTCCATGACCTTCATTGTTTTTCAGCCCTTAAACATATGTATCAACAATTCATTCACTGTTTTCTTGGTCCGTTCGACAAATTACTATATCACAATTTCATTTTTTTTTTCATCTCAATTAAAAACCGTAATTAATTGTGATATGTATCAACTTCTATAGTCCACCCGTTCGGAAACAATTAACTTTAATGATCTCATACTAGCCCGAAGATAATGTTAGCGAGGAATCGTGTGGTATTAACGTATTTAATATAATTCTTCTAGCTAAACAATGACAGTAACGTTCTCGTCTAGCTAGGTACAGGGTGTTTGGCTACTCTGTTACACACTTTGCCATTAGATTCTACATTAACTATTCTTTCTATGTAAAGTCTTGGTTGAGATAAAAAAGTCTGTGTCACGAGCGGGATTCGAACTCACGGCCTTCAGCTAAACACGCCGCTACTCGATCACTCGAGCTATCTTGACTTCGATCCTCTCGGATACCATCTCAGCCTAACAGCTTTTCCCTCTTTTTGCCATTTTCAATGATAATAAAATAATTTCATGTGTAACAAAAAAAAATTATATATAAAGAATTAATTAAAAGAAGTAACCTGGTCAATTGACTTTCAAAAACTAAAAAAAGTAATATGCCTTAATTAACCATGATCCGAATTTCAACAGTTTCGGAGTTATTTCAGGTTTTTTCTGATTGTTTAATATTTTACGACTTTACTTCAAATAAACAATGATAATTCCAAAACTGAAAGGTTTAGGTCAAATGCGTCGATAAATTGGAAACTACGTTAAATTTGTAATAAGATACTATAGCTATAGATCAACACTAAACTTGTAAACTTTGGTGAAATAGACAGAACATTAAAAAATATTTCGTTTCTATGTTGAAAAACTTACTACGGTGTTTTTAAGTAGTTTGACTCTTTTCAAACATGAAGAAATTGATAAAGTAAAGAAAACAACCGAGGTTGAGGGAATGGTAAGATGATTAAAAGAAAAAAAAACTGTAGAAATTTTAAATTATCCGTACCAATCCTTCAATCACGGTTTCTACCTTCCTTCATCAATTTCTTTATCTTTAAAAAATATTTAGAAAAACAAACTACACCTCTAAAAAGAATATCAAATTGAGTGCGTTTTGTGAAATTTTCTGGTCTGTAGATTTAGAAATAGTAGTTTAGAATGACCATAGTAAGTTTTTCTACGAACTAATATATATATATATATATAT
>CM077102.1:18598995-18658786 GCA_039619505.1 Cimex hemipterus
AACTTATATATATATATATATATATATATATATATATATATATATATATATCCATAATTTGCTTATAAATTGGGTGACGAAAACAAAACGTATATACTCGTAAGAGAATTATGTCAAAGGACACTAATTCTGTCGTCAGCACTCATACTTAACAATTATAAAATATCTTTTCTTATACTTCTTAATGTTATTTATAATATCGCAATACAACGTTCAGCTGTAATACGTATTAAGTAAAATTAAAAAAATGATTTAGGTTTATAGAGAGATTTAATGTTCTCTTTCATTCATCCGTGTAGTTTATTTGTGGCATTACACGTGCCTGAGCTCGAAGCCTAGTTATACCCCATTATAAATGGAAATCCCTGTTTCCTTGACGTGAATGTAATCTAAGTGGAGTAGGACTTGCTTATGACACCGAGTCAATAGTCATTCTGAGGCTTCCTGTCCGACTTCAAATCATGAGAGAACTACTTGACGTCCACTCCTACCGGTTCGTTTGATCCCTTCTTGGAAAGTTTATCTTTTAAAAAAATTAGACTCATTTGAAAAGTGCCATTAATATAAATATGTAATTACAATATTCTTAGCTTTACAGAATAGATAAATATACTAAATCAATTAGGATAGGATCATGACTGACAGCATGGCTACAGAAGTGTTGATGTTTTTGGACTAGGTCGAAAAATATTTCACACATGTCCTAGAGGTTTTGCCAATTAACCCTAGTAAAGAATTAATTGATAAGAAAATATTGATAAATTAATCTACAAAATTATATTTTAGTATGATTTTAGTAGGTTGTATATATACTATAAATAATCGAATTAATTCAGATTCGATATGTGAAAAGGCACAAAAACGAAGACGCTTCCAGTAATAAAGGCAAAATAAGATTGTTTTAGATAAATTAGTATAGTTTTAAATAAATTAGAATACGTTTTAAAAACTCTTTAAATCCCTTAAATATGAATTTTAATAGCAATTAAGCATGATTGGGCAGGATCAGCCGAGGTCATTTTTTTCCCACGAAGTCCGCTCTTCTATATAAAAAATCATAACTCTTGTTCTTTTGATCCGATATCGGAGGTAATACAATCGTTATTATACCGACGGTTTTTTTTTTCTTCAACAACACTAATTATTACTATATTAGATTTTACATCACTGTGAATTACTAAAATTAAAATAGACAAAAATGTCTGATTTTGGGTCTATAATATATTATAGACTGGTATATTACTTTAGAGACAGTCTAAGGGTGTAAGACCTGGCAGTTGGGTGCAAGTTATGATTCCATTTCCATTGTAAATTTTCCGTGAATGGGTGGAATCATTTCAAAGTTATCACCATTTCTGTGAATCTTGAAAAAAATTAGAACCATTTGTGTTTGCTCTACAAAAAAATAAATTTTTACCAAAAATTTGTATTCAGGATTTCTTTTTCTATGGTAAAATGACTATCATGTTTGTTTCTTGCACCATTTTTTTAAACTTGTTTTGTTGCTACGTCGCTCGGACACAACATAACTATACGGTGTATTTCAACAGATACGAACTGCCAAGGAACAACGATGATAGTGTATTATATATATATATATATATATATATATATATATATAACATAAAAAATCTCCACTTGTTCTCCTCGGATTTTTTCGCAAATCACTAAAATAGTGGTAATTTTGGAGACATTCCACTGACAATTAAATAGGAATTTAAAGTTTTATAAGACTCTAACTGAAAGAAATGGCATAACCTTGGCTTTAGATGTAAATACAACCTTTACGCAGTTTTTGTAGATTTTCTCAATTTTCTCTCTTATAATGACATAAAGTACGTGGAATCTAACCTTCAGAAAAACTGTAGATAAAATCCGGAGGTGCTATGATCATTTAAATGGAACATGCCATATTGTATATTACTTTTGTATCCTAGTAATATACAACTTTTTAGTTAAAAAAATTTATCGCTTGAAAAACATATACAACAAAGATCGGAACCTGATAGTCAAAAACATTTAATTAACTGTTTTTACTCTCCCGGTTCTAAAATCCACTAGTAAAATCGCATGGACATTTATTTAAATTTCGACTCAGTATCACTAAAATATTCATTGACATCTTTGATCCCACATCCGTATCCTCTTCTTGTAAGTTAGAAAATTAAGTATGATTGAGCATGTAAATATTAAGAGTTTACAAACGTTTACTATATTTACGAATGTCAATTATCTTAGTTTACAAATTAAATGTGTTTATGAATTAATAAAAATACACTGATTGACAAATTTAATGGTCAACTTAATTCATTTGGTTTAAAATTAAATTCATTCTTACATGTTAGTTAGAAATAATGAGGGGCTATCGTAATTAAAATAAACAGGAAATAATGTTTTGTTTAATTTCGTACTGATAAATCCCATTTACACAAAATGTAACATTATGTCCTTATTACACCTAAAAATCGCTCTGTTAATTTTTTTCCTTCGTTGTTTTCATTTGATATTATTCGTATCCTTAAATCTTTTTCAAAGGCTGCAGTCAAGCATTTCATAGTATGAAAACAGTTGAAGTATGACAGTCTTGGGGGTCTTAACATTACTAGAGGAAGGATTCAGCCAGCGTGAAGTCGGCAGAAAACTGAGTGTAAATTATCCTACAATTAGATGGGTTCTTCGGCGCTTTACAGAAACGGAGCTTTACTAGAAGACCAGGGCAGGGTCGGCCTAGGTCTATGTCCATGGTGGGTGGGTATTGATGTTCTGGATGGCATTTCCTTTGATATCCGCACTAAATTGGTTGTTGTGCGAAGAGGACCTCTAACTTCAGAGAGGTACTTACAAGTTATAATCAAAGAACATGAAGTGCCATTTACCCTCCTACAACAGTCAGAGATTCTTGCTAATGTGTAGTACTTACAATGATAGAGATGTCGGAAAGATAGTTTAGATTATACAAGTACATATATGATGTAAAAAAACTTTATACAATGATGAACATAATATATATAAATTTTAGTTTAATCAACGCATTTATACTCAATTACTCACTCAGTGTGTTTTCTGTGTCACGGTTGTGGGTCGTGTTGAGAGTATTAGTAAGATATGAATATTTTTGTTTATATATCTTTGTTTTTTAAGGAGTCGGCGTTGAGGTGAAAGGGATCGGTAATGTAAAAAACGAGTAATAGTTTGTCGTTCTGGCCGGTTTAGGCTTCCAGTGTTATTATAGACGGGATTATTAGGGCAAGGAGAGATAAATTGTTGAAGATTTAGACTATTTAGAATAGTTTGATGTGTGGAGTGTAATGATTGGTTTAAATGTGTGTGTTTAATGACCGTTAATGATTATTCGGAGATCGTGAGATGCGATCTGGAGTGATGTAGGTTTTATTAAAACATTTTCTTTATCGCCCCAACGTTTCGGATCTTTATTGATATCACCACCTTCAGGGCTCAATAGAGATAGAAACGTCGGCACGATAAAGAAAATGTTCACACCAGACCTCATCTCACGATATCCGAGTAATCATCGTTTTAAGTGTTCTATTGTTTTGTGTATTTTATTGATATTGAATTTACTCAGCCGCAGCTAGGCTAATATCACAAATCAAATCCAACAAAAATAATTACGAATTCATCCAATCAACAACTGAGATTCATAAAAAATTGTAAATCACATATATGGCTAATTCTGTAAAAATAATCTACTGGCAACGTTCAATTTTCATGGTAATTTGATCGAAATGATCCAGTCTCGTCGAGAGTTACATAGAAGATTGATATTATTTTGAAGCAACAGATTTACAGCAAGGATAGGCAGATCAATTTCGCTCAAACTGCTATCTTCAGTTCATCACTCACAGTCCACAAAGCGCTTCTCTACGATCAAAGTTGGCTTTTTGAGATTTTCATTCCTTTTGATTTAATTGTTAACGGAAAAAATAATATTTTTGTGTTATGTTCACCGTGTTATGTAGGTCGTTTATCTTCCCTTTCCTACTATTGCGTAAATCGTAATGCCAATTCTCTTTTTTATTTACTGAAAAATACCCGATCCTAATAATAGGGGGCTGGTGTTGACGAGTTTTCGCCTAATGTGGTCAGTTTATACAATATACGAAATGCTACTTTTTCTGAATTTCTTTGTGAAGTTCCGCATTAACTTTTTTCCTTCAAACATTCTATCCTCCTTGAAAAGGTATTGAAATTATTGGTATTTATCATGATATTATTTTTACTATCGTATCCACACCATTGCCCTGCATTTGGTTTCATAATAATAACATTTGTCAAATCAATGTCAATTAGTTGTACCACACGCCATTCAGTTTTGCTCAAATTATCAAGCTTTCATTGAAACATGTATACGATGGCTTTCACTTTTGTCGCAAGGTTTATCAAATTAAAATATCGAATCTACTGTGATTTACTCTGCTTATAGAAAAACTTAATTTTAGCGATTCGAAAGGACTATTACGATTGATTTTGAACTGCAGCAACCAGTTAATACAGAATATATAATTCGAAAATTTAGCTTAGGTTAGAAAATGTTGTTTTTCACTTATGGAGCATAATCCAATACTGATCGTTACTACTTATTTTCCGTGATCCTTCAAAATACTGTTATTGTTAAAAGTGATTTAACTTAAGATTAAAATATAATAAATATCTTATTGGAATTCGCGTTGAAAAATTTACATAAACCCTTTGTCTCGCAAAGAAGTAAAGATTTTCTGCATAATTTGAAATAGCTAACTTTTTGATAGAAATAATGCATTTTTTATTTTGTTTAAAATAATTTCCAAATGTTCCAACACTACAGTCGCAAGGTTATCGCCAGATTGATCAGCCATCTCAAAAATACGATTTTTCGTCTGTTAATCGGCAAACAGTTTGAAAATCATAAGAAAATAGCTAAAGGGAATACGGTAAAAAAACTAATCCAGCTTTTATTGTAGTGATACGAGAGGCGTAAAAACGGAATTCCGGCCACGACGGTGTCCCTTTATGTTCCATCAAAGCGTATAACGACACTGAGGCCCCGTACATGGCACTAATACTAAAAACATAAAATGTTTCATGTTCCACAGGTAGATGGGCGAGACTTTCTGAGGATTAGCGAAATGAATTTCTAACAAGCTTTCAACAAAAATAAAGAAATAATTTTGAGCCTTTCGTTCAGTTTCATTCTATTTATTTATCATAGGCATTGTTTTTCTCTATTCAATGTTGAAAACGTATTGATACTGTTACAATTCCAAACAAATTTGTATATGATGTCTTATTAAGGTTTGCATTTAAAAAAAAAAGTACAAAAGGCTGTACCGTTGGCAATTAGGGTCAGAATAACCTTGTGGAAGCTTTTATTGGCACATATTGGCGAAGGTTGGAAATTTTGTTGGGGAACATTGGCTTTGGGACTACTCACTAAACACATCAAAAGAGGCCAACATGCGTAAACAAGATGCGAAGTAAATAGCTGTCGTCTCCAAACCCGAATCCAAGATTGCTAGTGTTTGCTGTTTCCAACCAGCCATCGAAGGTTTCTGCCAAAACATACTAATAGCAATTTATGATAAGCTTGCTCCTTTTTTTATGGTTTGATTATCCCCCTGGAGGCCGGTGATCAAAATCTCAAAATCAAAGGAATTTCACATTGGAACAAATTAAGAACACAATTGTAGAGAGACACCTCTATTTGTATCTTGGAACAAAATGTATATTCTGATGAAACCGAATATGTTATACAAAAAAACAAAACATAAATCAACAGAACATGAATCTTTGCTTACAAAGTAATAATTATATACGAACGCAAAACGAAAAATCAATCTTAAAAAAAAATAATGGAAAAAAGGCCAAGCAAAACCATAAATCAAAATGTGCTACACTACAGAAATAAATTGTATAAATAAGGAAATAAAATGGATACAAAACTGGTTTGATTGGATATCAGCTGGATTTTCTTTGTTATAGTTTTAGTTCCAATGCCTAAACTAGATTGAACTCGTCTAGTTCCCGTATTCCTGCCTCTATCATGGAGGGGAGAGCCAGGGCATAAGTTGTTGTCATAAATTATACACCATAACCAAATACAAAAACGCAGCAGCTATTTGCTAGACCTCGATATCCATCTCGGCATAGGAAAAGTAAGCATGTAATAAGCTATTTGCCCAGTGTCAAGCCAAACCCATGATCAGTGAGGCATGCTGCGCTGCTTGCTGACCAATGCCAACCTGCCATAGCACGTAGTGTAGATATTGTAAGTAGTAAAAATTACAACTATCAATATTAGATGACGGTTAAACAAAATATTTCTGTCCGGAAGTAATCTGGATTACTGGAATAGGAAATTGGGCTTTAAGGCAAATAGAGGCACTAACATTATAATTACAGTTATGACTTCTTAAAGAGAAAAGACTGACTATTGTAAATGGTGGTTCTAATCTCAGATTTGGTTTATACAGTGATCCGGATTTCGAGTTTTAAGCATTGAAGGGGTTACGAACACATATCTCAACATGAATTGTGAGAGTGAATCCAAAAAACAAACCAAGGCTTCCCCGTACAAACCAAAATTAGAGTTCAAAACACTATAAAACATACTCACTTTCTATTTTCAAATGACCAATAAGCGGTTACAAAATATGTATATGGTCTTATCTATATGATCCGAACACTAGAAGATCTAAAAGAATTCCTGAAGATAATTACTTCTTTACACCCGAGTATAAATTTTACATTCAAAAATAATAAAGATGGTGGTTTAAACTTTTTTTATAAATAGCCTAATTGAAATATAGAAACCTCCCAACTGTAGGCACTATAGATGTGATACCAGCAAATTCTCACCTGTGAATTTAAAATGCTGCTGGATCATTTCGCTCATAGACCGTCTTCGGAGTTAGGTGGGTTACGATTCCTGTCCAGAGATATTTTTGTAAGTTCTTCTACCTTATTTATTTTTAGCGAACTAATTGACCAAATTATTATTTCAATTAATTTTTCTCTTTATGAAAGGTCTTGTTTGAGATGAAAAAGCCGAAGGCCGTGGGTTCGAATCCCGCTAGTCACACTAACTTTTTCATCTCGACCAAGACCTTCTATCAAAAGAATAATTAATTCTTATAATGAGTGTTTAATGCTCGAAATCCGGATCATTATGAACAGCAAATTTCTAAGAGGAACCATCATTTAAAAAGTTGAAATCTACATACTCACCCTACCGTCATCATTTCTAGAAAATACTCTTTCTTCAAATTTGAATTTTCGCTTCCATGGACTTGTCTTCCCTGCTAAAATTAACAAGTTTGTTTTCGCTCATCTGAAATTTATCTTCCATTTGACGACGTTATGTATACAATTTCTGTACCCAAGTCTACAGTTAATAGAAACCATAATTATCGTAATCATAATTCAATCTAAAAGAAAGGATTGTATGTTATTCGCACATAATGCTTACTCATTTCTCAAATAAATTAATTGTTTAGTGTATTTATAAAACAATGAATGGAGTGATAATCACGTAACCTTACAAACTATTGATTATCTAGTTACGACATTAAGTCATTAAAAATTATAAAACAAACATTGTAAATTGTTCTTTACGAAAATAATTAATATAGTTTGAAACTAAGAGTGGAAGGTGTAAATATAATTATAGGAGATTGCTGATGTTCTAGTTGTGCGAATAATCAAGTTGATTAAAAGAAAGTCCTTTAATAACTAAGCTAATTAACAGAAAGTCTTTCAACCTAACAGATAGGTATGAGTTTTGAACACCAACGTAAATATCGTATCAAAAGTTTTTTTGAACTTAGTAACTTGTTTCGGAAGCACGCGCGCGCGCACACACACACACACACACACACACTCTTATGTTAAAGGTATTCCAGTTCAAATTCTCTGACGTGTTTGGCTAGACGATATTTTTTAGCATTTCAAAGTTATGATGTCCGCTGAATTCTATTTACTTTTGTCATCAGTACGTATAATAAAATACTATAAATGATTTATTTCATCATAAGTTGAAGTTAATGAGTTATGTTAAAAATGAATTAGCTCAAAAATAATAAAGCAAAGAGATGGATGTTGAAGTTGTCATATTAGTTTATTTCAAACTAGAAAGTGTAACATAGAGGGCCAGCCATGTCGGTCTGTTATTATTACCACCTTATGAAAAAGTGTAAGTGAAAAGCTACAGTGAATAATTATGATAAAATTACTTATTAATATAAATAATTTTTACTTTAGATTCCCCAAAACATTTTTTGTAATATTTATTCCGAATATTTTCCTATTTGTGGATTAGTAAGATATTTTATCTTATGCGCTTATGCGTCCTTTCACACACACACACATTGTACATATATCTGTATGGCTAGTAACTTACAATAAACATTATATAAAAATGCTGAATTCTGTGTATGAAAAAAAGATGAGTACCGCGGATGCGTTTTCCACTTACTCACGAACACGAGAAAGTAAATAGCAAATCCAACCATCCAGCTATTGAAATATTTAAATAATCAATTGCCAGTGGGTCAATCGTATTCCTGTTACGATATCGATCGCTGGGCTAGAGGCATCATTTGTTAGGAACTAGGTATAACTGCATCGATCTACTACCACCGTCTTGGATACATATTGTTTACTGGCCTGTGAACAACTTCTTATTGTATCCTATTGACCACGTCTAGGAGCCGTTGCATGACGTCAGGCCGTAGAGATGGAAAACAACCCTTGCCTTTTATAATGGAGCCATACGATTTGCCAAAAAAGCTTCTCGGGTCAGGGCGAAAGCGAACTGCATTCCTCTACGCTCACACTTGCTCCCCCTTTCACTTTTTCACACTTTCCGACTTGAAATAAACTACTTTGACACCTTTTTACTTTTTACCTTAGTGTTTTTATTTATGAGCAAACTAAGCTACGTGCTCACTTCCACATTTTTCAAGCAAATATATTTAAATTATTATCTTTTAATTACACATAGAGATTAGAAGTATTAAGCAAAAAAAATCACAATCAGCAGAACAATTTTTTTTTTAAACAAAATCTTTTGATCATTTTAATAATTATGTTTTTGGTTGAGATAAAAAAGTCACTGTCACGAGCGGGATTCGAACCCACGAATTTCGGCTTGACACGCCGCTACTCTACCACATGAGCTACTTGACTTAGCTTGACTACGTTACTTCGATCCACTCGGGCAATAACTTCCCATCTCAACCTCACCTTTTGAATTCTCCCTCCTTTTTGCCATTGTTCAAATGTCTAATCTATTTCATTCTCGGTGACAAATGAAATGGCCACGGAGAGCTTTAGTGAATTATACTTCATTTTGACTCATTACTTCACTAGTTTTCGTGGTTCAACTAAAAATCTTAATTAATTGTATGATATTAATTGGCCAAGCGGACCACAAAAACTAGTAAATGCATTAATTACGGTTTGTTTGTAAATGTTGTAAATGTAACAACTGGTTAAAATAAAAATTTAGGCATTATCTGACTTGCAATAAACGAGATTAATTGTGAGATTTTTTGTATGATCTGCGGAGAACTAGTCGTTACCGATCATCCTGGTTAGTCTATCCTAGCTGTGGTGTGTCAGACTCGTTTCAAGTGTGCGCGAAATGACGAAACGCATCTAACCCGGCGAGGATAGGCCGACGATGATCGGCTAAGTCCAAATTGCTAAATTTAATATTAACCGTAATTCTTTCAACCCCCCTTCACAACCCTCAAAAACATTTTAACCACTATTCACAAACCTTCCTACGGGAATCTGATTTGTATTTGCCACTTGGTGGTTTTCGGTTCTATTTCCCGCATCACGTAATTTCAATCGAGAATATGATGGAAAATGCTGTAAAGTGGTTTCACCCCTCGTTTGCCATTCCCAATTGGTAGTTTAAGTTATTAAGCCCTCCATTATGGCTGGAATTTATGTAGTACGTAAAAGTGTTTATGTTTTTTACAACTTAAAGTTCAGTTACTTCAATATTTCACAATAACATTCCAAATCCGTTGAAGAGATCATTGCTCGTTTGAGTGAAAAAAAATTTATAACTTAATTTTACAGTTTTTTGCCTATATGAGAAATTCTAAAATTTATTTGTTTAGTCTGCGGGAGGTGAAACTGTTAATTTTGTCGTTGCTAATCATTTTGAATAGTAAACGATAGCGATCAATTAATATGAAAAATGTTTTAAATTTTTATATCTATCTGTTCTTATTAAAACTTTATGTTAGACGTATCATCGGAAATATGAATCAATGCATTTTATTACATGAGTCGATGCTTAAAACTGTTCAAAATTAAATTCGTTTTGAGAAGTAGAGGAGTTGTTATTATTTTTCAAAAGCCGTTAAATCGTATGAGTTATAAAAATTTACTATTTTTTAATTCCGGTGTCTGGGTCCGGCCAAGCAGACAGACAGGCGCTGTAGTTTAATTGCAGGTTTGTTGAGAAATGACCAACCACATTTTATTATTTTTGTTTAATTTTTGGCTTAAACTTCAATTTAAGATTTTTGGCATGGGTTTTTTATACATACCGGCTACAACTTGGTATTTCTAAACACCAACAATCCTTCTTTCATGCACTGCGCATTCTTCACTTAGCTAATGCGACTACATAATATATGTTGGGATGGAGGGCTTGCAAGACCTTAGGATTTATTTAGGGAATATGAATCAAGGAAACGGGAGCAACATAAATAATTATTATTATTTCTTTCTGCCTAGTTCTATTATTTAGCTGGCTTGCTCGGTTGGAAAGGGGGGTACAGACCATTCCTCACTTTGAAACAGAATAAAATCACTCCAAAACAAAGGGTGTATATACCATACCCATACATGTATGAAACTTCATGAATGATGGGGCTAAATGAATAACAAATATTTTCAAAAACATTCTTCCAATGTTATAATGTTTTGTACTAGTGAAAAATATAAAGCTTTTTCTAATGAACTTGTGTATATAATTAGTAACTTATTTTTAAAAACGTTGAGGTACTTTATACGTTGCTCTTTGCTTCAATTTTCTTTTCGTAACATCATTGTTGATTTAATTAATTAAAATTACCTAAAATTCTTTACCTCTAATTGTAGGTTAATTAACTTTATTTAGAATGTATTAAACTGGCTGCTTTTCTGTCAGATCTATGCCAATACTTTAAATTAAGAGACACATGGCTTATCCACCACCCCTCGAGCTTTTTTCTTTTTTAACTTTTCTAGCCGTGTAGGCGATGCTGAATGGCTGCCAAGTCTGTTCAGGAAGCCTAGAAAAAAAGAAAAAAAAGTCCGGCCGAATCTATAGAATATCTGCATGTGCAAAAATGTAACGGGGTCCGTTTTGTTCTCTCTTGGATAAAACTACAACACAAATGTTCAACACCTAAAAGGTTAGGCGTTATTAATCAAATTTGAAGTATTTAACAAAACTCACAGAAAAATATTAAGTACTCAGTGACAATTAGATAGTTTTTACAGTTTTTATTCAACTAAATTTTTGAAATTAAATATTTTCCATGAAACAACAATCATAACATCTACGACCACGCTGTTAACAAATTTTCAATGAAGAGAAACATTTTTAAATCAAATGTTACAACAAACATTAGCGATTTTACTACCAAGAGTTTTAAATTTTATAAATTATTAAAATGCACACAAAAACCGCAATACATTTAAGTGTATATTCTACAGCTCCAATTATTTTGTTTAGACTTTTAGTTATACAGTAAGCTACTCGTGTTACAAGCTTTGGCAGTATATTCTACATTCAAAATGGAATTAAAAAGTCCTAATAAGCTATAGTCTGAATGTCAGTAGTTTAGGGGATATTTCACTTTTTCTGATTTTTTAACATTTCAGGACCTTGCTTCAAATAAACAATAATGACTACGACACTACAGGGTCTTGGACCGATTCGTTGATACTACGTTAAATTTCCAAGACGTTGTTGTAATGAATACTAAACTTGAAAACGTTCATGAAATAAGCGTTATTATACCTAGAACTTTGCAAAATATTTTTTTTAGTTAGTTGAACTATTTTGAACTACTATATCCAAACTCAGAATCAGCGACGGGTTTTTACATAACTACATCAATTTCGTCACCTTTGAAACAAAGTAATCGACAAAGAAATGACACCACTAAAAAATATATTAAATGGAGTATGTTTTGTAAAATTTGTTGGTCTCTATGCTTGGAAATATTAGTTTAAAATCACCATAAAATCACATTAAACCTTCAACACGAAATTAAATATTCCCAAACCAAATTTTCGTCAAATTTATTTGTACGAATTTAAACTTAGACGAATGCGACCCTAACCGCGCGTAACATCAATACAGTTTCGAAGTCTGGGTCAGAGCAGGGTCGTATCCGTCTCAGCGCCGAAGTTAGGATCTAGGGCTATTAGACAAAAGGGAGATTTCAACCCCCAAAGTATGCATTTTTAAACTTGCCCACTCCCACTTTCTCACTCATTCTGACATACTCAATATTCCTCCAACCCACTTCATAAACCGGCATACACTAATTTGTTTAAGTGAGGGACGATTAATGGCAATATTGTAATGAATAAACAAAACAGAACAGACAGAAACTCAGCCGAAGTTATATAAATATCGTAAATCAAATTTGCTAGCAGTAACACACAAAACATAAAATACAACATATAAAACAATCATTACGCTTCACACATACAATTTCTGCATAGTATAAATCCCATAAAATTTGTCCTTCCTTTCACTAATAATCCCGTGAATAATAATTCCCAAAAGATATCCAATACGAATGACAAACCATTGCCTTTTTTTTCCTTTGTCGGTCCCTTTCACCTGAAGCTGCTCATAGAAAAATGTATCTTTACTTCCTTCACCACTCCTTCAAAATCAAAAACACATAACCAAAGGGAAAAAAATTTAAAAAATGCTTGTAAATCATAGACCCTGATGATGATCTAAACAAGGAGCGAAACGTTGACACAATAAAGAAAATGTTTTTATTAAACCTACATCACACAAGACCGTATATCACTATCAATAATCAGTAATCAATAAAGTTTTAGTGAGATAATATTATTGTTTTTAATCTTTTTAGATAAAAAATAGAAATAGACTATACTATTTTTATAATTTGATTATAATATAATTTAATTATTATTATTATTTATTAATTTAATTAATTTAATAATTAATTTAATTATTTAATTTATAATATAATTTGAGTCTAAATAATACAATCTTTTATAAAGGCTTTATCTTACTTGTAAGAGGGAGAATTATTCTGATTTAACGTGATAAGGCCGGTGGGGGGTAAATGTAAGGGAGTCGATGGTTCAAGTGCGTGAATGTGGGGAAGGCATTGTAGCTGTGAATAAAGGAAGATGGTTTAGCTTTTGTCTTGTGTGAAACTATAAACAGGAATCCAAGCCCTCAATCAGGGAGTAAAGGCGTAATGGCCCGAGTAAGCGACATACATCTCAATAAAAATGTCGTCCAGATTGAATTCCAGAGGAATGGGATTGTGGCCGATGGCGTGAAGGAACGTAGGGAAGGGGAGACCGAAGCCAGGAGGAAGCAAATAGAAACGTATAAATGGGGTCCAGGTGAGGAGTTAACAAGCGTTACCCTCGAGATATATCAGATCGTGAACTAATAAATCAACCTCGTTAAGAATGGGGCCTAGGTCTCGCTCAGACTCCCCCTCAAATTCTTATTGTCTCACAAACCAGCTCTGTACCCCTTTCGCCTAATTTGAATCCTTTTACTCACGCCGGTGCATTCATGTCGCACTGAAACAAAAAGACGCCTTCTTATTGAGTAGTTACATTTACAGTCAACAGAAGTTACAGAGTTTTAAGTCATCTCTACAACATGCATTTATTTCTGAGATGCTATTGTTGGTAGTTGAAATTAGTTAGTTAAAGTTTTTATTCATATTTACTAAGAAAATTGTCATTAGATATATAACATTCACGGCCCATCAAGAAACCGACCACCATCTTTTTGCACGTAAAACTGGCAAACTTTGGAAATGCATATTACTCAGCGTTTCAAGTCACAGATCTGCGTTAGGTCTCACTTTTTGAATACGTTCGCAAAACAAGATTACTTTTATAAATGTTTTCCTAAATTCAGCCGTTCAACCGTAAATTCAAAAATTCGAATTTCATTAAACATGTCAATTTTTGTACTTTTTTTTGAAAACTTCAAAATTGAACTGTGTCCCCAAGAAATCGTCCTCGAGCAGCGTCTTACAGCAATCAACATGAAATTGTAATAAGTTTTCAGTTGGTCAACTTTCACTTTGCCCGTTTTGTCAACAGTTTTCGAATTACAAAACCATACATAAACGTTTCAATACGTTATTCAAAGCCAAACTGCCATAACACCTATGAAACAGAAGGAAAAGTTGTATTTCCTTGATGAGTAAAACAAATTGTTATCGCTGGCAATCCGCATCCCAAAAGGTCGAAATACGAAAAAGTAAAAATGCTTTTCTGCTCACTTTTTTGAAAAAGTCTACAGAACAAATGTTGTAGAGCGTAGAATTTGCAAAAGCATGACGGTACAAAATTTATGCTTTCTTGAAAAGCGACAGAGAGAGGGGGAGAGATCGGTTTTCTCCATGAACAAGTAAAAAACCACGTTTTTGCCACAAAATCGCGTATAACTTAAAAACAGTTGAGAAATCAGGCAATGTAGAAGGTGACCAATTGAGATCTTATTACAATTTTTAATTAATTGCTATAGGGCGCCGCTCCAAGACGATTTCCTGGCTTCACACCTCTATTGGAAGTTTTCGTAAAAAGTACAAAAATTAACATATTCCAGCATTTTTGACTTTACTTATGAATAATTGGAGCTAGGAAAAAATACCAACACTACAATTGTTGAGCGTAATATTGTCTAAAAAGTGAGATCTAGCGCAGGTCTGTGACTTAAAAAGCTGAAAAAATATACACTTCCAAAGTTGGCCATATTTTTCATGCTAAAACCTTTTTTTTAATGAGCAGTGTCTTGTTTTGACATATGCAGCTTTCATAAAAAAGTAATAAATAACACAGATGTATCTTTGATAAAGTTGCTATCTTACCTGTAAGACGGAGAATGATTTCGACATAATGTGCTAAGTGATAAAGTCCTTTTCCTTTTTTGCCCACCTTTTCCAAACAAGAAAGATTAAATTATTGGGTTGTCCGGAAAATAATGCAGGATTTTGGTATTAAACAAAAAAAAAGAAACTAGTTACTTTAAAGCAATGTTCTTTAATCAAAATAATTTCCCATACTCTCAATACATTTCTCCCAACGTGTTGGTAACTTATTAATTCCGTCTGAGTAGAATTCAGAATTTTTAGAATTGATAAAGTCAATAAATGCATTTTCCAGTTCTGTTTGATTTTTGAATATTATGTGTTGTAAGTAGTGGTCCAGGTGTCTAAAAAAATGGTAGTCAGTAGGCGAGAGGTCCGGAGAGTAGGGTGGGTGAGGCAAAGTTTCATAGCCAAGCTCCAATAATTTTTGTGACGTTACACGTGACACATGTGGTCGAGCGTTGCATGCAACAAAATGGGCCCTTTCCGATTGACCAAAGAGGTGGTCAGCGACGGTCGTTTTACTGACTTTGAGTTGCTCTGCAAGTTCTCGAACAGTTGTTTTGGGGTTTTCTTCCACCACTGATCGCAGAACATCATCATTAAGAGAGGAAGGCCTTCCACGACCTTCTTCATCTTCAAGGCTGAAATCTCCCTCCCGAAATTTTTTAAACCACCTTTGCACAGTGCACTCATTAACACAACCCTCGCCCCAGACTTGGTTAATGTTTCTAGCCGTTTGGGCTCCGCTTCGGCCGAGTTTAAACTCGTAAAAGAAAATCGTACGAAATTCTCGCTTTGACATTATAAGGATGACTGAATTATTTCCAAGTAGCGGAATGCTACAGAGGTAAACAAACAATATCATTTGGAAGAGGATTAATAAGTGTTGACATTCATACAAATGAGTAATCCTGTAAACGTAAACAGAATATTTTATATAGATTTTTTTTAATGAAAACTTAAAATCCTGCATTATTTTCCGGACAACCCAATACAAACGAACGACGTTTTCGGCTTAACGTCGCAGCTACGTTGGTATTTTTGTGATAGCACCCGTTGGATGTTTCAGAACTGTAATGTATAACAGACGGTCGGAAGACCTCGTCCACAGTATAAACGGATAGGTTTATTATGGTCGAAGCAATAATTTCAAATATTGCAAGCTAACGAATATATTTTTTGAGGATACGAAATAGTGTCAAAGTCCTGATGAAGGTGATATATACCTCAAAAGCGTGCCTAAAAACGAGTTTTTATTTCACCTATCCCTCAACTTTTATATGCAATTATAACGTTAATGTTGACAACAATCATGTCAAGATAATTACAAGTACCTCTAATTAAGGAACAAGTTCAAAAAATGGAACGAAATAGAAAAACGATCCATTCGCTATTATTCATTATAACCAATATGTCATTCTAATTGACTCGAATTACTACCAGTACTATTTTCGCTTCACCTGTATTTCAGCCATAGTCTTTATGTATAAATGTATGTATAAATAAATAAATTAATAAGTAAATAAAACTTACTCGTCTTTATACTTTTGTTCAATTTTGATAACATTTTATAATGAGAAACAGCCCCAACCATTTTAGCACCTACGATAATTCTTATGCACTTTTTTACAGTTACTGTCTTTCTACGTTTTTGTTCGGTCTAATGCCAGTCGTAACCCTGAAGAAATATTTTATATGAATATCATTAGTTTCTATGTTTTTTATCAATTAATTTTGTTGTTACTAATTAAGTTTACTAACTTGGGAATTTTTTTTTCATACTGCCAAGAGACATGGTTCCATTCTTGTCAATTGCCAAGTTACTAATGAAAAACGATTATGAAAAGTTTTGCTATTTCTACGTTACTATGTTAGGTAGGCAGGTAGGTTCTAGGAAGACATTCAAATTCTGACATTTTTCTGAGGGGCAGAAATTACATTGTCAAAGCAGTGTTTTCTGTAGTAAACCATAAAACATATAGAAATGAAAGTTCTCAGCTTACTTACTGAAGGTGTCGAGTCAGGACCTGTGGTTCAGTGGGAATTTTAACATTCGTTTTCCAATGCGTTTGTTCTGTCGTTAAACGATCGTACGAGTTAATTCAAACGAAAAACTTAAAATTGTTAAAAGTTAAAGTTAAAATTGTACGGTTGAACAGCTAGAATGAAAATTAAAGACCTATAAATCGTTTTCACGCTTAAAAAGCCATTTTTTAAAATAAGAATTAATTGTCACAACTCCATCTTTACCCAAAATTTGTATTAATATATTAATAAGATATGTAACGTTTAATTATTACAAAAAAAGTCCTCAATCGATCGTACATGACGTTATTGGGCCTATTGGCTAACCCTGCCGGACACTTTTACAACCGTCTCGTTGGCTAGAGCTGAATCACCGGAGTTTTACAGCTGGAAAATTTTGTTGCTTTTTTATCGGCGCTCTGGAAATTCTGTTATACTGCAATTCAGACGTAACATTCCAAGGATTAGTTTTGATAGAATAAAATTTGATAGGAACGTTATCGTATTTTATTTATACTCGTGTGCCTGTCCCTTTATCTTTGTTTTTGCAGTTGCTTTATCAATGAGGCGTGAATTAGCTCAAAATACTTCGCCTGAGCTTTGCACTCTTTCAGATAAGCAATTTTTGTTAATATCTTTTTTTCTAGTGAGCCAACCATGTAAAGCCAAAGTGCATACAAAACAAAAATAAGTTCTTCTAAAGATTAAAATTATTCTAAGTGGTCATATCATATATTATAGTCATTATAGTGGTCTTCACCATAATAATAATTATTATAAGTATTCTTTTTACTTAAGGTTTTTAGTTAAGACGAAAAATTAGTGTCACGAGCGGGATTCGATCCACGATCTTCGTCTCAATACGCCGCTGCTCTAACTACTTATTCTGGGATTAGATTTGCCGCTATTCCCCCATCCTGTAACGATTATATAAAGCCAGCAGAATACATATTAACGTTTCAAAACACTTTCACAGAGAAACAATATGACACCGCAAAAATAGCACCACACTTTATGTTCGTATAAAATACTTGGTTCAAAACTTATATTTACATATGTATTAATTTTTTTCCATTCAACATATATTTTGCAATTTACCCCAGCCCTGATAATGACACGAATAAAGATCGAAACGTTGCCAAAAAAAAATGAAAATTTGGGTTTTTATACACTACCTTATTCTTGAACGCTCCCCACGACTTCAAAAAATTTTGAAACACCAGGTCTCTAAGAAACACAAAATTTAAATAGATAAACAACAAAGAAAGTGAGTTAGGGAATAAGATAGAGAGAAAGTGGAACAAGAGAGGGAGGGAAAAGAGAAAGAGTGAGTTAAAAAGAGCGAGAGAAACTGAGAAAGAGAGTGAGTGAGAGAAGGCGAGAAAGAGAAGATGTTACTTATTTACATATATTTCATGAATATAGCTATAGTTGAATATATAGAAATTTTAACAAAATATATAAAATAGTCACATTATGGACAATTTGGGATAAACAATTATTCATAACTTCTCTGTGCTTAAATACGTTAAAAACGACACTCCTCGTTAAAATAAGATTTTTTAAAACAATCATGAAACATTGTGTTCTAAATATGAAAAGGATATTGAGATTTGTAAATCTTCTATCTCTAATATTATAGATGAATACAAATTCTAAAAACAAAAACTCTGCAAGGAAGAGTCTTCCAGTTCCCATGTCAATCGATAAATACTATTAAGATTGATAACTTTACTACTTAAAAATATCAACATTTTAGAATATATTTTTAATAGAATTAACAATGAACCTGATGAACGTATAGGTAATCACATTTATCAGTTAAAAACTTTAAACGTTATACACCTTCTACCATTGTTGAAATTACCACCACTTCTTTGAAAACGAGAGTCATTAAAAACTCCGATTTGAACTTTTCCAAGTTTAATCAGCCGAAATACAAGTCAACCTGGTTACATAACTGGAGTACTGTATTCTTACAATTATCATTCATTCAATGAGGTGAGAAAACGTAAGAAGAGAATAATACTTCAATTTGTTTGGAGTAAGAATTGTAAACTATTGTTAAACGAAACCAAAATGCTTTACCAAATATAATTACATTGAAAGAAGATTTGTTACGTTCCTCCTACAACCTCCAAAAAATATCTCAACCGATTTCGACGAATATGATCACGAATCTGATGTAAATACGAACACCAACCCGTTAAAGCTTCTTAATATAAAAACAAAATTAATTTGTGCCACAAGCGTTCGGCGGTACACCGTGCATTATTTGCAAGACCAACCAAATCTGAAGAATCAGGGGAATTAAGATCTGGTCGTTCACAAAAAGAAAACTTCAAATGAATGGGACACAGTCAAACAAATGGAAGAAGGGGCGTATGTTAAATATCGTGGCGTTTCTGAGAGGGGAGTAATTAAGACAAATACATCCGCACCTATGTTCGTAGAAAAAAGTTACATTGATAGAGGACAACTTTAGTTTTTATTTTACAAGTTGAAAAATGTCTTTGAATTATAAAGTTCTTTGTAGTGCACAAATTTATTGGATATAAGAGCCAGTACAGTAACGTTCAATTCCAAAGGCAACAATGTAGAACACAATTATATTTGGTTGTTAAAGAAGAAAGCAAAGATAATGAAACTTTTTTAAAAATTTAAAAAAATTCACACAACAAAATTTTATTATATATAACTTAAAGTAATGCCATATAAAGTACACGTTGAGCTAAGCCATTTCCTATTATTTATATTACATCGTATAGAAACTTTTTTATATGAGCGAAAATAAAAACTAATCCGCGCTAAATGTTGTTGCAAATTCGAATTTTATGGCTGAGAAAAACCTATAAACAAGCAACTAAGCAAAACAAGCATTTTACATTTTATCACATTCGCCTTTTTCATTATAGTGGTGACAGATTTAAGAGCGTAATTTATCTTAATAATAATAATTCAACTGTGTTACTTGTTTAATTGCCCCTGTTTATGCGGCTGCAATGCAATTACGGTGTAGGAGGGAGAGAGAGTGAGAGAGAAAAAGCGAACGTATGGACGTTCATAACTAATGTACTTTCGTCCAAAAATGTGCAGGGCTAGGAACTTAAACAGTAATAAACGGTGTGTTTGATTACTTACATTTTCGTCTTTCATTCATACTAAAATTAAAAGTCTGGTAATTCCCACCATTACGTTATTTTCATAGGAAGTTTAAAAAAATAAAGTAGAATGTTATTCAATTTTGGTCAATCGCTTTCATGACCAAAATAATAGGAAGTCTGTCAATTACTGTGAGCAAAACATGGGATCCCTACCTTCCAGATGTAAATAAATAATGTGATGTTGAATGAGAAAGAGAAGGGTTCAATGGATGCTAAATCCCGTCTGATACACCCTGTACAGATTACATTGGTACTCTAATATTAATTTGAGAAAAACAATTAAAACAGTAATAGTAAAAATAATCCTACATTCTTAACTAAAATGCTAATTGTACTGTAACTTGTAAGATAATTGACGTTTCATTTTGAATTAATGTTATCCCGCTTTTGTTTCAGTTTCAATAAAAGTTCATGTCTGAGGTCGTTGTCATCAGTCTTAGAATCGACGACCTCTATAATCAATAGCGGTTTAATAATAAGAAGTTGCAGATGCCACCTTAAGTAGGCAGACTATTATGGAGAGCAGGACATGTGGCAATCATGCAAATACTGTAGCATTAGCCAAGAAGAACAACAGCAGCAATGGCTCGGAAGGCATTATCCTCATTGATCGCTACGTTTGCATACCGTGTCCAAAAATACAACACTCTTCCCAGTGACCTCATAGCACAGCGGGACCCGAGCGATTTTAAGGTTTATGTACATCGTGCTTATGACACGTTTTACTTCGCGTCATACAAAATTGATTTCCCTTATTAATAAGTATAATCGTAAAAATACGAACGTGGGCGTGGGTGATCAGAATTATATATATGTAACATTCAGATTTAAATGAACCGCCAGCCCCTCCACACACTCTAATAGTGCAAGGAGTAGGGGTCAAGAAAGGGATATATTTTTTGAGTGCTAATTCAATTCCCTTTCTGGCCTCTGTGGATAAACAGCTATTTTGGTAAAAAAATAGAAAAATTGGGTGTGCACACTATTCATGTGAGTTAAATTTTTATTACTTTGACGTCAAAACAAAAATAATAATTGTAATTTAGTTTTTAAAAAGAAATATATTTTAATAAAGAAACGTAAGAAATGATTATTATTATTATTAAATTTTTGACCACCAAATAAAAAATATAAATAAACTTTGAACAGAATTTTTTAACATAAATATTATTTCTTCTGTTTTTCTTCATTTAAATCTGAATGTTATATATATATGAAAAAATGAATAGTTTGTTACTTTTACTTTCATATTAGAATTACGAGACCTCCTAGGAGGCCGGGATGCGGGGGAGTCACTCACATTGTTGCGTGAGTGACTCCGAGAATGGGATCTGATCGAGCGCTAATAATCCAATTTCCGTGTATGAGATAATTTTCGAAATTTGAATACAACTTTTCTTTTACACTTAAATAATCATTGAGATTATATATAGAATTCTATGGTATTTTATTGATCGAACTTGTAATTATAAATCGAAAATAATCGAAGATTAAATATAACAATAGAAGTATATGTGAACACAAATTTATTACATTCTATCCAGCGACCCAAAAGGTTGATGTTGATACCATATTAAGACCAAAAGGTAAAATAGCCAAATAAAATTTTCAAAGTATGTAAGCAGTGAAAACGTACTCTTTCTGTCAGGTTTAGTGAAAATATGTGTGCTCGTTAGAAATACAGGTGAAAGTTGAATAAATATACTGGTAGATAAGTTAAATGAAAAGCATACATTTTCTAAGGCCTTTTAAATTAAATGACACTTATAATCATCTAACATTTCTTTCGAATTTACTTAAAAAGTTAGATTTACATTATAATTTCGAGAGAAAGAAAAAAAAAGATTTTAATGTAGTACTGACCCCTCGAACGGGAACCCCTACGCGTATGTACTATATCCTGTAAATCAATTTAAAATCATATGTTCATTCATATAAATTAAGCATAAATATAATTATAGCGTTTAATGATGAAAGAGTAAATTAAGTTCATTTGAAAAAACCGAATTAAACATAAGATTTCAATGAGAAAATATTGCCTAAGTTAGTTCATTTTTTCTTGAATTCATGAATGAAATATTCATTTTTTTACATCCTACATGTATTTGTAAAATTTAAACAATGTTTATAAATCATCACTGGCCCTGAAGATGATCTCAATAAAGATCGAAACTTGGCACGTTAAAGAACATGTTTTTCTAAATCCTACATCACACCAGACAGCATCTCACGATCTTCAAATAATCATTAACTAACTGTCACTAAACAGCTCACATTCCAATCACTGTACGGGTGATTTTGTAATAATTAAAAGGAACGACGTTCTCGCTCAACACGTTCTACAATAATAAATTGTAACAAGACAATATCAACGAATCGACATGTCATTATCAGTTTCAAAGGTAACAGAGACATCGCTTCTTTATTGATAACGCAGGTAAAGAAAAAACGTTCTTTTGAGAGGAGAGTTTGTGACCCAGAAGTCGAAAGAAAGTTTTCCTGTGATATGAGGACTTACTTCCCCAGAAACACACAAGTTGTAAGATAAGTTGAGACCGCAACCTGACGTGTCAGGCAGCCGGTACAGGTATGTCAAAGTTTCCCCCTATTTGTGGGATAGGTCAAACGCTTTTCTCAGATGTGTTCCTTTCATTCCGGCTCTGCTAGATTCGTTAGGGCTTTGTAAACAGAAATTTGGCCCCTTATTGTTTATTGCCCTAAGACTGGTCAATTATTCCCTAGTGCTTAAATATTCCGTAGATAATTGATCTCTGAAAGTATGTTTATAATTTAAAACAGTCAAAAACAACTTTAAAAACATAGTAATCTGTGTTTACTTTTGCATAGTGCTTGTATTTTATAAAGCGTATTAAAGTTTTTTTAAATCAACAAAAAAAAACAAATTCCAATAAAAATCGAGAACAATAATTTTATTTTACTTGTATTACACCATGAACACAGAACACACTTATCATACAAATTCATCATCAACTTTAAAGCCCCGTTGTTAAGCCGTACGACTTATAGTTCATACGTGAATTCTTCCGATGCCTATAAACTCACAAAAATACAGAGACCTGCATGCATCTGTATATCGGGAGCGATGAAAATGTCCCACAGCTGGTATGGAGAAAATACTTGGATTAATCTCTCTTTCCACCACATAATAATCAGTACAGGACGGAATTCTCTCGAAAAGAAACCTCTAATAGGAATAAAATTAAAATGAAGATATTGCAATAGTCATTAAAAAACCGTACGATATTCATGGCTCTAAGAGATGACATTAAAAGGATGATTGAGTTAAATCAAATTTCTAAATAAACTTATATACCGAAAACAATTGGGAAAGAGATAAAAATACCGAAAAGTACGGAAGCAGGAGTATTCAATCCTGAAGCCAAATATTCAAAACCCATGAGCAAATACCCCAGTTTCTTTCAAGCCGAAGTCCACACGATCGAGGGATGTACCCAATTCAATCTTAGTAAACGGCACAAACACAAGAGTATCAGAAAGCCAAGCAGCCTTCCATTCTGAATAGCGAAATTAAACAAAACCAATTTGCTGCGCTGGGTCCCAGGACATCGGGTAGAAAGCAACTAGGAAACAGACGCCCTTGCAGAAAAAGTAGGCTATACCGCTGATACCTCTCGCGCCATTCTGGGGCATAGGAATTCACACTATCTATGTGATGATAAAAAGAAAATGATAGTAGAATGGAACTCATTCATTAGATCTAAACAACCCAAAAACTCCAACCCATTTTTGGAAGGAAATAGGTATCAGAATGTATTAAAGGAATCATTACCTGATGACCTGAGATTCAACCACTGAAACCGTGCCTACTAAGGTGCAGTAAGTCAGCAGACTGCAGTACCTGAGGAACAAACCCCACTTCCTAGTATCGTCATCACCTTTTAATCCAGTTCTTTGATGAACTAGGGCTTACCGGTGTTATAAGCATAGACCGGGCGATACAATAGCTCTTAAAGGCATAGTATTATACACTCCCCGGCTATTAATTGCATATTTTTTATGCAATGGCAAAGTAAACTTATACTTAAGATCTAACTTCATTCCCTTCATTACCGGGGTTTCTATGTATCCGAAATATCCTTGGTGGAGTTTATATGTCTTCAGAAGAACAGTTAAGATTACTAACGTTTTAAATTTAGAAATAGTGAATTTCATTCTGAGTAAAGTTTTGTAAAACAACTATTTATTAATAAAATGTATCATTTTTGTTACAGGTATGACGAAAACAAACTATTCATAAATATTTCCCATGTGGTGAGTACCCAATAATGTTATACAAAAGGATATTTCTTTCTAGTTGTCATTTTAGACAATACCCGAGCCCTTCAAAGTAAAGCCTATGAAATAAAGTTTCGTCTGCTTACGTCAATAAAACTTTACGATATTTCCTTAGAAGCATATATCTGTTATGCATTCCATCTGAGTCGTATTAAAAACTTATATTAACTCACTTCTTTTTGCGTGTACAACAAAGAATTTATGATGCCAGTATAAACCAGTTTTGAAAATCGATTCGCCCATATGTCAGACTTTTCAATTCGGCTTCTCAAACTTTTCCAATGATACGGATACTTTGCTCCGTTTCTTTGTTTCCGCTATGAAAGAATATAAATGGCAGTAAGTAGAGTGTTATAACGTAACAGGAGTAAACGTTTTATTAACATCATAAAACATAACTTATGACGGTAGCGTATAGAGTTTCTTATACTAAATGCATTTACTTCGAAATAAACTTTTACAATGGCAAAATGCAAAGAATAAAACATCAACAAATAACTAGCTATCAGCCTCTGGAGTAAAAAAAATACTATTTTATAAATCGCGAGCGATTCTATAATTGCTTTGTACTACGGGAGAATAGTAGTTAATATCATTATTACCTCCTTTATTATATATCAAACCGAACATACGAACAAAAGTAATAATTTTAATTGATAAATTAATGTACAAAATTATTCTACACGAAATACAATGTATGTAACATCAGTTGTGAATCCTCAGACAAGTATTAAACTCATGGTACGACAAAGTTAGTCGTTTTGTCATAAGTTAATATAATAATGCTCCTTTTGAACAATTTTTCTTAAAGATTAATAGGCTTGTCTTAAGAGTGGAATAAACGAATCTGCTGGAGTCATAAGAGACGTATTAATTATTCATAAAGAAAGTAGTTAAAGGAGAGGAGTGTGCATTAATTAGGTTACATTAAAACTAGATTTCAAACAAGCCCTTTAAAGAAGAAGGGGAAAAGTAAGTTTACAAGTAGGGGGACTTTCGCTGGTTTCCCCTTCATAAAGTAAGCTTCATGAGAACGATAATAACATACAAACTGGCATACCTCTGTATATATTATACAAAAATATAATAATTCGGCCCCGAGGTCCTAAAAGTCGTATAGTAATGGTCCACCTAGTTAAATACAACTTCCATTAACCTCGATCAAAGTTGATAAAAAGGAGTCGCCATGGGTTCGGCACCAGCAGCGGCTAAGGATCATGTAAAATTCATGTTATCTTGTAATTATTCAACACCCACAAACGGCGGCTTCTGACCTATTATTACCTGGACACACAAATTTATTTTCCTTTCCAAAATGGAAGTAGTGGCCGTCAATCAAATCACCTGCGCCCCTCTCCAGTCTGATACACGACTGCCACCTGTTACACCTTTACCGGCTACCCCTCCATCCCATCAGCAGTTCTATTCGCATCGTAAACATTTCCTATCTCAGCCAATTACCAATGATTTTCAAATGCTTCACAAAGATTGTAAATTACCTAGCATGACAACTATGTCACACATAAAAAGTCCTGAACATTGAAATCATCGGTCGTTAACATACTCTACTAGAAAACTTCTTTTGATATGTCATGTGCTTTTGTGAACAGAAATGAGCTCCATTATCTCGTTTACTTGCAAAATCTTAATCAAAGAAAAATTCCATTGCATACTGTTTTTTACGTATGGCCTGTCTATATTATTACTTTCGTAGGTTGCACGGTGTATTGCGGCTATTCATGTGCTATGTACACATCAATTGATCTTAGATGTAGATATAAATGTATTCGTCGAGGTGTATTATACTGCGCCCTTTAAGAGCAATGTGCCCCCGTACTGTGCCTACAGCACACCGGTGAATAGTATTTCATCAAACAACTTGATTAGTAGACCCGGTTTCAGTGGTTGAATCTCTTCTACTGTCACCTTTCCTCCTGCGGGGATGTGTAGAACCACAGTTTGGTAGTAGGTGTGTTGATGTCTCCTCTACCCCTTTGCATTATCTGTTTGTGCCGTATTGGATTATTCCAATGTTCTTTAAATGTCTATTTAACTTGCGATGTTCCGTTACAAATCCAATTAGTATTCCCAATTTTATCCTGCTTCATTTGATACATTCTGTCATTTCTTTCCTTCGAAATTTGTTTGGAAATTCTTGGATTGTTTGCGCAATGAGTGAATTCCATTATTCCTTCATTTTCTTTTGGTCGTTTGGTCATAGGTACTCACTGTTAGTGTGTGGTCCTATAAGTCTTGGTCTTTTCAGCAGTATAGCAATCACTTTCCTTACAAGGGTGTCCGCTTCCTCGTTTCCTTATAATCCCATGTGACCTGGTACCCAGCAGATATATCGATTGATCTTACTCGTAAATCTTTTTTTCGTTATCCGTGTGTCTGTAAGTTCTCGCTATTAGACATGTCATAATTTCAGATTTCTCTTTGAAAAGGAAGAAGAAATTGTGGACACACTGATGTATGAAGCCCTTACATTTTTTCCTAGGAAGAATCAACAACGAGATTATATGAACCCTAGGGGCGCCGTGGTTTTTGAAAAAAAGACCATTTGTAAGTACGTCAGGTTCGAATGCAGGGCCGCTATTCCAACTCGGGATCTTTGCCTTACAATGATGGGGGGCGTGTCAATAGTTGTGGCCACCGACGTCACGGGTATGATAATTATGTAATAATAGATAAAAATTTTAAATAAAACTAAGGGAAAAAGTTCAGAATACTTAGGTTTTTACGGGCATAATCACACGATAAAAAAGGGGAAAGAAAATGACATGAATGCAATTTTCAATTTTTTTGTGAGAATACACATTACATTTCGCTCAAATTTCGCTCAAAACAATATTAAAATAATAACTTATCTGGTTTCAGATGCTCCACTGGTCGATTTTTCTTTCTCCGTACAAATGTTCCTTTTCCTCCGCTTTTAAAAAAGTTTTGTTTGTAATTTAAATTACATAGTTAAGCAACGGACTGTAGGTACGATCGAGCGTGAAATCTCAATCACATACGTATCAATCATAAGAATTATTACTTCTAGTTTTTTGAAACGTACGTTGAAACGTATTTTTCGAAAAAATGGCCCATTTGAGAATTGCACTCGACCATGGCAGCGAATATTTGAGTTCCCTTTTCAGATCCTTGAAGGAAACAGGGCTGTTTTATTGCATATAGATAGGTATCTCGTTTTGTGTTCCAGACAGTTCCTGGAGCCTAGGGGACGGGAAGGAAAAGACCGACTTCTGACCCCGGACGGCTAAAGTCCGATGTGATTCTCGCGTATTGCCGCGAAAAGTGATTGGTTCTATCCTGTACAAATGCGAAGTTATGCTTATATAAATCGATCAATCGTAACTATTTTATGGGATCTATGATCAATTTTTGGATAAAAATATTGTAAATCTAAAATAAAAATAAAAATGAACTACGTTAAAACAAAATTGTACACAGAAACACACATGCAAGGACAAAAGGTTTGCTAACTTAACAATTATCTTGACGCCATAGTAGCCTTATATCACGGCTTTTAAATATGTAAAGAAAAGTTCAAAAGAAAAACACTCAGTCTCTTTTCATATATTTATTATCCCTGATCTCTTTCTACATAAATTAAAATAACCTCATACCGTTTCATTTTTCATGAGCATTTTTTGATCAATGTGTTACAAATTCTCTCAGAGTTGAACAAAACATGGAAAAAATAACAATTAGGGCACATGTGCAAGTCTATACGCTAACATAGATGACGCATGTTAACATTTACATGCAAAACATTTTCTTATCCTGAAATAATTTTCAGTTAAGTTAGAAATGATTGAGTAATTTGATCAATTTTAATCGTAAAACAAATCTACTGTCATTTACTAGGTTTGCATAAATTATGAAATCACAAAGCATATGCGTTCACCTTTCATTTAAAGAAAATAATTAATGTTTTTATTGCTCATTAGAGTGAAGTGCGTTATTACATTTGTGTTTATACTTCCTTTGTGCTTGCATAAAAATACTTATTTTTAAGATCTGATCATCACGTTCAGAATGCTACATATTTTTCGACGAACATGGACAATACTACATAACATTTCACATTATGTGGTTGAAAATTGTTTAATCAAAATTTTAAATGTCTATTAAACAATACACAATAAATTGTTTATGAAAATTTTTAAAACGTACCCTGATGTACTTAATATTCACTCTGCTTTTTCCCGTTCCATCTTAAATGTTGGTCCTTTGCCAGTTCTAGTTTTTCTTTATTTCCGCTTGCTCTTCATTGATAAGACGGATACAAGACAAAACAGTTATTACAAATTCGAACGTTTTATGTACTTTTAAATTCAGAGCAGGTTTAAAACACTCGTGTACAATCAGGTCATTGTTGAACCAAAACATGAATCGCGGTACTATAACGATTACTTTGTCCGCTGTTTTTTTTAACTGAGAACGAAAAAATTCTGATTCAA
Source organism: Cimex hemipterus (assembly GCA_039619505.1). Lineage (NCBI taxonomy): Eukaryota > Metazoa > Arthropoda > Insecta > Hemiptera > Cimicidae > Cimex > Cimex hemipterus. The sequence continues at coordinate 18,628,099 of CM077102.1, forward strand.
GAATCTTCCGAGAAAGAAGAAATGGTGAAATTGCAGTTTTGAAAAGCCCCTCATACGAACGCAAATTGAGCTAGTTTCATCAGTCGGCCCGGAGGGAATAAACTTCGCCTGTGAAATGAGAACCTATCCCTAATTTCTTTACACTGGCTCCTGCTCGTAAAGCCCGGATGAAAATAGAGCTGTATTTTTTTTTTTCTTGTTCCGCCCTAGTACATCTGTGGTAGCTGGATATTCGGCTCATAAGTCAAACCAAAAACAAGTGAAATATAACTACAAAATGCAATTTGTTTCCTTTTGCATTTCAGACATCTTGATTTGAGTCCGCCGTCATTCGGTGCGGATTGTTTGAGTTGTGAAATATCAGTAATAATTCAACTTCGATTAGGGGGCGTCGGTGGTCGCAAAGTTCCGTCTTTGACACGGCGCTCATCACTGTAAGGTAAAGGTCCCGGGTTCGAATCCAACGGCCTTGCATTCGAACCCGACATACATACAAATGGGCTTTTTTTCAAAAACACCGGCACCCTAAGGGTTTATATGACCTCTGCAGTAGCGAACCCTCGTAAAAAAACCTTCGATTTTTTTTCTTTGCTTATTGCAAAAACATAAATTGAAATTATGAGTAATTTACAAACTCAATTTATTCGAATGTTAGTATAAATATTTCATTATTTCAAAAAACTATGTAATCCCTTTACATTAAAAAGAAATAATTCATGTTTAATCCAACTTGGGACGATTAATCAAAAATTTTTCTACATGAAACACGCATTTTTATTACATTTTTTAAAATTATACATGAAAAATTACGTAAAACATAATAATAATAAAGGGTTTGAACTAAGATAATTAAAACAACTTACTTACATCGTTAAGAAAATACAATTTAATCTTCATTTTAACCCTTAAATCATTGATTTAGTTTTACATATTTGTTTTTTCGTATCCGAATAAATTCAGCTCTTCTGAACAAATCTTATTTTGTTATTTGGTATAATACGAGAAATCATGGTTTCCACATTTTTTATATAAGTCCAATTATTTTTTTAATGGTTTCTTTAGAGGACATAATTAATATAGTTAGATCGAGGATTTGTTCTGTTCGGTTCCTTTATGTTTTTTTGTCTGTAATAAAACAAAAATGCATTATAAACGAGCCTCATTTAATATATCCGTTATATTTTTCGTTTGACTCTCGTTTCTAGTGATATTTTAGTTTGTTTTACCTATTAATAAAATTTAATGTCTATAAACTTATAGTATTATTTATACTTAAAATTTCCTTATTGAATACTTATCACAAATAGCTGGCTGCACTATATACTATTTATTCATAAATATGTCAAAGCTCATACTTCATTGTTTTTTCTATTATTCTGATTTTTACAGTATGTTAAATATTTTCAAACGTAGTTTTTCAATGAGAGGAATAAAGATGTTCAATAGAATACAACCAGAATCCGTTTAGCTGTTACTTAGAAGAAGTATTACAAATATTCAAAAATAAAATGAAATATCGAGGCCAATTTTTAAAATCGTTGTTTTATCTGAGCATAATATTTTTCACAGTTGTTTTATTTACATATGCCTATGATAAATGCGATTCCAACAGGACAACATATTGAAGAATGTCATATACCGCAACGGTATGATACGATGATTTCATATGTTTGAAACTTCAACGTAGTTCGCTTAAACTTCGTTATAAAATAGGCTCTCGAATTTTACGTAAAGATAAAACGTTACCCCCAAACGAACTTTATTTTTTTCTGACAAAGAAATAATGAAATCGCAAGAACGAACGAATACAATTGTTTATCTTTCAAAAAGGTACATTACCCGTTTACCTTTTTATTAACTTTTCTGTGAGAGGCGGCAAGGTCATAAGAAATAAACTGCCACGTTAAATTATCAATGGAGGAATTTAATTTTTTGAGAGGTAATTGAAAAGTCAATGAAATGCAGTTTATTTCGTCCTCACTATTTTCCATGAAAAAGTCTTTCTCAGAGTGTTTTAATTCCGTATGCACTAATTGGTTAAACAGAGAGACGATATATTAAAACTTGGCACATTTTTTAGAATATTAAAGTGAATATTAATATTTCTTTCATATCTTGTTAAATTTAATTAATAAAATTCAGGAAATTTTGACAGAAATAATTGGCAATAAAAGTAATACAGTTTAGGAAAATTTATAAATACAGGCTGTTAAACTATTATTTGTGGAATTTTTAAAGAACCTAGTGTTAACTTTTATCGTACCATTTGAAATCCAAAGTCAAACAATGTATAAAAAAAATTTACAATTTGTTGAAGAATTCGGTTATAAGTTCAGTAGTATTCTAGATGACTGATTACTAACTAATTTTCCGTAAGAAATTAATTTATTTTCGAATGAATATAGTCTTTCAGGTTGTATTTAGAAAAATAAAAATCATTTCGGATCGGATTGGTCATCGGACGTTTCTGTTTTGGCTTTACGTGTCATGTAGGAATCAAAACGCGTCAAACTGACAAAAACAACATGGTTAAACAAATGAATTAATCAGAAACGACCAAAGTACACGTTTATAACTTGACCGTTCCTAAGATGATATATTCATTTTTTTTTTTAAAAAGTAAAATTACTCGACAAAAATAAACTTTTTTATCTAAGAGCTTTTTACATACCACATTTAGAGATTTACATCGTTTAAGGTTATGTATTTTTCTGTATTTCATAAAGTTTGCGTTACCCTGATAGGTGTATAATCCCTGTAAAACTGAGAAAAAATGGTTTGCATCTTTTCGCTTACCCTTTCAATTTCTGTTTGGACACGTATTTATTACTGACATAAGTTAAAAATTTTAGAGGTATTTTTTTCTTTTCTTTTGTGGTAATGATTGAAAATTAGGAGTGAAAAGGCAAAGTTAAAACTTATAAATAGGAAAAAAATATTTGATGTGCGTTTTAAAGAAACAAGGCAATTTGAGGATATTTTATGACATTTAAGAAATATTTTCGATACTAGTGTCAGGCGAAAAATATGCCTTTTATAACTGCAGACACTCTTAAGGCAAGGGTGCGGCAAAAGAAGAGATCGGACAGTTTAAACCTTGTCGGCTTAATAGTGAGCGGGAGTAGGGCGAGACTCCGGATGAATGGGGTGCGAGGGCGAAGAGACTAGAAGAGAGTATTAATTGACGGTTTTTCCCCCCTTCGACACAAAGTGTGTTGTATGCCATAAACACACACGCACACACACAAACCCACGAGACGAACACACACGGACACCTCTCGGAGACTCGTCCCCTCTCCCGAGGGCGTCCACTCCCCCTCATCCAGTAGTTTTTGCCAGTGAGTGTGGAGCCAGGGGAATCGATCCCGTCTGAGGCCTCACTCGTCCCTCTCTCACTGTCCCACTATCCCTCTTAACTCGATTTCACCATTTACTCCTTCGCTACTCTTCCTCAGTAAATCCTGAGTCACGGGGGCCATCGACTTCTACCAAATAGTTCGGACATGGGGTTTGCAATTTCAAGACGATGTCTCACTACACATCCACTTAAACATTGCATTTTCTTATCTTACTTCAAAATTTAGAGACGTCTCTAAGACCTTCCTTAAGGCAATAGAGTTTTTTCTTGTTTTCTTGACCTTAGTGAATCGATCTTTCAACAAACCAAGCTTAAGATAAAACAATCTTTCCTGCAGTGTGCTGAATAGAACCACGTGGTCAATAACATCAGAATGGTTTTGATAGCCAAACATTTTTAAGACTAGATATTATGATTAATATAATGCAATATACAATACAATATACAAACATAATTTAATAGCCGAATATCCCTACAAATATACAAATTTCTTATTTTCATAAAAAACAAGTACACAAATACTCTTGCTCATTTTCATTTGTTCCATAATCGTTTGTGCAAAAAGTTTAGTTTGGACTAGGAATCTACTACTATTTGTCCACTGATTGAATGTCTGTTCAACCATTGTCAAATTAAAAATTCACAGCTATAAAATGCAGTTATCGTTTACATCCAAAATATAGACCGTAAATATTAATAACAACGTAAGACTAAACTGAATAAACTATAGAAATATCTTTACAAATAGCCTTGCCCAAAACGTATTTCGTGGTTGTTTTTGCGAGTAACTGTGAGTTTTAACCAGTCTTGCAGTTTGCTTTAAACAATAACCTTTTCGAAAAGAAGAAATCTTTCAGAATTCAGGTTTTATCTGAATATTTTTTTAAGAATAAATAGTTTTGCTCTTGAAAATTTAATCTAGAGAAAGTATCTATGCAGTTTTTATAGACTGATTGTTCTCTTCAGTCATCGTGTATGTAATCTCGGCGTTAACTCAAACCAAGAAAACACATGCCGTCGGAATTTGGATAATTTAAGCATTCAATTCTGATATCATTTTCATACCTCAAGAATATATATTAAATATTATATTATAAGAAAATATATATTTAAACGGGATAACAGCATGAAGTGCGTTGGCACACACAATACACCCTGAATTTCACACCGGCATCGACCCAACGACATTCCGACTTAACAAAACTATTTAAACTCAACAAAAGCAATGTCTTGAGCAGGGTAAAGGTTGGATGTTAAATAAACTGCGATCGTATGTAGATAAAAGATAAGTTTTGGTTCAATAATGTTTGAATAATTTCACGAGAAAGGAACAAACATATTTCTAAGCATGTTAGGCATAAGTCATTTTAAAATACCCACGTTTCACAACTTACAATATCATCTTAAATTTAGGTCAACGATGAAATTTAAAAAAAATATTGTTAAAACAAGTACCTCAGATTTGAGTACCCACAATCAAGTTGGACTTATGAAACATAACATTATTTATACTATGCTTAAACAAATGATATACTCAAATATCTTAGATTATCTATAAAAAATAAAATGTTATTAAGCATTGCACCCCGAAGAAAATAGTCAAATATATAAAAGCCAATATAAATTCTAGGAAAGTCTAGATTTGACCAAATGACAGGTGAAAATTCCAAAAAAGGAATTTTGCAATAAACGAATTTATTTAATGTAGCAATACGACTTAATGTCTGGAAAATTATCCGAGATCATCATGTTACGAAATCCAGGTAAACCACCACACCAAGTATCATCTTACCGCTCCATCTCATTGTATCCATTTATCTTAAAATTATTCGAAAACCCGAACATTACCAAGCAACAAATTTGGATTCAGAGCCAACTATATCAGATACATATTTATATTATAGAGAAAGCTCTACAAGATAAAACATACGTTCAGCTTTATTTTTATTTATTAGACTTATCACATGTCTTGAAAAGGTTTGGAAAAAGGTGTACTTTAACATACAAAAATATTCTCAAAACAACATGTTAAACATTTAGCCTCCTTTCTTTCGGAAAGGCTGTACCAAATTAAACGAATACTCACAATTGTTTGAAATCAAGGGTGACTTACCACAAGGTAGCGTCCTAGGCCCCGTGCAATACTTGATGTACACAAGTGGCTGATGGATAACAACGGACACACAGCTGAACAGAAAATCGTTTGACAAACCAATCTTCTTCAATTGTAAAGTAGTTCATTCCCTGAATCCAGTAACATATTTAGACACGGCAAAAAAGTAGATTAGAACGAGCATATCAGAAAGAATAAGTCAGAACGTAATGTGATTTCAAAATACCGTCAATTTCGCTAGGAAGGAATTACAATAAAAATAAAATATTTATATTGAGATTTATAATCAAATATCGAAACTTAAGTGAAAGTGTACTTAAGTGTAGGGGTCTGCCGAAAGACGCAATATAATCAAAATACAACGGTTCCAGGGCAAAGAGTTACAAAATATGGTAGATACTCCTTGGTATGTACTCAATAGCGACGTACACAAAGAGCTGAACATCCCTGACATCGACAAGGAGATCACGTGGAATGCTTATAAGAACTACCTTAATCTTGAAAGCCAACCTGAATACCGAGGCTAAGTTATTTGATTTAGCTCTGTAGAAACTACCTGTAGAAGTTAAATTAGATAATCTGCAACACAGTAAAATTGTGATAAACAATAAATAACATTAGTTCCCTCAATAGTTATTTATTCACTGCTGTTATTCGTTGATAAATTAATTAATTGTTAAATAATAAATGGTCTCATTTGAACAGTTCTAATGAATAAATGTATCAAAACTATTAGTTATAATAACTAAAAATTATAAATCTAGAACAACACTCTGTATACAAATGCATTTCTGAGGATACTACCTTACATACATCTACATTGCACACTAAGAAACAATTGAAAAAATGTGTAGAGATTAGTGACCGTTAACGGATAATTATTCAAAATCCCAGGCCCTGAAGATGATCTCAATAAAAGATCGAAACGTTGGGACGATAAAGAAAATGATTTTCTGATACCTACATCACACCAGACCGCATCTCACGATTTTTTAATAATTGAAAAAATATTCAGTAATTTTTGTAGTTAACAGTGCAAAGTTTTATTCAAAAAGTAACTGGTTTACGTTATATCGATTAAAAAATTAGTCAGTATTCAACACAACACAGCTATAATTAATTACGGTGTTACTACTTATAATTAAGGAAGTTGTCTAAGGGTTAAAGATAATATAGAAAACAAAAATATAATTAAAGAATTCGAATGTTATTGGAATGACGTTAAATATATATTACAAGTGACAGTAACAATGTTTTTTAGCTGTCATGAAACAAAAAACTTTGAATATTGTTTTTTAATAGTTTAAATAAATGAAATAATATGAAAAAGAATTTAGACTGTCATTGCACTTATGAATCTAATACTGAAAATTTTAGTTTTACTATTTCTTATGTTATTACTTGCCAATACATTAATTCTTTCTTTCTCTACCACTACCAGTGATTTTCTACTTCTCACTCATTCTTCTCTCTCTCTCTCTCACTCTCTCTCTCTCTCTCTCTCTCTCTCTCTCTCTCTCTCTCTCTCTCTTTCTTTCTCTCTCTTTCTTTCTCTTTTTCTCACAAGTATTCAATAAATCTCTTTACTCTATTATTCGTATTTCACTCATTTTACATTTAACTATCGGTATCATCTCTCTATATATTTATCTATTCATATTTCGGGACCTAAATTCGAGATATTTGTTAAATAATACAATATTCATTCAGCCATTCATTTTTATTATTTCTTAATTACGATAATATGTATTAAGATGAGGATACTACAAACAATCGCATATATAACTCTCGTATCATTTCATCACAATCGTAGATTAAAAATAAATAAACATAAGAAGCTAAGTTTTGCAAAATTTAAATTGTTGAAAGTGCTACCAAATTTCAATAAAAAAAATGCATCGTTTGTCATTTTAATTCTAAATAGCGTAATCCTTGTTAATCTACAACGATATGTAAACATCTAATTTATAAATAACATTTTATGTTCTTATTTATAGATGTATAGGTATAGAAAAAGGGTACACGTTTTTATAACGTGTGGTTTTTTAAGTAAAAATGTATTATGAAAAAAGTAATTTAAAGATTATACCGATGGTGTAAGTACATCAAAGGGATAATTTTAAGTATAAACGTAAAATCGTAAAACTCGCAAAATCTAAGCAGATAAATCTTCGATAACGTTCAAAAATAACCATGACAATGAGGTTTGTTGGAGGAGCAAAAAAAAGTGTCACGTAAAAAAAAGGCATTTTTCTTCTGTGCCACGTACATTTCCTTTGGCTTTAGTTCTCTTACATAAATAGAAGGAAAAAGAGGTCGCAAAAGAATTATAGTTCGCTTCTATCAGTAAATAATGGTCTTTTGAACCAAATAATAAGTTGCTGAAAATAGTTCAGTACCGGTAATCCGGTATTAAAGTATTCCCTTTACGTCTCGGCCGAGCCAAAAAAATACATTTAATACATATCATGTTAGTTTAATAAATATACTTCTCAACTTGTTTTATTTAGTTTTATTATTTCATAGTGTTCTATCTAAGTTTTCAGTTGAAATTTCTTTTATCGTACAAATGGAATAGTCATATTAAATTTAATTTATTGTACAATTTTATTTTTCTACTTTTCCACTGTTAAATGAAAAGCGTAACTTTCTGATTTTATTTCTTTCATAATCTAAACTCCGATCAGGACGACAATTCAAAAACAAAATCAGAGGATTTCGTCTAATATGCATTTCCTCTGAACGTTTTTATTTTTGTCTAGTATAAATGCAGTATAATGTCTCTGATCGTTTGGTCTTGTTTGAACGATATTAGAACAAGTATCTAAAAACAGTCCTGTTTTCTATGATATGCTAGAATAAAAAGGTGCCTAAATGTTTACACTTTTGTCCAGTATAAACGCCAATACAAAAAGTTTCTGAAAACTTAACTTTTTGATCGATTTATGTATTTAGCGGTCATAATTGTCCTATTAATTATATTAATTAATTTGACTTTCTGTCTGGTATGCACTGATGCGTGAGTCTATTAATAAAGGATGATCAATCACCGTGTTAATGACAAAACTTTGGATGTTTACTTTAATACTTACTTATAGACATGATTTTTATACAAATGTCACATTTAAGTATGATCTTTTGTTGTATTAATGTTTGTACATTATCTTAAAAAAACTATTATGTATGAGATTTTTAATCAATATGAATATAATTTCTCTTGGTTTTTAAAAATAAGAAAAAATAGATCCGTCTAATTGATAGGAAACCCTTCAATTAACAGAGGTTCTGTTTAAATTACATGTGTGTCAACTTTAGCATTATTAAAGTGCCATTACCATATTTTTGGCAGCAGATCTGATTGTGGTAACCTGGCTGTTATCACATAATTATAAAGTTGACCTCAGAGGGCGAAAGGAGGACGCGGACCATTTATACCCCGGGTCGTGTGTAATGTATAAAATATATGATCCCGGCTGATTGAACTAAGGGGAAATGAGCCGAGATCACGCATTAAACGTGTGGACACACGAGAGCATTGGATGGAGGCTTCAGCCCCCTCATGTCACGCCACGCACCGACTCACACCAGACAAATGCTTTATCGATGACTTGACACACATACAGCACGGTTAATGTCATGGAAATACTTTTGTTCAATTCCTGTCCAAAGTCGTGGAAAAAAATCCAAATTTCACGACACGCCGGGAAGATAGCTCTGGAAACACTTTTTTAACTTTGCTCAGTTGTTCTTACCACGTTTTAAAAAATATGCTCGATTACTTGAGGTTCTGAAACAGGATTATCCTCTTCTTTTCAAGCTACACAACACCTACATACAGAGTTGAGATCATGTAATTACACACTGTCATGGGCATAGTCCAGCCTGGAGAGGAAACCTTTGCGATTTTGACACGGCTGGGACGACCTCGAGCGTTACTGAGCGCAGTCGGAGTCACGCCATTGAATACGCCGACGAGTCAAACTCTTCTTATTAGGCTTGTCACACCCTGAACCAACGTTGATTGGCCAAATAAACTGCTAATCGCTCCACAAATAAAAGGTATTATTAAAAGAGAACCGCTGTCGTGAATTTATTAGCCCCATAGGGGAGATAACACGGACGATATCTTAATTTTGTCCTCTCGAGACATTACAAGGAAAAGTTCATTACAGATACATGAAAAACTTAAGTGTCGCCAAACAAATAGTACATCTTTACAGTTAGCTCAAATGAATAATGCACATAAATTAAAATGATGCAAAGCTTAGAATAATTTTTTTTAACGTTAGCTTTTGTTATTAGTCAACTGCTCTTTTTTATCCTCCTATACTGCAAATCAAGAATGTTGAATTTTCGTTTCATAATTTAAACATTTCCCATAGGCTTGTATGGCATATAATGGAGGTAGACAACAGTCTCAACATGAGTATAGGATCTTCATTGTCCTTTTATTCTTCCATTTGCATTTGATCAATAAACTAATGTTACTTAACAATAATAAGAAACACCATAATACAATAACATTTCTGAGGATGTCGGTGGCCGCATCGGTTTAGGCGTTGGCACAGCACAGCGCCCATCACTGTCGGGGGGCCCATCGGTCCGGGTTCGAATCCAGGGACATTACATTCGAACCCGACATACAAATGTTTTTTATATTTTAAACCACTGGCAACCGCGACGGTAACCTCTCCTTTTATTAACCTTCGTAACAAAAATAAATAAATAAACAATAAAAAAAAATTTAAGATAGCTCTATAAATTTCATTCTTTTGTGAGTATAATAACGTTATAATTAAACGGCTTTTGAATTGATTGCATTTGATATAATGTATAAAATAAATTCCCGCTTTCTTTTCCGAAAGTGGAACGGATCATGTGGACGTGTTCCAGGTCATCAAACACATTACAAATTTCGCAGAGATCAGTCTGTCTTTGGGTGATTGTTTTTAGGGATAAAGCGCATATGCCGCGATTAGTTCCGATCTGAATAATATTAGGGCAATCTCTTTTGGTAAAATTAACATCTTTATATCATGGATTTTGTTTCAACGAAAGTTGATTGGCAAAATTTACCTGCCAAGATATCCTTCTAGTGTATATGCCATTCAAAAAAGGTAGATTGTAACAGCTTTTATCTGTAAACAACGACCTGACCACAAAGAAAATAAAGTGGGTTATCTTTTACACACTTTAATGAGCTAATGGAAAGGTCAGGTTTTTAAGTTCCAATGATTTACTTATTCTTTTTTTATACTCACAGTTTAATTAATCGCAAATGATTTGAAATAAAGTGATATTTTTGAAATTAGAAAGGTGTCCTCTTCTCTATTAAACACTTTTAAACCGTGGAAGTCGAAGCACCTTTTATAACAGTATTGTAATCATGCCTTTTTTGCATGTTTAAAAAAATATATTTCAAATTGCCCCATACGTCTCTCTGATACGGACGGGAAGAGTTTTAACATAGCAAGCAAACAGAATAAACTCCCATCCTGGATTTGTAATCAACTAAGTTGAGGTTTGTTTGTGCAGATTGGCAGCGTTAAATTCTTCGGAGAAAGCCAGTAACTCCACGCCTTAAAGTGCGATATACCGAACCTGTTCGAAGTTCCAGTTTATTACTCGTTTACTTTCAACAAACATCTCACGTGTAATCACCCTAATTAATCCACAAATCTCAAATTGTCTTATCGTTACCATCTTAATATATAATTTATGTAGTACACACATGTTGGGCCAATTTAAAAAGGACTAATTTGAGTTCATAATAAAAAATATTTTCTTTTGTGAAGTGTAATATACACATATATATCACATTCATAATTAATTCAACAATAACTCCCCATTATTACGAAGACCGTAAAGCCTTTTTAACGACTTTTCTCTAAAGGTAAAATATTTCATCATACTGTCAATGTTTTACGTTTACGTATCCTTATACATCAATAATATAAATATGAATTGTTCGTCAAAAGAAAACCGACCTGTTTTTTTATGGATAAAATGTCCACTTTTGGAAATGGATATTCTCTCTGAGATGTGCCTTTTTTTATAAAATTTTATGGTGAACAAGATGTCTTTTTTTTAATGTCCTATCTTCAGTCATCCATCAGTTTAGTCAAAAATTCAAGAACTTTTTTTTAAATTTTTGCACTTGGCCGTGGAGCCAGGAAATCGTCTTGGACTATAGTAATCGACAGAAAATTTTAATGAGCTTTTAATTGGTCGCTTTTCACTTTGATATCTTAACCTCTATCAAGCTATTCGCCGTTTTTGGGCAAGGCAGCTTATGAAAAAGACCAATCTTTCTCTCTTCCAATTTTCAAAAGTGCACAAATCTTGAACCGTCAGGTTTTCGCAAATTTTACACTTTTGTTCCGATGACTAAAAAAAATAAACAGGGAAAATATATTTAAAGAAAACAGGAGTTGACAGATTACACTTTGACTTTGACCTACTGAGATACGGAACGCATCGGCTATCGTTCACCACTTGTTTAACTCATCAAGGAAGTTCAAATTTCCTTTCCATTTCTCTGGTGTTGTGGAAGTTTGGATTCTAATTACGTACTGGAACAATAGGCACACTATTGAGTGATTTCTCCTCACATGTTTTTTCATATCACTTGTTTTCTTATTACATTTTTACGGTTGTAATTATTTTACAGATATTTTTTTAAAAATCTTCAAATTTGATTTTTTCTTCAAATCATTTTAAGATGAAACATAATGATGTTTATGAAACAATTATTTACAAAATTTGTTTTACAAAGGAGAAAAGTAATTATGAATACAGGCGAAAAGTTTAATTAAATAAAACTCATTTTCCACGGACAGGTATGTATCCATGAAATTTTTGTTTCTGTTGCTTCCTTATTTTCCAGTGACCCAAATGTAGGCATATTTTATAAAGAAGAAAAAAAACGTTTAATTGATGGCTATGAATCTGCAAAAGAAGAGACGATTTTGTTTATACCGCTCTGTCCTCATATCTTGTTGCTAGAATTTTCGATATTATCATTTATCAGTTAATTCAAGTAAATCGGTTCTATTTTGTTTGATGACGAGAATGTTTTATATGATAAATCAGTTTCTTGTTGTCTTAAAGTGTCTAAAAAAGTCTTAGGTTATGATTCTAAAAACTTCTAAGAAATAGTCTAGACAATCAACCGATAAAACACTTGAGTATAATTGTAGATTAATATATTCCTTGGGATGCACATCGTCAATTTGTAGCATTTAAACTGAGCAAATAATTATTTTTACAAAACCATCTCAATGTAATTTTAGGGAATTTAAACTACAGAGAATGTTGCATATGCGCAGAAACCTTTACAAAATTAAACATTATAACTTTACCCAGCTATATATGTTACAAATTGTAATGTATTTACTACAAACAAAGTGAGACTTTTAAAAAATTCAATTCCGTACAAAAACACTATACGATAAACTGTAAGAAATAGAAAAGGCTATAATTTTTTTTTAATAATCTACCAGATTATGTCAACATATTAATTGAAACAAAAATTTCAACTTAAAGTAACAAAATTCCTCATTGTTAATGCCTTTTATGACTTTAAGGAGTTTTTGTTATCTATTAATAACGAGATAAGAATGTAATTTAATTGTATTAAATAAATTAAATTCTTGACGAATGCAATGAGAAAACTTGTATCTTTGTACATTTTTATTTTAAAAGTGAACCTTTAGGTTGGTTATAAGCGGTTTTTTTCGGCGAAAATAAAGTACGATCAAGAGAAATACTTTTCAAATAAAAATTCTCATGAAAAATAAAGATAACGCTACGTTACCCAACCTAGATTTCAAACTGCTGAGTCTATTCGTGCGAGAAGTTGTTCATACGGTATTTCATTGTTGTTCTCACGGAGCGAAACGATACACGACCGAATAAATTGCCTTTTAATATTTCACTATGGAAAAAATAGCGGCGTGTGAGTGACGCAGTCTGAAAACACGGCGAGACGTAAACCAGACAAGGAATACAGCTGAGCGTTGCGTGAATGGTTTGCCTCTCAGCCTTCAAACGTTGACTTGTCATTCCTGAACACGTGCCTTTCTATTCAGTCTCCTCCAGCTTTATTTTCTCTTAGGCACAAATTCTTTATATTCAACAATAAATGCGACTGATGATTAAAAATATATGTGCAAATTTATTATTTCGAGGGTGTGAATCACTTCTTCTATATAAAAACTGGGATTGATCATTCATTATATACTCTTCAATTTTATTAAGTGCTATTGTAGAAAGAAATAGCCTATATGGTAACAAAAACATGGATTGTATAATTATTTCGTTTAAAAATCAGGCTTAAAGCCAATTAGAATGAAAATAAAATTATTAATTTAAACAGATTCACAAATATTTGAACATGTAACATATATTTGAAATTTTTCATCTATGATTTGAAATTTCCCAGGAAGTAAGGATGAACTTGGGACCCAGGTTCTGAAACCGTTACGGATCTTAAAATGGAATTTTACTTATCAAGTGTGCACATTTTACATTTAGCTTAATAAGTTCTCCCTATGGTGTATAATGATGGCAGTCTTCCCTGGACAAAAACAAATCTTTTCTTACAGAATCTTTTTAGCTATTATTATCAAAACCGACTATCACTTTTTTGGGGTCACTAAAAAGAAGTCAGAACCAAGGATACGATGTGATTTCATGTTTTTGTGCAAAGGCTTTCCCGGCCAAAATGCAAGATTATCCTTTCTTCCACATTTATGTGGATTTTATGGAGGTCTGTATGGTGGTAAATTTAAAATTCCTAACATACATTTGAAGTGGGTTTCGAGAATGTAAACATCTAACTCATTTCTTATTAAAATAAAATGAGCTGGGGAGGGACAAGAAAGATAAAACATTTCACTGTCAAAATCTATTGAATCCTTTTCGCATCCAACAAATAGTAAATCCCAAAACTTTTCGAGCGTAACAAACAATTGCTCGGGAGAGAGATTGTCCATTAAATGCTGTGAATTTGGCAGTTAAGAGACTAAAGGGTGTGTGTGAGATTGACACGTGACAGATTATATATGTGTATACTTATTAATACTCACTGAGAACTGACACTATTGTTTAGATATTTCCAGCATTTATCCTTCCAGGACTATTTCTATTTCGAAATAATAGATTTTTAGATTTTTTTTTTAGATTTTTTAGATTAGTACAGTTAAAATTCTAATTTCAAATAAACGTAAAAAATTAATTGTTAATTAATTTGTTTTACAACTAAAACTCATCATAAATCATCTCTCTTTTAAAATTATTAGCTCATTAAGACCTTTGTAGGTGAATTGTTTTCTTCTTATTATATATAATATAGGACTTTTAGCATAACATTTTCTCGAATTCGCATCGTCGTTGTTTGGAGGACGATTTTTTTATCATATATTCTGAATGAAAGTAGTAAAGTATAATTTATTAAGTTGGTTACGAAATAGAATACGTTATACTCAGGTATTTGTACGTATTCAATATACGTACTCTTGTTTGTAGTTTGTTAATCGCCCGCCTCCGAATTGTTCAAATAGTTTAATGATGTTTGAAAAAAGGAAGAATATTATGGCAAAAGTGTTTCCAGATTACAAATTTTTACCCCATATTTAGTAGTTTGATAACCCGGTTTATCGAGAGAATAAATATAAACATGCATTGTTTTCGTATACTTTGTTTTTCGTCAAAAAAACGTTCATTATTTTCATCGAGCTATAATAACAGTAAAAGGAAGGAAAATAGAAAGTAGGCTTAGAAATTGGGTCATCAGTCGGTTAGTTTTGTTTGTTTATATTTTCCCCACTTCTCTATCCCGGCCAGTCATTAATCTAGTCTATTCTCGCGCTTGATGCCTCATTCCTTTAGACGTTTATTTTTATTTGTATGTATCTCTCTGTACCTGGTTGTTTTGATTATATGTACCGAAGCGTTAAAATGTGATGTTTAATAATCAATACTTTTTGTCTTTATTGGTCTATATCTTCAAACTGTATAAAATCCAATTGAAGACCTCACTGACCTAGATTTTAAGAACATCGGATTTTTCAAATGTCGTGTAGAAATATAGGGATCGAAACGATAGTCTCATAATGAATCTTTGACATTTCTCATAATATTTTTTGATATGAATATTAGGAAAACTTAAAAAAAAATTAGAAAGTTATGTAAACCTCATCTCTGTTCTATAACAGAAGAAAAAATATTATGCCAATACCTCAAATTCGATTAAGAAAACAATAATATGAAATTATAAGTAAACGTGTTCAACAAATTTACTTAACAGATAGATAATCAATAATGTTGCTATTGATTTTTTTCCGATTTTACTTTATATTACTGTTTGTAAAATAGCAGAACAACTAACTACAAATTGATACAACGTATAAGACGCGCATAAATTATGAGTCAAATTTTTGCATGAATTTTAAAATTTAAGGAAATGTGAAAATGTTAATTTATTTAATATGTAGTACGGAGGTTTTTAACAAAATTATCCCGCAATATTCTTATTTGATTTTCTAGAGTTGGTAATCGTGTCAACCGGTTGTCTAGCGTGTGGTCAAAGGGTCTTGGTCCCCGCTTATTAAATTATTATACCTACAATTCTAACAGATTGTATTCGTATGTGCAAGGATGGGCATGTTTAATTGAAATATGTGCAGGGTCACGATTGAATTACGGACTTCACAGTTCCCTTCACCCGTTTGCCTTTATACCTGATAGAACTCGGATAATCGGCCTCGCTTATTTGCCGGATGAGGGCTTCCTTCGATATATTCAAAACAGCGGGAAAAATTATAGTCTACAATGGCACTGTGCAAACGGTACAAGCCTGTGAATTATTACAGGTAGGTTTAATTAAAAACAGATCTGAAATTTGTACTTACGCTTTAAAACTATTCACAACAATTTATGCTCATATAATACATTTTCGATTTAATAATAACGAATTATGCATTCAAAACTTCAAACTCGCCGGTAACTGCAAATAATTACAAACCTGCAGTAATTAGTCAATAAATTTTACTTATCTCCATAATAGGTAATTTCATTTCATCGAAAGCCAAATTCCATTGATTACTTTCATAGCTATAACTTAAAATTTCCTAAAAAGGCTGGATAATCAAATTAAATATTCGTAAAATATGTAGAACGTGACAAAAGTGAGATTTTCGATTGGCATGTTTTGATCTTATCTTTCATATGACTTGGTTTTGAGCAGTCGACATATACTTAAAAAAAGACAATCATTTAAAAATATATATAATTTGCATACAAAATATAATTATTATATGCACACTATTGCAATACGACATATCCAATCTTACACAACACTCTCACTCCCTCCCTCACTCTCTCTCTCTCTCTCTCTCTCTCTCTCTCTCTCTCTCTCTCCCCACACACACACACACATATCAAAAAAACGTTTTAATCTAGTTCTTTAATTTTTTTAAGAGATAATTATTTTTGCTGTATTTTGTAAAACTCACAGTGAACTCATATATTTTTACTCGTAATCCATTAAAATTCCATTCGCAAAACCAGAGCTCATAGCCACAACGTTCATATTGGAGTTCCGCAGTTGTGAAAAAAGCAAAATTATATATCAAATGATGAGGTTTGGTCTACGAGTCGTGTAGTGTGTTCAACATGAAAACTGTCTGTCAGGTTCGAATGCAGGGCCGCTGCATTCGAACCCGGGACCTTCACCTTACAATGATGAGCGCCTTGCCAATGCCTAAACAGTTGCGCCCGTCGACGCCCCACTGCGCTTTCCTTATTAATTAAATAAATAAGTAATATTATAGTGATATATAAATAAAGAATACTTACTATTTTATATACGAGATAATTCATTTTATTTAATTTACACTTGTCTCCTATAAAAAGTTAATTTATTTGGAAAATATTGTACTTTCTATGCTGCTTAACTTGATGTTGTTTTCTGATATTTTATATTGTTTTATTTTATTTTACTTTGATACCATGGCTTTATTAAATTTCGTAGTGCTTCTATCGTGCACTCATTTAATTTTTTGTTGGCAAGACCTTTTTGAGCTCTTCTGATCTCTTCCTCAGTTTTTTAAAATCTTTTCTTAATATGTGACCGAAGTAAGTATATTTACAACATACTCTGCAGAATAACTATGCATTTTGCTGTAGTCAGAAGTGCACAAGCATGAAACGGATTGTGTTCCCAACCATATTTTATTTTTATTATATCAAAAGAATTTCCGGACAAAATATTATAGGAGATATCAATTTGAACTTTGTAATAACATCGTTCATGAGTGAGAGGTATTTTGTTTGTAAAGAGGCAAAGTTAAACCGATTGGTAAACGGGATCCCTTTCACGTAATTGACCGGCAGTTTACTAGCCAATTTGACCCAAGCCAAGTTTGAAGGCCCTGGACGTTAGAAATGGGTTTTCGCCTGTAACTATGTTTAAACTAAATGGACCTCCTCATGAATTGTAATTAAAAACGGTGTGGTTTTGCAAAACGAATTTTCACCACAGAGCCTCAGGAGCCCATAAACCTTGAAAAGGCATTTAAAGGCGGAACGATTCGGCGGCTGAGGCCAGTTTACAGTGAAGAAATGTGCATTAACACGCGCGTGCACCTAATGCAAACAAGAAAACATAAAAAATGGAGCAGCTTTACAGGGAAAACGGGAAATTGATAGCGTGCAAAACCAATGCTTTATCTGGACAAATAAAACGAAAGAAATAAACCTAAGAAGGTTTCAGAAAATGGGATTGCTATTTTCAAAATTTACTAGCAAATAGATTTTCTACAAAACTCAATACTACCCGAAATGGTCAATATTGCGTTAGTTTTCAAACTAAGAAACTGTTGAAACTCAGGAACTATTGCTGAAATTCATAGCATATTTAATTATTATGTTGTTATACCTTCAGCTATAACATAATACAACTTGATTAATGATGTCTCAGGTATTAAACAGGATGTATGATTTTATCGACCTTTCATTTGTTTAGTTGTGTTTTATTTATTGGACGAGAAACACCAGTTAGGAACTTTCTATTATTCATACATCTTCATTGGCAGACAAATTTCCCTCTAATTTTATTGCAGATAAGCCAAATCTCGTCCCCGAGGGTTCCATTTGTTGAATTTTATGTCCCAATGATTTTACTAACATTCTATACATCGAGAAAAATTGACCTGCTATCTCGCCTTCGATGGTCACTCTGGATGTTTACCAGAATTGTTCAAACAGGCTTAGGAAGCGATGTCTCATTTTTATCTACATTACTTTCTTATCAACGATTTTGAATTGAGGGGTTAAATTATAAAATATGCGTTACATTGTCTTGTCAATTTTATTGTTTATATTTTATTTTTTGTTTTTTAAAGGATTATGCAAAGGCGGTCCCAGTTTTTCCCCCGAAGTTTTATATATGTTGAAAGGGAGGGGGTCTTAACAATGTGCGTCCTTGGTCTGGCATTAAGTGCTGGGAAGTGTTGTAGTAATAGTAAAGTGGGTGGGATGCTGCTATCTGAAGGAATGATCTCGGGAGTTAGGGCGGCGCTCATTCACCCCTCGAGAATTTTATCCCTTTTGCCGCCACAATTATTGTTTATAGCAAATTGTCGCTTTGGCCATTTCGAAAATCGCTTTGCGACACGTGCTAATAAAATAGACCTAAGCACTTATTCATAATTCACTATAATATACTATAGGAATCGAGTAGTTTGTATTTGCCACCCTAACAGTGTTCTAATACCGTCATAATCTTTGGCTTTGAAGTTGAAAAAATATATGAAAAAAGTATTGTTAAGTGGTTTGACTCCTCGACCGAGTTGCAGAGTATTACTCTTATCTCATTAAAGTTATTAATTATAATTATCTTATTGAAAGTATTAAGAATTAATCCGTAACATTTCATATAAAAGGCGTTCTGAAAAAATTACCGTCGTGTATTTTTAAAACTTAATGACTCGAGAGGATATATTACGTAAAAATTGTAATTATAAATTAGTGATCTTATGTTCAAATAATGGAAGGTTAAATAGAGCAATAGTCTATGTCCTAACCAAATTTACTGTATATTATCGAGCAACTAAGTAAGTTGATATTTACACTACATTTATTTTGTTTAGTGTCCATTTTGTGGAAGTTCATAAAAATTTGTTAGGTAGGAAGTAAATGGTTTTTTTTCTACAAGAGGTCATTTGTACACTACATTTAATCAAGCAGATAAAATAGTCAGAATAAAACTTTTCAAAGTAACTTTATCATCAAGGAGTGCAGAACTTAGCTTCCTGGTCAGGTTAACTGAGATTATCGGAGCATAATTATACATGAAAGATAAATAGACGTGTAGGTAGTTAAAAGTTAAATGATTAATATATATTTTCAATTTTTTACTTTTTTTCTCGTAAATTAAATAACCACCCAACATTCATTTCCAATTTACTTAATAGCCCCATTTACATCGTAATTTCAGTTTCAATGAACGAAGGCGTTCAATAAAATATTCCCGGTTCCATCAGCCAGTGTTTGCCCATTGAGTAAGTGAAAATCCACCCCATACATCTCCGCCGAGAAAAATTATAGCTTGTAAAAAATCTAAAATTCTATCAGTGTCTTGAAGCCTAGATGGGATTCTAAAGGCCGACGGTTTGAACGAAAGACAACATCAAATGGAATAAATCTTTACGATTCTCGTAAAAGCGTGCACTCGACCTCGGCGCCAGTCGTCTATCTTGAATTTTTTTAATTACGATCCCGCGATCTGATGTGCCTCCCTTTTGCAAATTAACACATAAAATGAATAAATTTGTATAAGTGAAAATCCTTTAACAAAGTTTACGTACTTTTCTTACAGTTTAATCTGACTGATCGATATTTACTAACAGAAAGTAATCAGAACTTACATTGATCCTTATCCAACATTTTCCATCACAGTTTATTCAATTCATTGTTGTAAACAATGTGTTCAGCATTACTAATTAATTAATCTTTAATTAATGTTTTGATTGACATAAAAATGTCAATGTCACAAGCGGGATTCGAACTTTCGAACCTTTCGGCTGAATGCGCGTATCGTGACGTCGTTCTACACCGGCATCAACTACTCATCTTAAAAAGATTAATTAATTGACAAGTATTTATTTGGTCATGCTGACCACGAAAACTAATAAATATAATAAACAACGTTAAGTATAATTCACTAAAACTCGCCGTGGCCATTTCATTTCTCGCCGAGAATCAAACAGATTACACGACATTTGAAAAATGGCAAGAAGGAGGGAAAATTCTAAAGATAGGGTTGAGTTAGGAAGTTACTGTCCGAGTGGTTCGAAGTCACGATAGCTCAAGCAGCGGCGTATTTACCCGAAGGTCGTGGGTTCGAATCCCGTTTTGTAACACGGGTTTTTATCTCAACCAAAGTCTTAATTAAAGATTTATTAATTGAATAAATTTATGTGATCAAGCGGACCACGAAACCTAATAAATAAAAATTACCAATTACTCATAATTAGTGTTAAGAGAGTTGAATTTACCAAAGAATTAAAACTACTTGATTTATTATTTATAAATTATTTTCTTTATTTCTCTTCGACTTACGAAAATAAAGAAAATAATTTATAAATAATAAATCAAGTAGTTTTAATTCAATGTTAAATTCAACTTATTATTATATTATATTATACTGATTATATTATAATCTTAGCTCCGAACATATGAGCGTATAGACACAAATGTGAAGAAGTGAACTTAAGTGAACGTATGACACAAACCTTGCTTTGGGTTTTGGCATTCTGGGGGATAGACCTCGATATTATCCGTCCTACCTCCGATGTCAGTCCCTATAGCCTGTCGACATCTAGGTCATTTCAGCCCCCAACGTTTTAAGGTGTTAACACGCTCACATTCATTTTTAAATACGTGATTTCGTCTTTACTATTCGGTCAATATTGGGGGTGGAGTATTATTCTTTATCGTCACCGGGCCGGACAATGAGTTCTGTCTGGGGGGCAAGACGACATAGTCTACCCTCTAACTCGACGTGCCCGGTTACTCAGAAGACTGCCGCAGTGTTTCGAAGGTGGCCCAACTCAGCATATCTGTCTAATAAGAGCAGGACGAGAGCGTAGGATATTTGAAGAAACCGCGCTCAGGGAGTCGGTACAGACATTCATGACTTATTAAAGTAACATTGCTGAAAGAAAATGAGAACTATAGAAAAATTACAAAAATAAGTTAATACCTAAAAAATTATTCAAAAATCAAATTTTTTGGTCGGTAATTAAGTAGTAGAAAGGGATTATTTATTTAACATACAGTAATTCTTGTTTTTCGGTGCCGCTGACGACGGATTAAATTACCTTTTATCGTGTCATGATGGGTTAGAAAACCTGGGACGAGTAAGTACAATAATAATTTATTTATAATTTAAAATAATTTAACTAATAAGACAACAACACTTGTATAAGGTTGTATTAAAGCAGTTGCAATATAATTTCTATATGCAATGAGTCGGAAATCTAATTTTAAATTGCAGTTTTGTTGTATGCACGCCTCTAGTATCATACATTTTCATAACGAGAAAACTTTAATTGTTTTAGGCAAATAAGAAGAATTATCTTGAAGAAACTCCGAAATTAAATCACTTTTATGAAAGTAACGACCGATTAATACATAATGAATCAAATCGCACCAAACAGTAATAGTAAATGCAGTTTTATGATGGGGGTTTCTTATTTCATTGTAGGATTTTATTCTGCCCTTAGTGGGGACGTTCCATTAGTAGAGAATCACGTGATTTTTAAATATGGACTCTCAAGCCCACAGTATTTGTTGCAGTAAAGTGAATTGAAGTTCTACTACAGTAAGTCCATATTTGTCAGAAAAGTAATCATTTCGTCATCTTTTTGGCTACACATGGATTAGGCAATACCTTGATTCAATGAACGTGATTTCATGAGTTCTTAAGGATCTCCACTATCTTTCTTATAGCCCTATAAACAGTACAAAAAGTTTTTATTTGTTTTAATGTTGTTGTGTTAATTGTTGTTGTAACTTGTTGTTATTTTGTTTTTACAGCGTACAGCTAAAAGTTTTTAACGCTTTCAGTGAAAAATTATAAATAGCCTATGAAATTTGAAATTTTTTTTCGCCTCTTTCACCATCATCTTTTGTCAAACAAATAAACTTTCATGAACTAAAGAGAAATATGGAATGTCTTTTAAATTAAACAGGCAAGATGATTAAAAATTACAAATTGTATAGAGTATTACATTTTTAAGACGAGTATTAAGTAAGGTGGGTTACAATGTCAAATTTGTATCTGGCTATTCGTGATTTTAAGAAAAACTGGCTTGACATTTTGTTATAAAGTAAAACTAAATAAAATGATAATTAATGTTAACTATTAATTTGTAGCGATTAGTGACCGTAATCGATAATTATTCAAAAATAGTTTGCAAATCCCAGGCCCTGAAGATGATCTCAATAAAGGTCAAAACGTTGGCAAGATAAATAAAACGTTTTTCCGAAACCTACATCACACCAGATCGCATCTCACGATTTCTGAATAGTTAACTAATAACTGATCCATGAAACGATCCATAGAGCTGAAACTAATAGGTAGCTAATAGCGAATTGTCAATTCAGCAAGTGATTAAGTATATTCAACTAAATTGTACCCTTGCCAGATGGTTTGAACAAAGTGAAATAGCATTCTTAACAATCGACGAAATTAATGAGTTTTATAATAGACCATTAATATCTATTTTATTTTTGCAATTTGAAAGCTTCGTTAAAATTCAATTCCAAATAGAAACAATCCTGTAAAATTGCCGGTTTGTTCCTGAATTATAGATTAACATTGAAACTAATCTTCTTGTAATAATAAACAGTAATGGTTTTCAAGTTAAATTTAGTAGTAAGATGGAATATTATGATCTTAAAAATTAAACTTAAATCTGAAAATAATTATTTCTTTCTGAAATTAGTGTGCTGTCTTTTTAAGGTATAAAATATATGAGTAATATACGCAAATAAAACATTTTGACGCAAATATGTACTTAGAGTTGTAGAGGTTGATGAACTAATCAATGAATTTTTTGTTCTACTTTTATATACTGATATATTTTTATAATTAAACGCACTATTCGATCTGCTTAGTTTAAAATTAAATGCATATCTTTCTACATTCCGGTTTTCCATGCGGGAAAATTGTAGGTTGTTTAACTTAACCTTTTTACAATTTATATCTTTTGAAATACATTTTTGATGCCGTGTTGAAATAATAAACTAGTAGTTTGATCGCCGTATGACTAGGTTTGATTTATCAGACGCATTTCAACATGTAATTTAATTTTCTACATCATCTCTGAAGATGTTAAAATTAGATGGATATCGTTTCAAACCCCGTAGAAATGCTATACTGCGTTGAGATCTGTAAGATGACTAATATGTAAAATATAATCTGTCACATACAATAAAACGCCATACAGGCAAGCAACTATAAACGGCAAGATGACAAAACAGTCTGTGTCTAACTTGGCCGAGCAGGGAGAATTGAACTACGAATTTATCTTGTTTAAAAACAAAAATACTTAGACAGATTATTAATAAACTAATGAAACGCAAATGCGTTTATAAATTGAGAGAATTTGTTCAAGAAAAAAACAGCATTCGTAAGTAAATCCAAAAGAAAAAAGAACTTCTGCTCCAAAGGAAACAGAGATTGGTCTAATAGGTTCAACCTTTTTAGCGTTGTCCTGCTCACTGAATTTGTAATTTAAAAAATATGTCGGAAAAGTTTAGAACCTTCTGAATTATTTGCTCTCTAAAAAGGTTGTAGCTTGTTGTACTGTTGTAGGTTCGGAATGTCTATTGATCTAGGAGGAATTAATACGTTGCTCGTTTCTAGTCGGCTATTCCTGTACATCACCTCTATCGTCAAAAGGATGCTTGGTCCGACAAACAAATAATAATTTTCTGTTCCCATGCCTGACCATCCGCCGAGAACGAAATATTACGGACCACGACCTCTTTTGTTTTCTGCCACTATTTCTTCTGCAATATATTTTTTTTTCTTGTCCATGGCATCAATGCTCAAGATTTATACAAGTCTTCCGTTGTATTGTCTTAGGGCTTAGCTACGACTTCCTGAAATAACCTATTAGAGGAAGTCTCCGATCTACGCACGGCCTTCGTTTTTTTCCACTGCCCCTCGCACGAAGCTTTTTATTGAAGTACAAGAAAAGTTATTTATCCTAGCACTCTATCTCCAAGTTCTTTTATTAGTTTTAACACTAACTTTACCACCTACTTCCTCCACCCTTCGTCATTATTTATTTTTCCTTTTGATTTATCTTTCTTACAGCTAAAATTATCTTTCAATTTATTATCCCTAGTAAGTATCAATACTAACATCACTACAACCAGAGGAGAGAGGGAGAGAGAGAGAGAGAGAGAGAGAGAGAGAGAGAGAGAAGGTGAGAGGGAGAGATCTCTCTATTGCGTTTTGAAAACAATGACCATGACATTTTTTTTCTTCACAAATTTGTTCTCAGTATGGAAGAGTTCTATTTGATCTGGTCTTGTCCTTTAACAGCCATTAGTCATTAAAAGCATACCCCATTCTCAGGAGGTTTACTGTGTTAGGATGATTCCTGAACCTCGCTAACCTATTCATCCCCCAAATAAATAAGCCTACCTCCCACCCTTGGAAAAATTCTAATAAAAAGCTTCTTTTAATCATATCCCAAAATGCACAAATAAGAGGAACATCTTCAGTGTTTGGGTGATATTTGTGGAAAACATATCACTTATATAATAAATAAGTAGTGCAGTATGAAACAGTATTGCCCAAGTGTAATTCTGAATATATCTCAAGCTTTTTACTCAAGGATGCAATAAAATATGAATGGCATCCTAACCACTATCTTAACTTTAGGAATCCCAAAGGAGAGATACTCACTTTACTCTATACACAATTTATAATCCAGTTTCGATGAAGCAATGATATATCCTTCATCCGGAATCCCGTCATAGTAGCCATTAATCTACTAAATCATCTAGACCTTGATCCCTGGCTCCAGCGGTGAAGAATCAAGGCAAAAGAACAAAAATCGAATCACATAGTCTTCATCCCAAACCAAAAAATTCTCCCGCCCATTTACTCTAACAATATTGCTTGTAACAATATGCTGCAAAGTATATCTATTGACTAACGTCGGAAAGCCCACACACGATTAAAGCTTGCACGATGTAACCACATAAAATGTTGAAGGACTAATAGACAAACCCTCCAAACTGAACTACCAAACAAACAAAATACAATGCCGTACGACACAACGAAACGTTACTTATGCAAGTCCAACTATCTAAAGTCCTGAGAATATTAACGTTTCCAATCTGACAATCCACTGCGAGCTTAATATTCCGTTTGTCAAAGTCCTCGCCGGATTACACTGTAGGAAATTCCACTTCAGATTAGACTATCAACCAAATATTAGAATTCTTAATTTCTTCTCATGAATCCTTCTCGATAATCCTCGATTGCGATTGATGCAGCGTTGGCCCCGCCTTCTCTTGACGGAATGACGAGAACCTCTTAACCATCCTTATAACATCCAACAAATCAAAGATAAAAAGTAAGGATAATTACTTTCTAGCTAAGATTAAAGGATAATTACTTACTGGCTACTTATTAAATACATAATGAACACGTCCAAATTGACACATCTTTAAAAAGATTCTGTCTGATTTTTTGTCTAACTTTTTGAAACATCCTTAACTTTATTTAAACTTGACATTTATATTAGTATTCATTATTTATGACATTTGTATGAATTTATGGTGTAATTATTTATGTTAAGATTTGTAAGGTTACGCGTAGTATTGATTCAGATTTTTTAAGTGCTGTCTTTTTTAAGTACTATGTAAATAATCTCAATTAATTATTCTTTTTATCTAAGGTTTGGGTTGAGATGAAAAAGTCGGTGTCTCGAGCAGTATTCGAACCCAACTCATCATCTCAACCTACTCGGGGTTCAAATCCCGCTCGTGATACTGATTTTCTCCTCTCAACAAAGACATTAGATAAAAAGAATAATTAATTAAAATAATTAATATGGTCAATTATGAATGCTAAGCATATATGGATTAATGCATAAAAATTCCATTAAATTATAGGCTTTGACGTGTGGAATGGATTGGATATGTATATATTCAAAACAATTGCAACTTCAACTACAATCGGACTTTAAATGTAATAGTACATTCGAGAATAACGGAACGCTTACCGGCTCTCATAACTTGAAAACCGTCCTCCATTCGTGGGTTTAATAGGGCATGTTTCAACCTTGGGCCGCCCTCTCAATTAATTAATTGTTACTAAGTCATTTACTCCATAAAACGGAGGAACTTATTAGGATTGTTAGTATAAACCGAGACTTGACCAGCCTTTAAAATTAAAATGCTCCCGTTGTTTTAACATTACGATGAACCGGGTCTAAACGTGTGAATCCGATAAAATTTAGAGGCCCGTTAAACGGAATTGATCGCCATCCCGAGCTCGTTTTCACTTCCTAGCCTCTAAAATAGTTAGACCCATTTCCTAACTTTATTACGTTCAAATGTGTACAAAGTTTATTTTGTGTTATTAAATTACTTTGTGGGTGGGTTTGTGTATGCGATAGTTTAGAATGATAGATAGCTTCACGTTAACGATATATTTCAACGGGTAAATAAAAAAGACCGTAACAGCATAAGCGGGATTACTTCTGCTCGTTTAAATCTTACCAGCAGACGAAATGGGGAGAAAAAATTGACCTTTAAATAGATTGATTATATGGTTAAGCGAACCGAACATTCAGCATTCAATGAGAATTCATTGATCGTCTCTAAGATCAAACTCTTATTACCCTAACATTTGATTGTATATCCTGTCTATAATAGTATAAACACATCAATTCGTTTGCATGGTTTAAACATTAGACTAAATGAACATGTCAAAACATTAATTTCATATCGATTACCCCATCAAATTAACCAATTTTTTACTCCAACTTAAATTTTCTTTATTTCAAACTAACCCTGTCTTTATCTTCTTTTATTAAAACCTTTAAAAATATAAATTATTAATTTATATAAAATGTATAATTTATATAAAACATGTATATTTTATCAAATATAAAAAATGCTCTATGTCTATATCTTAATTAATTATAATTAAATCTAATCTAAAATTAAATATAATTAAATGTAACAATTATTTTAAATTGAATATAAAATAAAAGACTTCTTTTTAAGTTAAGATTTTTTTAAACTTAAAATTAGATCTTATATACAACAAAAGATATTGTTGTATCTTAACCTGTAATAAATAGAGTGGTCAATAGCTTGAAAAAGAGATTATAATTTGGAAAAGATAACAGGAAAACCATTTAATGGTTCTTTTTATACTTTTGAACTCGTCATTTGGTTCGAAATCTTTCCGTCAGATTGTCTTATAAATAAATATAAAATTACGTATTGCCTGATAGATTGTCGAAATGGCATTCGTTCATCGCGACTTCAAAGAAATTTCACAGACCCACTGAAGATGACGAAATGCCGAAATACCTCCTCCAGAATAAACCTGTGAGGTTAGGCAGACCAAAATTATCTGCCATCCCAAATTTCACGAAGTACTTTATTGAATAAAATATTCTTATTTATTCTTCATACATATAAAAAATATTGTTATTGTACTTATAACTTTGTTCAGTTGTTTTATTTTTAGTTAATACATTCTAATTGAGAAAATAGTAAAAGAAATTTGGTTGGTATATATTTTATCTCGTAAAAAAGTTAATATATTATTTTCTTCAATTAGAGTAATTTGTTTGAAATTCCAGTCACGGATTCTGTTCTAAATATATAAGAGTTACATTTTTTAATACGATCAAGGTAAAAAGGCCTCAGTAAGATTGTTCCATCAAAAGAAACATATTAGAGATTTTTTGCGTGGGAAAGCAAATTAATAATAACAAATTAATATTTGAAAAGTACCTAAGTATGGTATGTTATTACGTTGTCGCTTTTCTTTCATTCGGAAAGTATTAATTGATTGTCAAAAACAAGAATACACCAGGAAGTGGCACGGGAAAAAATATATGTATCACTTAACGGATTGAATAATAATTCAATTTATTACATTAATAAGGGCTTTTTGAATGAAAGATTAAATCTTTAATAAATAAATAAAGTTATATCGTGATCCCCATACATAAAATATACATAATAAACCTTAAAGAAATTGATAAATCTTGTGGGATGTACTACATTTAAACAAAATATTGGTATATTTTAACAAATGAATTGAAATTGAATTACTAATTTTAATTTTTTTCTATATGGAAACTACTTGAATTAGAGTTTTTCTTACATATTGGTTTGTAAAATCGAATGTTATAGTTTATTGCGCGCCTTATTTTAACTCGGTGTAATGCGAGAAATCTTTTTTAATCCCACAAATAGCCAAAGCACCATTGTACTGGTTTCAATATCGATATAACTTCTCACCTTTTAATCCAATGAACGAGAAATTCTTCACAAATTCTCAATTGCACGAGCGGCGCTAAAATGTTTTCTTGTTTTATGACTTAGACTGAAAGCTATATAGAGTTTAAATAAAAGTGTATAGGTTTATATTCCTTTATACCATTTATTCCAATACTCAGAGCCTTGGACTAATATTGACTTGTGCTGATAAAAAAGAAACATTTTTTAAACCGTCTATGCTCCTTGTAAGGGGTTTTTATAAAATCCTTCGTCTTATCAGAGAAAAGTAAGTTTCAGCCATGTTTTACTTTAATTCAGCCCTAGTTCATTCAACCCTTTCCCTATGTCTGGAAAGAACCGCTGCTCCTATTGAAGCAAAAAATAGATTAGACACGCTTGGCGGACTTAAGTGTTTAAGTTTTTAAAAAAGCATCATCCAAACATCCAAAGAAATGTTTGAGTATCATTTTGTCGTACTGATGATGGAACATAAAACCTTTCTTTGATGGATGTGACAAACATGACAAACACATTTCTTCAAACTCGCTCCCTCTTTCTTTCTCACTCACATAGTCGCTCTCTCTTGCTCTCCCATTCTCTCTTACTCCTCTCTCTCTCTCTCTCTCTCTCTCTCTCTCGTCTATATATCTCTATCTCTCTCCCTTTTTTTCTCCCAAGTTCTCAATAAATCTCTTTACTTTCCATTGAAGGGCTTTGCCGACAGAAACGCTCAAACATTTGAGATCGTCGACTTCCTTTATTTCAACGCCAGAAAGGAAGAAAAGCCTAGGTGTTTCATTATGTTTTCTTAGTCTACAAAAGTGTACCGATACCGTTTTGTTCAAGAGAGATTGAAACCCACATAATCTGCTTTTCGTGTCAATGGCGTTTTGTAAAGTCTTTCTACGTTTTGAAGATTTTTCCCAGACAAATAAAAGTAAAGGTCATCGATATATAAAGGCCTGACTACGATCATGTATATTATCAGCCAGACCGTTTACCGCAATAGCAAATAAAGTGACACTCAGAACCGAACCCTGAGGAATCCCGTTGAGCTAGTCAAGGCGGTACCTATTCTCACCCGGAATCTCCTCATCTCGAAGAAGCTTTTTAAAACTTTAGCTATGCTCCCTCTTAAACCCCAATCATAGAGTTTCTTAAGAATGCCAAATCTTCAAGTCGTATATTATTATTTATTATTATTATTATCTGTCTATTTATCTCAAATCTCTTTTTGTAGCCTATTTATCTACGTACCTCTCCTTCTCTTTATCACTACTCTTCTTGTAAAGATTAAGTCAACCATATTAATATTTTGAATTTTCTGGAAACACTTCCATAGATCAATATCTACTGTAATGTGTTGTAAATTTTTGTTGTCAGGGCCCCGATTGAATGGACAGCGACTGATAGAGTTCCTCCCTCCAGGGGAAGGTCCAGACCTAAGGGTCAAATCGGCCGTCCTCTGGGTGCGACTGGAACAAAGGAGCTACAGTCCCCCGAGGAACGTCACCCTCTGGGTCATCAGGCTCACCGCACATCACCTTCCTAACACCACACAGCTAAGTGGTAAGGTATGTTTAACGCAAAAATTTACTTAACAAGTCAAAATAGTTATAAGTAATATTTTCCTTTATACTATATATATATATATATAT
>CM077102.1:18659186-18683482 GCA_039619505.1 Cimex hemipterus
TATATATATATATATATATATATATATATATATATATTACTAACACCTTAATTTTAGTATGTAAGGTTGAGTGTGTTATATAGTTTTGAAGAAAATGCTGTATCTGTTTAAATTGGCGAGTTTAATAATGATACATCCTTTTTTATAAATGATAGTGTACCATTTCACAAAAGTATAACTTTAACATTATTCTGTCACAGATGTGCCACCCTGTAAGAATCATTGTACATGTTTTAAGTGCAATCGTAAAATGAATTACTATACTTTATAAATTTCTATCAAGGATGAATTATTACATAATCGTCATAACTAAAACTAACTGCGCTACTAATGTTCTCAACAGAAAAATATGGAAACCTCTTACACATAGCATAAATCCATCAATTATGTTTCTTTTTTCATCATGGAGTAGTCATTTCTTCCTCAGCCGCCTAAATAAACCTATTTGTATTGACATTGCTTTATTTCCAGACCATAGAAAATATTTTTCGCTTATTTCTATAAGCTTTATTGTCGTATTTCCGAAATATCGTTTTCAGGTCACATATGACTGTAGTAATGTTTTTATTGTTTCATGGCAGTCTGTCAGTTTAGCAGGCGATGGACAATAAAAAGTTCTATTATTTTCCTTTATTCTTGCCTGGTTAGATCGTCGTCGTAGATTTTTGTTTTCCTGTTCGAGATGTTGAGAAATTTCTTTGGTTATTTTCCACTTGGTGAATTCATGCATTATATGACCATTTGCGGCTCTGATCTAAAGAACGTGATGTCTGCTCACGTACAATGTAAACTGGCAAAAAGTATTTATTTGTTTATTTAGTATAAATTTTAAAAAAGGCAAAAATTAAATTTTAAATGTTTAGAGTAATTTTAATTCATTTTTTGTTCTCATGTTATCTATGAAAGCATTAACATATGCTAACATAGTTCTGGCAAAATTACTTCCTTAAGATTGTACCAATGAAAGAATAATCCAATTATGAATAACTAAAGCTGACAAACATTTAAAAATTGAATATTTTTGCAATGTTTATTTTAAGTATACATTGATGCCAATTGGTAATGTGATAATATATTTCAGGCCTTTTAGCTTTCAGCTTAATCGCTATAATCTATTGTAAAAGTATAACTAATTTCAAGACATTAGGGAAAGTATAAATCTTCGCATTAGAGATGTAAATTTCCGTGTTACAGTAAAGTAGAACTTAATAGCTTATTTTTGGATTACATTGAACTCAAAATACCAGAAAAACTACGTATAATCGTTATATTAAAAAAAACTTGTATTTAGTTGTTTGATGTTTTATTGCACGAATGAATTTACTGACAAAATTTTGTTTGGTTCACGAAACAATTTCACACATGTAAGTCAGATCAGACAGCAGATGTACGAATTAGTCCAAGCTGATTGATAAAGGGTTAGCTATGTTCGATGTTCAAAGATTAAGACAACAAATTAACCAATTTGACAAGCGTCTAGTATGGTCGATCCAGATCATCCTCGTTTGCATATCTTCATTGATTTGCTCTTACAGACGCGTCATTTGGCGTGGGCGTTTCATTAACAATTTCACAGGCAATTAGTGAAGAAAATTTCCCTTGTAATTATAATGAATACTCAATTTTACTTTTTACTTTTTAATACTTTTTAAAAAACTCTTCATGAAGTAGTGGCCAAACGGGCAATTCTATTAAAAGCTATTTTTGCATCCACAATTTCAGCGACAAAGTAATATAACAACGAATAAAACCACGCAAGAACAATAAAATATGTATTGATAGCAAATTGTATAATTTAGGGACAATACGAATTCTCAACAATACAAACAGTTGCATATTTGCTACATATCTTATTAAAAAAAAAAAATACAAAAAAATTGACGTATTGGAATACTTAGAGATATACAAGCATAAATATATATTGGGTATCATTTACTCAGTTTGAAGAACTATAAGAAATGTATAGTCAAATGATTACTTGAAACAATCACAACATTGATAAAATCTAACTCTTTTAACCAGCACGAAAAAAGCTAAAATCCGCTTGACAAGACCGAAGAAAAGCAGAAAGGAAGATACACTATGGTGTTCAGAAACGGCCAAATTAAACGTCCGGCGTCCTACAGATTCACAAAGAAAGCCCAAAAATTTTAAACTAAAATATTTCCTTCCTAAAAGAAAGCAAAATAGAACGGTTGATTAACTATTGTAACAACTGGGTAACGTGTTGGTCTAGCTGATCTTTAAAGAACAAACTATTAACAAAGTTCAACAATTAAAACAAAGAATGGCCAGTTTTATCTCAACGACAGCACTCTTCAAATCATTGGAGTAAACATCAATACGAAGAAATATTTAGCAGAAGGCTCTGTTTCAGGCTATCCTCCTCCGCAAGAATCATACACTGTGAAGGGGATTACATCTAGTCCTTTAGCTTACTTGTTATGTTGAAACCCAATTATTTCTTTGCCAGGGGTTCCGAGGATGATAATAACCCTCCCTCATTTACCCCGATTTAAGTTGTGAATTTATGCGGACGGTTATGTAAAGGCCTTATCAGGGTTCCAACCACGCGAGGGTTCAAGGTCTTCCCCATTGCACTGCTAAAATATATTGAATATTAAGAAAAATTTTAATTAAAGTTATACCATTCAATTTAGAAATTTATGAAAAATAATATGTATGTCTTTACAATGTAGGCTTTTTGATTCATCCTTCATGAATTAAGTCCATTTCATGTTCAGTCTCTCAGTTTATATAAACAGTATATACGTAAAGAAGTAAATATTACCCACAAAAGCAATGCCGTACAACTAAACAAATTGTTTTATTTTATTTTTATTTAAAAAACTAATATAAATAAAAACTAGATACCACAAGTGAAAAACACTCTCTGAGCATTGAAAGTCCCACGACGCCGGTTGCGAGTGTAAGTTTAATTAATCATTCGTGCGTGAGGTATTCGTCTCGACATTCAATGAGGAATACTACACTCTATATTGTCCCAGGGCCCACCATTAGTTTGAATGCTGGTATTGCCAGGCACAGGTGTAGAAGAAAAAATTGGCCTTGTTGTTGTCGTCTGACAGTGAAAGGAATAAAAGGAATAATATCATTGTGTAAACTCAAAAGGGCTCAATGTAAGCAAAGTAGCCTGTCGTTCCAGTTCAGAAAAAAATCGTCTTGGTTCTACTGGAGATAGTTCAGGGGAATAACGTCGCCCTGGACAAAAATTACATTTCAGCATTAAAGGCTGAAACTGACTTAGTTTACCTCAGTTCCATCGTAGGGCAAAAACAATGATCGTTGCTAATATCTTATTTTTAAAACAACAACCTATCATTATCGAATTTTTGAAGCAGAAAAAGATTTTAAATCAAATTGAGGAGTCTTATCAATCATGTTGGATTGACCTAACTGACTGTTAACAATTAATTAATCATTACGTAACGTATGATTTGAGTGATTTGAGATAAAATATTCAGTGTCACGAACGGGATTCGAACCCACGACCTTTGGCTAAATACGCAGCTGTTCAATCACTTGACTATCTTGACTTCGATCCTCTTGGATACCAATTCTTCATCTCAACCTAACTTCGAAATCATTGGAATAAAAGAAATGTTGAATTCAAATTTTCGTTTTACGTGATCATTTTGTTCATGAAATTCGTAAACCGTTCATTTTGTTCTTTATTCTCTCTGTTTCATCGTTCTACTGTATCTTTTAACTCACGATAGCTCAAGTGGCAGTGCAGTGGCGTATTTAGCGGAAGGTCGTGAGTTCGAATCCCGCTTGTGACACTGACTTTTTTATTTCAGCCTGTACATTAATTAAAGATTAATTAATGGAAAAGAATTGATTAGTTAATCGGACTACGAAACCTAATGGATTGAACTGTTAAAACTTATATAAAAAAAGTGAGAATCGTTATCAAATTTTGCCAAATGCACAAGGCCATTTTTTTCGAATGAACAAATCGAAATCATGTTTATTCTTATATATAGCAGTATAAAAGTTGATAAATACCAACATTTTATATCTGTGTTTAGATTACAAGGGTAATCAGTTAAAAAAAGTCTCTCCCACATTAGCCAAGCCTCCCCTAATCCTAAGCTCTCATAATTATTCCCATGGGATAATCCCCTCTTAATGGATCAATAATGATTTTTATGAAGTTTGTGGAGTTACCAATTAATTTTAAAACAATATTTTCTGTTGAACACAGTTGATCGATTCTTACCTGCGCTATAAAAAGGCTGTTTTTAACACATTTAACAATAAGAGAGATTATTGTTACAATTTTATGATAATTACAAGTATTCTTTTTACTTTTTACGAGGGTTCCCAACAGAAGAGGTTATATCAATCCAAGGGGTGCCGGTGTTTTTGAAAAAAAGGCACATTTGTAAGTATGTCGGGTTTGAATTCAGGGCCTCTGGATTTGTCGGGGCCTTTACCTTTTACAGTGATGAGCTTCGTATCAATGCCTAAGTTCCTAATTACCATTGCGGCCACCGATGCACCCTATTGGGTTAGTTTTTCGTATGACCAATAAAAAATCAATAGTTCAAACTGATGTACAATTTGTTCAACCCTATAATCAATTAATCCATACATGCATTTAGTAGTCGTAATTGACAGTATTATTTAAATTAATAATAATTTTTATCTCAGATCTTAATAAAGATGAAAAAGTAGTGTCATCTTGCTTGTAACACTAGTTTTATCAGCTTAACCAAGACCTGAAGTAAAAAGTATAACTATTATCAATATATGACAAATAATATATGGATTATAACAATAAATCTTTTATATATGTTATATATTATCGTATTGTATCATTGAGTTGGCATCGTTAAAAACAAAAATCCAAAAAACAAAATTGATTTTTCCCTTTCTGTGGTCTGTTTCAGGACTTCAACGCCTACACGGAGGTAGTTAGTTCCGCGAGGGTCTCGACGATCGGCTGGCACAAGCTGGACTTGCAAACGGCAGTGACGGAGTGGTACTCAAGGAAAGGCAGCAGGAAGCTGTCCCTGCTGATAGACTGCTCAGGGTGCGGAAGCGCGGTTGCGCCGGCGCTTTTCCAATCCGGTCGTTCGAATAAGCCCTATCTCGTTGTAAGGACTGAACCAGCGCAAACGAGAAGGGTCCGAAGGACGGCGCTCGAGTGTTCGGGGGCCCCGCGAGGCCATTGCTGCAAGCAGCAGTTTTACGTTAACTTCAAGGAAATCGGCTGGGACGACTGGGTCATCGCCCCGGGCGGCTACTTCGCCAATTACTGCAGAGGGGACTGCAACAGGCACAGGACTCCCGACACCTATCTCAATTACCATACGCATATAATGGAGGAATTTAGGAAAAAGGATCTCGTCGTCGGCCTTCAACCTTGCTGTTCCCCTATCAGGTTTTCACCAGCCACTCTCATCTACTACACCCCAGAGAAGAACATTGTAAAAACTGACCTTCCCAAAATGGTTATAGAAGAGTGCGGTTGCCCTTAAAAGACTTGAGTGTACAAAGCATCAGATTCACTAACTATATGTGCCTCCCCATTTTATTGTAAATACCAAGCATTCCCCTCCTAGTTTGTCTTGAATCATTTTTTAAATATGTTTTATTATGAACTATATAGTGATTGACCTCGTGGTTCTGAAGTTGGTGTTCCGTCATTCCATCGCACTTTATTCTTCTATGTGATGTATTAAAATTACGACCATTTCATCGAATATATTTTCCTAAAACTCTTATAAATATTAGGTGAAATAAATACCTTAAGAATAATAAGTAAATGATTAAGAGAAATTTTCGTCTTAAAAACAATTGTCTAGGTAATGGTATTGTGTTATATGGTTTTTGAAATCGAGTGTCTTCATTTCAGATCGCTTCTAGACGAATTATGTATACAAACTAGAGAAAATATTTTGCCCCTTCCCATTTATAGAAAATGTTAAACTTTTTGAATTGAATGAAAAATACGGCTGCCAATTGACACTGTTTCCCATGAAGCATACAAAAGTTAAAGTGAAAACATTGAAAAGTTCACTATGCGCTTCAACGAATAAGCCTTTTCCAACATAACTAGTTAATTATAGAAAAACAGCCCGGAATCATATTGTTTTAATTATAAAAATAGTAATACTGTGTTCTAAGACATTGAAGAATGGAAAATAAAATTCGAATTCAATTTTACAAATTTATTACAAAACAGTATCCTTAATGAAAATGAATGTTAATTTTTTTATAAATTTTAATTAAAGAAAACATTTTGATAAAATGTTTCACCGTGAAACATGCTCCATCACTTTTCTAAATTTGAATGTATAGTTTTACTTGAATTGCTACACACATTATTAAAATTATGTTACACCGTTTCAAATTAAACCCAAATCTGTACTGAATACACACATCTGACAAATTTTATGCTCTCGTGAAAGTTCTAACAGATTTTTTATATTTAAAATTAAATTATGACGTTTATTATTTTATAATAATTTAAATTATTTATTATGCGCGCTATAAATGCGATCGGCTGACTTAAATGTCAGGAATTTTTTTATATACATGTAATCAATTACGTAATGACAATTATAGAAGCTTGGGCAAATGGCACGGAATGTGTAAAATTTGAAGGAAACCAATGTTTAATTTCAGCCGTATTTTTTACTTGAGCATAACGTTACGTTATCACTTATTGTAAACTAGCTCTAATTAAATGAACACGACCTTTAATAAAACAAATTTTAGAGAATTACGCGAAATGTATTTAATATGGGCGCGGATTGCCCGAATTTCATTTGATCGAATCAAATTGCTGATAAGTATAACGTAGAAGATTAATTGTCCTCCCCCACAAATGAGACTTGTAAAACATGTTATACTTTATTTTTTAAACTTTGATATAGTTTTTTACACGAGCTTCAAAGCCCGTTTACTTATTCTATATTTTTATTTCGTGTTGCAAACAATTTTATCAATAGCTACAGGAGAAAGTGTTTAAAAACGTAGTTTGACAAAATAAACAGCTTCTTAACCTTGAACAATTGGCTTAGTTGAATCGATAACAAAATTCTACAATTCTCGCCCTATCCAGCTATAGAATAGTTGAAAATATCGACCACTCTGTGGCCACAACAGGGAATTGACGCACGCCTTCGAGAAAACTATACTTTTTGCAAATATCTATTAGTGGAAAGCGCAAACCTAGTCATAAAACATAAGTCAATAGTTTGACGAGAGTTACACCTCTCCATAAAAATATTTAAAGCATAGCAAGAAAATCTCTTGGATGCATGGGTCGATGTTGAAAAGATAACATAATTCTTTTTTATTTAAAGCATTGTTTGCACACAAAACCGTACGTTTAGAAAACTATAATAATTATGAGATAAATAGTCATTTTTGTGCGAATATTTTATTTAAAATATGACTTTTTTAATTTTTAGGCGCAAATCAGTAATTAAAGTAAAGTGGATCGAAAGCTATAAGCTTAACATGCGTAAAATCAACATTACATTCAGTTCAAAATATTAATTTTCTTCCAAGGTTTTGAAATGTGTTTATAAGAATCAATATAAATGATTTAAAAAAACGTTCAATTTAGCTTATAATAATATTTAAGGTTGTAAAGGAAAAGGCAGCTACGGAAACGCGACGTTTTACTCCCCGCCTTTTCGTCTAGCACGAAATCCACTTCAGCCCATGGAGAGGTTGGGTGGAACAAAACGGAATTATATAATTTACAGTATTTTGGAATAAAACAATGTACTACCCAAAAGATGTATTTTCATTGAAATAAATTTTTTAAAGTTAATTACTTTAAGAATAACCAATGAGAGGATTCAAGTTCCTCTCACTCTCTATCTCTATCTCTCTCTCTTTCTCTCTCTTTGTTGTTAGGAAAATAAATTTCGACGAAATATGTAATTTAATTACTAATCCCAATTATTCTAAATTTAAAAAAATCTTTGTCGTAGAATAGTTTGTTATATAGTAGAAAATAATATTTTCCTTTAAAAATCCTCGTCTTATAAAAGAAAAATACATAAAATATACACATTATGTTGTTATATTTAAAAATGTGCTTTAACATTTCGAATATACAACGGACTCTCAGTTTATGAAAAATTATACATAATTATAAATACTAAAAAAATAAATTGTAAATATATTATTATAGGACGTTACAGCTGTAGTTAATATATCTTCAAAGTGTTTGCCAAATATAAAAAAGAAGATCGTCGTTGGGTTTAATTTAAGTAGCCTTTTTATTTATTAATAATAACATATAAAAATTAAAATTATAAAACTGTTCACATTGATTATTACCAGGGTTATATAACATTCCATTAATATATTATAATGTTGAAAGGCATGGTGGTGGAGGATGAGTTTGAGATAATTAATGAGACAAAATATGGTAAATCAGCTTTATCACCACCTTTACTTTCAACCAACAACAAATTTGTTAATATAAATAAAAGGAAAAGAAAAAAGACAATTATTATAAATATAAATATAATTATTAAAATTAAAATAATTTGTTCGTTAAAAGTTTATGTAAATAATAACTATATTTAAAAGTGGAAGAAATATTGTTTCTTTTTTTAAGCTTAATATTTATGTAAACCTCAAATGTACCCCGCTGTGGAAGAAGCTTCTGATCCTAAGAAATGTTTAGGAGAAGAAAAAACGGAAATGTTGCCAGAACGGAGGAGTTACGGGGTGCTTTCCCTTAAATTTTGTTGTGATACATATTAGCACTTTAAACATTAGCTTAACAGGATGGTTTTTCTGTAAAATTATTAATTAGAATAAAACTGTGATCGTTTCTTGTGAGACGGAGCGATAGATATGGTGGAAGCGAGAGAGTTCTTGTTATCAAATCATAAATAAAATTTTAAATTGTGATGCGAATATTGAAACACTGCCTACTTCGACAGATAATATATATATTTGGAGTGCTGTATATATTTCTCTGAGGTCCAAGTAGTCCAAAGCTCACACAACACGAACTATTATATTGTAGGAATAATAACAACAGTCTCGATTCGAGTAGTTCTGACAGCATTAATTTGTAAAGACTGAACCGTTTGTTGTGTTGAGAGCGTACCAGGTTTATCCTGTTAATTTTAACAACTTATATATAAGAAAATTCATATAAAATATTGTAATTAAATATTTCAAACATTTTCACACAAATATTGAAAAATATTGAGAAAAATTATATTTAAACAAAATTAATCAATTGTGCACTGAAATTACGCTTCTTATGCCCCATTATTATTTAGAATAGTTTATTTGCCCGGTTGTCTGTAAATTGCAATTAAAAAATTTGTAAACAGTAAAGAATTGGAATAAAGTCATCCATTCATTATACTTAGTGATTGTTTTCTTGTACACCTTTTCCATGTTTTTGTTTGATTAGAACCAAGAACACGACAAATCCATAGGACGTACTTCTGTCACACGATAATTTATACCGACTACAGGTTTGTCAATGCTGATCATGATGTTTATCGGTTTGTGGTTTATTAAACAGGCACATAAAACATTATAACTATTACTTACCAAAAAAATTCAATTAACTTATAGACGTCTGTAAAATGAAATTTTCCTTTAGTTCACATAAAACTTATGCAGGGTTTTTACGAGTTGGTAGCTTAAAACAAAATCTTAATAGTAAAGAAACGATTTAAGTAACATTATGCTATTTTTCAGAAAAATATAGTTCTGATACGATCCAAACTTCGACAAAAGTCTTCTCTTCTAAATAATGACCGTTATAATGTTTTCTACTCACGAATATTGTGTAAGAACTCAAATTTAGAAATAAAATAAGTTATATTGAAAGCATCTAATTTTTTTATGTAATTGTTTTTTTGGTGAAACTCAGAACTATCGGGTCGTTGAACTTAGAAGTTTTCATCAATGAATATCGGTTTTCAGTTAACTTTTATTTTTATTTTAAACGAACATTAGCGTTTTACATCTTTTCCTATGCTCATAGAAGAAAATTCATTCCCGAGTCATTTTTTTCGGCCGGCAATTTCGTTTCGATCTATTTCCAACACTGTTCAGAATGAGGACAGTTAAAGAAACATTTTTTGGCTAATAACTTTGCAACAAGCTGGAAAAGGACTCGGTGATGGACGGTAACTGCCTGGAGAGTAGCTATGGGAAAATAATTCTGTGAGCTCCAGTTGACCAAACACTTTAGCCAGTACAAAAGACTAAATTGTTTATTATTCAGTTATTTGTTTGTCCAACCCCCATTAAAGAGACAAAAGAAGTTAATGAGATAAAGGCGTATTTTTCTAGAAATCTTAGTAAGCCTTTTCAATGTCATATATACAACCTATTCGCTATACTCGCTTGCTTTAAGCTAAAAGGAATTGGCCCAATAGAACAGAGAATAAATAAGTGATGAATTTTTTTTTAATTCTTCTAAGCTTTAGCATTGTTTAATACAAAACTAAACGTTTATATAAGATTTATTTACACACTAAATTTACACTTTTTTAAAGTTTAATTCTTCTCTTATTAATAACTAGACCAGATTTTACACCCAATCTCCTCTTTCAATACTCGATTAGCATACCGATTTTATTTCTGGGTATGTTTTGCTACATTTATCCTTGAAAGGACCATTTCCAGGAAAGCTACCATTCTGAAGGAGCAAAGTCCGAGCTATAGGGCAAAAACTATAAGCCGGATTTGCCCCGATTGTAAAAGCTTTTCTTCTGCTGTCTGCAGAATGTTCTGATCTTTGATCCATATAACAATTGCATCTTACAATCTGGTTAAAGATAGTTGACCTTTCCCACAAACTGAATTGGAAAAACTTTTATGTCATATTTCTTTTTTTTTAGTATAATACAATTAACGATTTTTCTATCAAATTTAATCATTCAAGTAGAAATCATAAGTTCTTTTTTATTAGTAGTCGAAAGGGATTTGTCCTTTTTGCATTTAAATTTTGATCTACTGTGACCGACCTCTGATAATTGATTTTCGTTTCTTTAAAGGACAGAATTCTGTCAGGGGTATGGTAACTAGGTCTATTTCGCAGTGCCTTTCCCAGGTTCCGCAGGCTTTTTCTAGCTATTATTAGCACTTGCATAGAAAGTTCTCTTGTCTCTGTCTCTTCTAGAATAAGTCGATATTAGTCATTTATTGATAGTCCTATTATTTTAAATTATTATTTAACTGAAGCATGTCGTGGTGTATCTACGTCAAACTTGTTAACATAGTTAATTCCGTTTAGTAGGATTTACTCTTCCAGCCATTGGGCTGTTTTTCGTGCAGTATTTTGCCTTGCCTCATGCCTAGCATACAGTATTTGGTATGTGTGGGTTCTTTATATACTCAAAATTCCAATTCTGTTCTAATGTGGCTATAGTATATGCCACAAAATGAATTTGAACCAACGAGTTGATCAGAGACTCCTTTTTTTAGCAAATATATCTGCCCGGTTGCCTATAATTCCCACATGTCTTGGGACTTTAGCGTTACTCAGTTTTAAGTTCCCAGTTTTTTAGGGTATTTAGGCATAGAATTTTTATGATCTCGTTGGCTCGGAAGCGTTAGAGCTTCTTGATTATCCGACAATATTGGTATATATATTATTGGTGTACCCTTGTGATGTTTCTTATTGATTTTTATACGCATGCTGCTACGAATATACCATCCCTTACTACTTTCACGGTATTACGTACTTTAAGGTAGGTACAATGTACAACAAATTATTTTAAAACAGCCATGCCTACAAGAAAGCTAGGGTTTTGGATTTCTTTTTATTATTTTTTCAATATTTATGTTGAGTAGTTTATCAAATTCAAAATTTTTTTTGGTAGGTTAGATATTCTTTTAGCCATTTAGTTTTTCTTACTTCGCCAAAGATTTTGGCACAGCTAACATTTGTTTGATGTTTTCTTTCCACTATTCGTTGGATTGTCTAATATATTTCCTACATTCAATCGTCGCTATGCTTTTATCGTAAGTGTGCCAGGTTTAAGTAAGTTCCATTGCGGCAAGTCGAGAGCACCAATGATGCTAAGGCATGTTATACTTTAGATTTCGGTAGTGGTTCCTTGCCGTTTTCGATCTATTTTAAACCACCACATGTAACTTGCATATGTGATCATGGGTTCTAAGTGAATTTAGGATTTAGACACCTTGTTCCACAAGTCTTTTGCAAATCCATTGTCCTCGTAAGTACTCTGAGATGTCATTCCTCGTTAACCTATGTCTACTCCTAAGTATGACACTTCCTCTAATATATTATTTCGTGGTTTCCCATTGGTCAGAATTAGACGATTAATCCTGGGTTGTTGTTTTTCTTTCGATAAACACTAAATTTGTTTTTATAAGGCATATATTTTATTCGCAACGCATTTCGGGCCACATCCCCAGTCTCTTTTCAAAGGGGTTTGAACTAAATAGTACAAAAACGCAGATTGAAAAGTTTCATAACCAAATAGGAGATTTAGCTTTTCCTCTGATTTAGTTCTTATGGCCAAATTCGTTTAAACTAAAAATTTTCTTCTCATCATGTATACTCATAAGCACTGCATAATGATCACTGAATAATCTCAATGGTTTATCCAAATGAAATTAAATCTTGACTTATCAAAAAATTATTTACTGTCAGAAAAATGACATTCAAAACGTTAGCATCAAAAATTATGTTATTAGAACAATGCTCAAGCAGTTAATTTTTGGGATCGGAACAACAAAAATAGGCTTAGACGCTATAAATATTCGTTATTCTAGACTTTGATAGACGACTGGTACATTATAAACCACGTCCAACAAAAAACATGACAATTGAACAAAAAGTTTAAAAATCATAAGTTCAAAAGTAAATCATAATATAATAAAAAAATAATAATAATCTGTACATAAATGGCCAACTGAAGAACTTGAGATAAACGAACTTGTAATTCTCTCTAGATTGCGAATAGGTCATATCAGGTTAGTTGATAATAGACTTTTAATAGGCAACAACCTTCCAACTTGTCCTTGATGTACGCGAAGTGGAGAACGCATCATTTTGACAGTAAAACATATTTTGGTCGACTGCCCCACATTACAACCCTTTAGGCAAAGGCTCAACCTTTCGAGAGATTTACAGGAGTTACTGGGTCCCCAGTGTTTCTTTCGAAGAGCGCTTTTCTCAAATTTATTGGAATTTACAATGAAATTTAGGCCTTTTCCCAAAATATCTTATCATTGTATGCCTGCTAATGTCTGCATAAGAGTTGTGCGTGCATGATTTCTTTTTGCAGAAGTTTTTGAGGCTGCCGGAGTGGAAAAATAAAATGGAAGACCATAAAAATTGAGGGGTAATGCACTGCCATGCCCAATATCGCAATTTAAATAACAAAAATACCTCTTCAAAAAAAAATATTGTGTTTTGTTTCTTATTATTGTTATGTAGAATTAGTTATCATACTTGAATGGAAGAATAAAAGGATAAAGATGAGCCCATAATCACGCTGAGACTGTTGCTAGTCTGACTCCATTATTATTATTATTAGCCATACAAGCCTATGGGGAAATTTTAAATTATGGAAAAACTCACAATTTTAGTTTTAAAAAAAAGAAAGAAAGAAATTTTTAATTTTATTAAATTTAATGTAATTTGGCCTCCCGAATTAAGAATTTGAAAAAGAAAATCAAAGCTTCGATGGCAATAGGATAAATTAGATTACGAGTGAATGTTTGGAGTCAGAGCTTTATAGCACTCAGAAGAGATATAGTTAACCTAAAAAGAATGTTTGGATGTTAGGGCGTGAAATGACTTTAGCCGTTAAAGCGCCCTTAAAAATTAATAATAATAATAATGTTTATAATTTTTTATTTATATAAAGCTGTTTACAAAATAAAAAACAAACTATTTCAGCGAAAACAATTTTTTATAATTTTCACAATTTTATTATTTGTTTTTCTTATTTTTTATTACTTCAATAAAAATAATAAATAAATAAAACAGAGAAAAAATGAATTTCTATAAATACTTAAATTTGCTGGCAAGTAAATTTGTATAATACAATGCATCTTTTAAACATTACATAGTAAACCCCAGTCTATACCGTTTTTATAATTACAAGTTCGAAGTCTGTTAAATAATAATTCTTAATTAAATTCTTAAAGTATTTTTATACTACATGGCCTTAAAATAGGGCAGATTGCAATCATACCATTTGTATCTTCA
Organism: Cimex hemipterus; assembly: GCA_039619505.1. NCBI lineage: Eukaryota > Metazoa > Arthropoda > Insecta > Hemiptera > Cimicidae > Cimex > Cimex hemipterus. The sequence goes on from CM077102.1 coordinate 18,673,408, forward strand.
ATTTCTTTTAGGTCACACAATGAACAAACTTGGCACAAATCTGGCCTAAAGGGTGTAAAATTAAAGTTCAGCTGGTAACTCCATGCTTTCATTATTATTTTAACTTCAGTAAACGACCTAGAGTGTAAATAAGTCAGATAGTTTCGCTTGGGGTGCATTTCATGAAAAATCCCATGTCTAGCTTTTCTTTTTGCATTGCTATTTTCCTCTGAACTTATGTTTAAAATTAATTTACTTGAATTTGATTCCTATCTTTTTCTAAATTGCACTGATTACATAAGAGTTCGACCAAAGAATAATTTTTGGGGGACCATAATCAGACAGTTTATAAGTTCTTAAAATGTATTTCAATGCTGTCCTAAAATATATACACACATGCTATTCATTCCTATTTCTAAAATTAGAACTATTGTAAGGAAGGTTGAGCAGCCTTTTCTCAAAACATCCTGTCAAATTGGTCATAGATTTTGAAACCCTATAGTTCGGCTGCAGAACAAACTGCTGTTCCAGACGCTGCGTAAAACACGTTAAGTTTGGAGTTCATAGTTATTTTTGAATTTAATAAAACAAGTAGGAAGTAAGTAAAATAAAAATAATGAAACAAACATGAGTTTATATATAGGGAAATCCAAATATACCCAAGCTGTCATAACAAAAAAGCAAATGTGCTTTCCACACCGGTTGTAAATCCGCGCGTGCGCATAAAAATTGAATTTTGCGAAAAGTGAAAATCTGAAATAGCCTAGATCATCTGATCTCACAGTAAATAGGGAGTTTCCAGAAGGTTGTATAACATATGTTCTACTCTGCCGATAAGTTTAAGTTATATTTATAGTTGACCTTTACCCTTCTATCAAGGTCCATTGAATATTGGAGTTAGTTGAGAGTAAACTATGTAGAGAATATATATCATCAACTTCTTACACAAATAAACAAATGGTAATAGTAACATTAGACGTACAAACTTTTTCTTTGAACAATTTGTCATAAAAGGTTGAATTTTACCAAGGTTTACCACAATCCCGCAGCGTTGAAAAACACGCCCCCCGGACGTTTGGAAAAGATAACGACACCCATGTTTTCCCCAGGCAAGAAAATGTCGGACAAAAGTCATTTCCAATTCCAGTTTATTGAGCTAAACAATAACATCTACTTTTTAGTTGTACGCTTGGGCTGGGCTCATTATTTAAAACGGTCGCAGAGACTGAGGGATGTGGAGGGAAGCTGGCTTTAGGCCAGCCGGGGCCTTAAGCCTTTTCTACGCTATATTATAGCCGGGTCAACAACCAGTACCACCTAGGCTCTTACAAATCCTATGACGTGAAAAAAATACGATTATCTTTGAAAATACTACTTGTGTTGATATGTTTTATTAAGTTTAATATTATACATTAAAATATTTCTATTGAATTCTAGACAAACTCACGCTTAACTATATAAATCTCATACAATATTGTGTAACCAAAATATGATTTACAATAAATTAATGAGCTATGAATTATATTATTGGGTAATTTACCCATATAGCTAAAAAAAATAGTAATACCAAAATAGAACGTACAGTATTCTATATCAGTTTCTTATGAAGATATTTTTGATTGTATATATTCAATGGGATACTGTAAACTTACGTTTTTATTGTCCATTTATCACAACCTACTGACTCAGCATAAACTATGGAAACTCTTTCTTGGTCAGGCTTAGCCCTGGGAAGGCCTTAATTAAAAATCTAATTAAAACAACATAAGTTTACACATGAATAGGGTTGATTGAAATTTGATTTATACTTCACAATACTTTCATATACATCCAGGTATTTTATGCTCAAGAAAAATTTGTTACTTATTGGTTTTACTAAGTGTTTCATCATGTATATTTTATTTTAAAATTTTCTTACTTTGTATTCAAATGTATTTCATTCCATTATTGTATATTTTAAATCTTTTGTTCTGTTACAAACTGAATACGTATCACTTCTTCGCTGGCCATGTAGAATAGAAAAGAGCAAATTAACCCATTGTTGCATCTCAATCTTGTTATGATGGAACAATCCCTCTTACTGCATTGAAGGCTTAAAGCATTAGTATGTAAAAAAATTCTCAACAAAATTAGTCAGTGAACGCATCCAAAATCTCCAAAACCTGGGAAACAACAACCTGATTATATCTTGGGTGCCAGATTATGCCAATTTTGGGTAACGAGAAAACAGTCACAATGGCCAGATGAGGATCTGCAAATCCACATATAGGCTCCAAACATATTTGGGTTAACAAAAACAAATATATACTCCTCCATCGCAGTACGGATTCAAAAAAAACAAAAGGAGAAGTGGATGAATTCTAGCGGCGCTACGCAGTAAACATATGATGAAACAACCATCACCAAGACTGGCAAACCTCTGCAATTGGAGAGGGCTAGACCCAGAGGAGTGTACGTACTAACCTGTCACTCGCATCTGAGATAAAATGTACACAACATAGGCATGTACAACGATGATCTCATCTGCAGATTATGCAACGAGGAGGAGTCACCCAAATCATCTGCGAATTCGAAGCAACAGAAAAAGATTTAACCTAACATACGAATAATATCTAGGGAAAGAAAGCAGCAACAGTCAAAGACCGGATACTTCTAAGAAGGAGTCTATTGCACTGAACAAGGGGAGTAGGAATGTACAATAAGCTAGAAGGCTGCAGCGCCTGGAGAGCATAAACCCTCTTCCTACATCATCATTACCGTACAACACCATAACATCCCTCTTACTGAATTTTGAATTTAAAAACCGTGGTGTATTTTTGAGGTAAGAGAGGGTAAACAGAGTAGTAGAGCCTGTGACTAGAGCTTTGTTGTATTTTTGCCATTTTTATTTTATTTTAAATTGTATGGCCTTTTTTTGCATACGAAGTTTGGATAATAGTTTCAATTATTTTCCCATCCTGAGTGGGCTGTTATGCTGTTTTATTAACAATTTCATTATGATAGATACTTGAGTGACCCTTTACTCAGCAGAAAAAAATTCCTATAGGTGTATTCCTTTACTGGTTTCTAATTTAAACGAAATATCTACTCCAATCCAAGGGACAATAAACAACCACAATAATTTTTTTAATTGAAATATTTCAAACTGTCGGTGGAGCTTTATGAGTATTTTCTCCTAGATAGCATATTACTTTCAGAAACATACCTTAAGGTTTTAAGATACCCATTAATTCCGCCGCATAATTGCGGATCTTACCAGGCGGCTTAAACTGACTTCAAATAAATAGATCCCGAATAATTCATAAATCAAAGTACTTTTCACATGTTATTTTCAAATAAAATTCTACAGACCGTGCCGAGATTCGAACCAAGAACGGCGAGCATAGCAAATACGATCTGATTCCTAGCCAATTCTGCCTCCACTTCAATTGTGTGAAGGTCAAAGATAATTAAATCATCGTACATATTAATTATAAAAAAGAGATACTTTACTGGCAGGTAAAGAAAGTAAAGCAATTCTTGTCTTACAAGAGGGCATAACTCCAACTACATTTGTAAAATTGTAGTTATTGTAGTATTTATAAAATTAATTTAAATGAACAAACAAAATGGTGAATTTTGCTCACTAATTAATTGAAGTTGATAATTGATCAATTTAAATTAATTAAATCTGTACTTGATAATGGTTCTACCTGTTCATTAATAAATGAGAAAATAATTGGAGTAATAACAGCTTTTAAAAGCACTGATGAAATATTATTACCTTCCGGAGATTTCTTATTTTTAAGCCCGAATTAGTACATCGATATCTTCTCCTTCTATTAATCCATTTATTAGTTCATTCATTTCGAAGCTGTCATTACTTTCAGTTCCTTTCATAGTCAGCAGTAGACTGAAGTATTTAACTCAATTTTAAATATAAAAATTTTTTTAGATGCTGTTGAATCTGGAGAGATGTTCATTCTCTATAAACCAATTTGTCAAAATTGTTCGCAAGAGCCACTCTCGTCAATATGTTTGGAGACTCTTGGATTGGACTCATGTCAGTCAATATTACCTGCTCGATTATGTCAAAGGGTTTTCGATCTCATATTTTTCGTATTGACTTGAGTGTTTCTCAGGGCTCGCAGACTGAACCAATCTTAATTTTTTAAAGGGTTCCCAACTGAAGAGGTCATATAAACCAACAGGGTGCCAGTGTTTTTTGAAAAAAAAACATAATGTCGGGTTCGAATGCAGGGCCGCTGTATTCGAACCCTGGACCTTTACCTTCCGCCTAAACCGTTTCGGTGACCGACGCTCCCACGTATCTTATTTCTGATCGTTTTTAATAGTATCACAAAAATCAGAAAAACTAATCGTATTGCAGCTTGCAGCTTTAAAGCTACAATATATAAGAAAGTTCACCTTCTGGAGGATTGTGGTCTTTTTTAGAAAGTTATGGCTGCCTATCCAACTGTTGGAAAGTGTAAACCTATCTCCTTCGAACTTAGGGCTTCAGGATCCAGTACAAAATTTTACTATTGTTATTCAGGAATACATTAAGATTAATGGCTGGGAGTTATTTTCAATTCCAACTGCTATTTTGGATATCACTTGATGCCACCCCTAAAACAAGCGTGCCGAAATTTTGGTTCTCTTATACGAGTGACTGTTGACATTGATTGACATCAACAATCCCTCCGCAATCGAACTCCATTGTTAGTCCCTGCTTAAAAAGCCATTTGGAGTACACCACTGTTGTTCGGCCAAACGAAAGGCAGGGCCAAAGAAAAGCACATCAAAGCCCTAGAATTTATTCTGGCTACAGCTAAGTGCTGTTTGTATTTCAGAAAAAATAAATTATAGTAAACATCGTTGCTTTATTTTATTAACGTGCTTTCAAAGTAACGGTGTGAAAAAGGTTGTTTGTTAAGTTTTAAAAAAGATATTTTTCCTTCGAAAACAAATACAGCTTCGAATAGCAGGTGTCGGAAAACTTCGAAAGTGAATTATTTCTGCGTATCAGTACCCATTTTGAAACACTTGGATATGTTAATTCCCGTGATACCATATTCGTATTTAATGCATGCAATACATTTTTGCTCAAGAAAGATTGTTTATATAAATTGTTTTTCCTTCTCCGGCAATCTTCGAAAAGCGACATGTATTAATGAATAGAATAGAAGTCGCTAGTTCCTATATTTTGTCGGTGTCGCGGTAAAAACAGATGCACGTATCCTGAGACGTACTACATTCTACTACTTGTGCTTACCATCTGTTTTACAAGTACAAAATTGTTTGAAAGAAAAAATAATCAGAAAAAAAACTATATTGTCTATTTCGATTAAAGTTTTGAAAGAATTGTCTATAGGATTTCTTTATCATGACCGAATATTAAGGGGGAAACATTGTTAGCCATATGTCAAGAGATAAATATCATCTAGAAATAGTAGAATATAGTTTAATAAAAACCAATTATTGGACATTTTTTGACGGAGTACTGCAATTTTTCCGATTTTATACCAAATTGTGTTATGTTAAGAAAAGAGGGTGGCGTTTAAATTAAGTGCTGTAACATTGAACTTTTGCCTTATTTGATTTTTTTAATATTCCCTTACAAATAGAGTCGAGCTAGTTAATCAAAAACCCGATTGTTATTTATTCTCAATTACTATTGCCTAAGAATAGATATCTTTTCCTTTAAAAGAGCAAACACCGTTTCAAATTTAAAAGGGTAAAGGTTCAGTAGATAGAACAAACGGGAATCGCATAATAAAACAGATTCATCACTACACCTGACTAATATTTGTTTAAACGAGACAAAATGCAAAATGAACCCAATAGAGATGCAATCGAGGAGGAAACCACGGTGGCAATTAAATATAAAAGCGATAATGGAATACAGTATGAAGGATGGAAAGAAAAAAACTGTTAATTGGATAATTTCAAGAATGAGTTGGTGATTTAAACATATTTCCTGTTGACCGAAGTATGATAAATGTGATAAAATATTAAAAATTAAAATCAATATAATAATGACATATTATTCTTGTTGCATGTGATAACAAGATTGTATATATTAAATAATTATGCGTTCAATGATTAATTTCAAAGTCAAATTGAGTTTATATACTGGAGATATCCTAGATGATCACGATGTTTTCATTCGACTCAAGTTCAACTTTTAATTTTCCGTATGAGCGAGTGCAAATTGTTTATCGGCGGAGAAGTCGTTGTTTTTTTAGTTTAACTTTTAGATAGTGGTTAGTATTAAAGTAATAGAAAAAGTCCAAAGAAATAAAGCGGACAATTTCATCAGGCATAATTTTTAGAGAGCAATTGCTCTAGGAAGGTAATAAGAGCGAGAAAAGAGGTTCGGCTATAAGTTTAATTGAGTTCATTCCCTTGAGATCTGTTCCAGTGGCTTTTTTCTCCATAATTTTATCGGTGCATTTCATGCGCGTAGGTTTAACCAATATATACAACAGCAAGCGAATTAGTCCAGTTCTAACGAGCCCTTGAATTACAAATGAGTTAATCAGATTAATTATTTCGAATAAAAATTAACGATAAATTCTATGTACTATATTTCTTAGGACAAAGAAACCAAATCTGTGTATTGTAAATGTAAACAAAATACGTCATGTTTTACATTGAAAAACTGGCAAAGTAGAGAATCTCTCTTTCTCCCTCCATTGAATTCTGAATTGCAGTTTTGAAAGATTTTATTGCAGTTTGAAACAGTAAGATCTCTAAATTTCAAGAAGGAAAAGTTAAGTCATACTTCTCACATTGTTAAATTACCTTCACAAACGGAAAAATATTATTTTAACTCATCAATAGACAATCAGTAAAAGCATTGCATAAGTAACTTTTGATAATTATTATGCGTATCTTTTCTCATGTTCAATAATTTTAGTTACGGTGTTTTTTCGTCAGTTCCTTTCGAAATCTTGTGTTTTTCTAATTTTAAACAAAGGACAGGAAATAGAGCATTTTCATCATTTAATGATTTTTTATTACAACAAAAGGAAGTCCGCAGCTCAGGTTGGAACACTTACGTAGGGTGATGGTGCATTAAGAGAAATGGTACGTAAGTGGTTTGCTAGGTTGTCAAGCAGAAAGCTTTATTTGGCACTGGTTGATGGTGACAAAACAATGGCAAAAAAGAAGTTAAATTCGCACGGGTGGAGGTTGAGGTGGGAAGTTGTTGCCCGAGGTATAGAAGTCAGGATAGTTCGAGTGGTTAGAACAACGCGTATAAGTCGAGGTCTTGGGTTCGAATCACGCTCGTGACGCTATTTTCCATATCAACCAAAAACCTTAGATGAAAATTAACTTATTAATAATTACGACCAATGAAAAATGTAGGCTAGAAAGTATGTTCTACTTTAGGTTGTTCAAAAAGAAGTCCTAGGAGGGCAAAATTATTATACATAAAAATGGTAAGAAATAGAAATAGCACATCAAGAGGACTTGAAACGATAAAAGGCAAATGGCCTCATTATCGGCTAACTATTCTACAATGACTGTCAAACACTCCTAAACTACAAAGATATGATCAGTTTACACGCTGATTGGTCATTGCTGTAATTTTATACTGATATTAATGCAACAGTTTTACGAACTTTCTAAAATCAAGTTCTGATTTGTGCCAACCTATGTTATCACAATTTTATAACGCTATATTTCATCGCTAAATCTACTAAATTCCCGTGAATAAATGATCAATAATAGCATTTTCCTATCCAGCATCCACTTTTCATCCAAATCAACTTAATTTGTTCCGCTAGGTTTCCTGAGGTTTAAAATTTATGCAATGAAAATAAATTGATAGTAAAATGTAAGTTTTGTTTTCTCTATGAGGATAAATTAATTGAATATGTGTTTGCCGTAAATATGGCCAAATTATAGAGGCAATTACAAGTTCCAACAATTTTTAGTTGATAACTTAGATTGTTTTTCAAAATAAACATTTATGAAATAAACTCGCATAATTTGATATTGATCCAACTAAATGAATTCACCCTAAAAGCGAAGACATAATCAGTTTATCATTTGAAGTACTGATTCAAATTCAATTTTCTTAGTCGGTACATACAAGAACACCGAAGGAAAACTTGGATCATACAATGATGTTAAAATGTGCCAGGAGATTATTACGGTTGAAATAGGCTGCAATGGTCCTGGAGGTTTCCAAGCTTGAAATTAATGGCAGAACTAACAGTTTATTTTTCACAAGGCGGAGTTGTTAGGCGCGACAATGGCCCAGAGAAGGAGCGTGCATGGCTTCAAGATATCATACATTTTTTTAAAAAGAAGGGCGATCTATTTTTTGCATTTCTTACAGCACTTTTTTTGATATGTGGAAAGTCAGTGAACATTGTGAAATTTATGTGTAATAATATTAAGGTAGTTTTAAGTAGTGTATAAGCAGGTGTGAAAGTGCGATCGGGCGTAGGCTTAGTTGCGTATAGAGATTTTGATAAATCGGCGCGGAGAGTGGGGAGGACAAGTGCGAATCAGTGCGACGCGTGACAACGAGCGTGCGGGCCTACGGAAGCGTTCCTGCCATTTTCTTGCCAATTTTCGGCGTCCACTCTCCATCGCATCTTCGAGACTGATAATTGTACGTCTGTGCCAACTCACCTACGAGTTACTTCGCGTACCCATTTATTGTCTACGAAAGAGAATCAAGAATCTTCAAACTTCGTGGATCATCTCTTCAATCCAACATCTAGTTCCATCTTACCCTTTTTCTTCCAGCCTGCAGCATCCTGGACACTAACACTCGGTCAGATCATTCTTTTTTTATTAACTACAGAAATATCTTCTTTTAGTCTTACTTATTATTAACTTTATGATCATAATTTACTATGTTATTGCATGCAATGCTAATTGGTTTCATGTGAATTTACCGATTCTTTTGTACATGTTTATATATTTTTAATCACAACTTGTATTGATATTATAACCTATTTATAAACTTAATCCTGCTCTCGTTATTAGCAAATTCTTGATTTACTATTATTTTAGTATTAATATAATTGGCAAATTATATTAATACGTTTCAGGATTTGGTATGTTTTAAGACATCATACGCCTTCCATCAGTGTGAGGAGGTCATTCCTGGAAGACCGGTAAAAATACATTAGAGTTGGGGATATCCTAAATTTTGTGGAGCCCTGATTCGAACAAAAGCTATATAAGAAAGTTCACCTTCTGAAGGATTGTGGTCTTTTTTAGAAAGTTATGGCTGCCTATCCAACTGTTGGAAAGTGTAAACCTATCTCCTCCGAACTTAGGGCTTCAGGATCCAGTACAAAATTTTACTATTGTTATTCAGGAAGACATTAAGATTAATGGCTGGGAGTTATTTTCAATTCTAACTGCTATTTTGGATATCACTTGATGCCACCCCTAAAACAAGCGTGCCGAAATCTTGGTTCTCTTATACGAGTGACTGTTGACATTGATTGACATCAACAATCCCTCCGCAATCGAACTCCATTGTTAGTCCCTGCTTAAAAAGCCATTTGGAGTACACCACTGTTGTTCGGCCAAACGAAAGGCAGGGCCAAAGAAAAGCACATCAAAGCCCTAGAATTTATTCTGGCTACAGCTAAGTGCTGTTTGTATTTCAGAAAAAATAAATTATAGTAAACATCGTTGCTTTATTTTATTAACGTGCTTTCAAAGTAACGGTGTGAAAAAGGTTGTTTGTTAAGTTTTAAAAAAGATATTTTTCCTTCGAAAACAAATACAGCTTCGAATAGCAGGTGTCGGAAAACTTCGAAAGTGAATTATTTCTGCGTATCAGTACCCATTTTGAAACACTTGGATATGTTAATTCCCGTGATACCATATTCGTATTTAATGCATGCAATACATTTTTGCTCAAGAAAGATTGTTTATATAAATTGTTTTTCCTTCTCCGGCAATCTTCGAAAAGCGACATGTATTAATGAATAGAATAGAAGTCGCTAGTTCCTATATTTTGTCGGTGTCGCGGTAAAAACAGATGCACGTATCCTGAGACGTACTACATTCTACTACTTGTGCTTACCATCTGTTTTACAAGTACAAAATTGTTTGAAAGAAAAAATAATCAGAA
>CM077102.1:18698953-18733464 GCA_039619505.1 Cimex hemipterus
TCTCTCTCTCTCTCTCTCTCTCTCTCTCTCTCTTTCTCTCTCCCCCCTCTCTCCCTCACTCCCTGTCCCTCTCCCTCTCTTTTTCTACACCAAAAACTCAACAAATCTCTTTACTTCTTTCGTAATTTATTTACCTCTGTTATTCATATTTCTCTCATTTTTACATTTTGACTAACACTCTCCATATTACTCTCTCACTAAATGATTCACTTTCACTTACCCATTCTCAATGTTTCCCACCTTTCATCTTTTTTTACGAAGCAATTACAACTACGTGGTCATACAAACCCTCGGATTTAGGAGGGGGGAAAAACGCCCGTTTGTAATACTGTCTAGTTCGAACGTAGGCCCGCTGGATTCGAACCGAGGACCTTTACCTTGACACGACGCCACTATTTTCCATCTTTAACAACATTACTCAATCATAATCACACAATCTTTTATTCTTTCATTCCCTTAACTTTAATCCGCCCGTATTTATGCTGAGCCATAATCAACCATTAAAATTTTTACCTAAGATTAAAGTTTATTCAATGAAAAACAAAATTACTCTGCGAATAATCGTTGAAATTTTTTATATTTTCAAATTAAAATTATCAGAATAACTTTTTAAAAAATTGTCGTACATACGTTAGTGAAACGGTGGTCATCCTACCCTCTGTTGGCTGCTGCGGCAATCAGAACCTTCTTCTAGTGATCACTGGAGCGTAGTTTTGTTGGAGGTTCCACTGCAGTTATCCCTGACACCAGTTGCGATGTCCACGTTATCATTCTGTTGATTACTCTTCTGGTGCCGTACCGTCGACAATACCTCCGCCAGACGTTCTTCCAGTAATTTACCCCCCCCCCCGTTTCAACCCTTAGATATGATCTTGTATGTTTTTATAACGAGAACGAAAGACGGCTTGCCCCTCTCGGCGAGCACGGACTTCAACCACGAGATAAACAGGAACATCAAAGAGAACAAGAAGTACGTGAAGATGGTGGCGAACAAAGCACCTCAGCTTCCTGAGAGGTGCATACTCGAGCTAGAAGACTCCGTAATTTAGTGAGTATGACTCGTCTCTTTCATCTTAAACAATCTGTCAAGATTATTTCATTAAAATTGTTCACATAGTAACTATGTAATACATTCGTACTATAGCAAACTAGCCAACAATTTGTTTTTCAAAAATCAATTAACATCGTGGCACTTCTCTTATGTAATTAAGCCTAACTTTGAAGTGATAGATGGTTGCCTGGTCCAAGATAGCCATTATGATTAGCATAACATTGGTGTCGACTTATCAATGTTTCTTTTCCTTGAGGTTTCTTGATATACAGTCCAACTTTTCGGCCTTTGGCAGGGTTAGTGTGTTTTAAAGGAAAGAAATGAAGAAGTGAATGTTCTAATGTGTCCTTTGTATGTATATTTTTCTCGTTATTTTATGAATAAATTGACAACTCAAGGAAACAAGAGTAAGCAAGTTATTAAAACAGAAAAAATATAATAAAGTTTAGTGGAATAAAACTAAAACTCAGAATTTTCTGTTGTTGTAGAGGCCGATGATGATCTCTAGGTATTTAATGACTTCTTAAATACTACCAGGTACTGGTGGGCTCAATGTATAGAGCAGAGAAAAATGTGGATGACTTTTATTTTAAGATGTGGTGATCACTTTTATCCATGTCAAGTCGAAATAGTGGACTTCATTGCTTGTTGGGAGAGGGACAAATTTGTAGTTTAGAGGAGAGGTGATATGATAAGAGACGAAATGTATTTCCTATGATTTGGTTGTTACAGCTATCTTATACCTTATAAAACAGCACTTTCCATGGTGCCTATTTATGGATCTCCTTGGGTGTTATAAATATACCGAAGTGGCAGTACAATAAAACAAGCTAAGGCTTTACATTTACAAAGGATACGTGCTGATGTCTATGGTTCCTCTTGGCAGAGCTGGCATGGTTCTTTGTCAACCTTGCCACCTTCTTAAGGTGATAGTTAAGTGGACAGTAGCCGGTATAGTCTTATAATCTTCCTTAAATCTCGTTTGCTGAGAGAGAGGAATTCTTTCATTTTCTGTTTGGAGATGTTTATAAATCTCCTAGCTTGTCTCATATCTGGTGCATTTGTCTGGTGTTTGAGTTTTTCTTCCTCAATCGATTTTTCCAGTTCTGACTTATGCACACAGTCTTGAGTACTTAATTGTGGTTCTGGTCCCATGAGTGAAAGGGTTGCTCTTTTTTGGATAGATGATTAGCCTGTTCATTTCCTTCTGTGCCTTCATGTCCGGGACCCATTTTAAGATAATCTTGTTTTGCTTTCCTAGAGTCATTAGGTAGTTCAGGCACTCCCAGACAAGTTTGGAATTGAAAGCATATGTATTTCAGCCTTTATGGGTGCCTAGCTCTCTGGAAGTATGTATATTGGGATTAGACCAAGGGGCTTCGCTAGCATATAATTTGGTCTTGGTTGGCAGTACTATCTAATGTTATAGTGTCCTATCTAATTGATATAAATATCTGCAGTGTATAATAAATATAAAATAGGACCAAAATCTTGTGGAACGCCTGCTTCGGCATAGTGTATGGGGGAAAAAGATGTTCTGATTCATCCTTGAAAGAACCTGTCAGACAGATAGGCATTTAGGATGAGGAATGAAAGGATACCATTTAGTTTCTAGAACAAGTCCAGGTGCCAGCCTTGATCAAAACCCCTAGGAAAGCACCCAAGCAACATTCCAATGGACCACTTTGGATTGAGAGTGTCGATGGAATAAAACATTCAAGTAAGGCATGCAGGGGTGTTGGTGGCTGCAACAGTCATCACTGTAAGGCAAAGGTCCCGACTTCAAATCCAGCAGCCCTGCATTCAATTTTTTTCCCCCTAAAAACTGCTGTACCCTGAGGGTTTATATGACCTCTGATGTTCAGTGGCAGCAAACTGCTAGATCAATATGACATAGAAGGTTCTGAGATTTTTGAGGTGTGGGAACAGGTTTTGTGATACTTTCCATTGGATTGAGTTGAGACAGGTTTCTTTTGTAACTTTTGCCAGGTGGAAAAAATATTGTAATGTAGCTTTGTCCATTTCGATTTCTGGAGAACATACTCCCTTTTTTTCTAGTACATTAGGGGAAAAAATAAAACCGATTACAATGTGCAAAGCGCTTGTAGAAAAGTATACATTTGCCTCAGATTGTCCTAAGTGATCTGTTACCACTTTCCTTATTATAGCCAATTTTTATGTATTTTTATTATTTATTTTAAGATGAAAATATGAATCCAACGAAGAAAATTGGCATTTACTGTTGTCTGAATCCTCATCACCCAAAATGGGAAGTTAAGCCAATCTATGACAAGAATTACTGTATTATCACCTTTATAATAACAATATTTTTAAAACAAAAATTTAATTTAAAAAATATACAATAGAATATACAATTTTTTTTGTTCGGTTAATAGTATTGGGTTGTCCGGAAAATAATGCAGGATTTTAAGTTTTCATTAAAAAAAATCTATATAAAATATTCTGTTTACGTTTACAGGATTACTCATTTGTATGAATGTCAACACTTATTAATCCTCTTCCAAATGATATTGTTTGTTTACCTCTGTAGCATTCCGCTACTTGGAAATAATTCAGTCATCCTTATAATGTCAAAGCGAGAATTTCGTACGATTTTCTTTTACGAGTTTAAACTCGGCCGAAGCGGAGCCCAAACGGCTAGAAACATTAACCAAGTCTGGGGCGAGGGTTGTGTTAATGAGTGCACTGTGCAAAGGTGGTTTAAAAAATTTCGGGAGGGAGATTTCAGCCTTGAAGATGAAGAAGGTCGTGGAAGGCCTTCCTCTCTTAATGATGATGTTCTGCGATCAGTGGTGGAAGAAAACCCCAAAACAACTGTTCGAGAACTTGCAGAGCAACTCAAAGTCAGTAAAACGACCGTCGCTGACCACCTCAAGGCGATTGGAAAAGTGAAATCGGAAAGGGCCCATTTTGTTGCATGACAACGCTCGACCACATGTGTCACGTGTAACGTCACAAAAATTATTGGAGCTTGGCTATGAAACTTTGCCTCACCCACCCTACTCTCCGGACCTCTCGCCTACTGACTACCATTTTTTTAGACACCTGGACCACTACTTACAACACATAATATTCAAAAATCAAACGGAACTGGAAAATGCATTTATTGACTTTATCAATTCTAAAAATTCTGAATTCTACTCAGACGGAATTAATAAGTTACCAACACGTTGGGAGAAATGTATTGAGAGTATGGGAAATTATTTTGATTAAAGAACATTGCTTTAAAGTAACTAGTTTCTTTTTTTTTGTTTAATACCAAAATCCTGCATTATTTTCCGGACAACCCAATATTTATTTTATTACATCCAAATTATAACTCTTTTCAAAACTAATTTTTGATTTTATTTCAGTATGACTACATACATAGGTGTATCCTATCTTGTGTTAGTTGAGTACCACTACTCTGCTGCATTGGCGTTTAATTTCCTAAATGATCTCATGAAAGAGTTCGTTCAGAAATATGAAACTTCAAAAATTGATAATGCTAGGAGGCCATTTCATTTTATTGAATTTGGTATGATTTTTTAAAATTATTCTTCTCAAATGAAATTGCATAATCTTTTTTCATCCATTCTAGATACATTCATACACAAAATGAGGCAAGCGTACAACAACCCCCAGACATTAGCGAGAAGGGTGAACCTGAACGATCTCAATGCCGAATTGAAACTCAGGCCACCTTTCAGGCTCACAGTAGACCTAAATGTAGCCAAATTGGGAGGTTAGTTTTCATTCCTGTGGTTGACGTTTAAAATGACTCCTGGGGGCTGAAAAAGAGGAAGCTTTTATGGTTTGTCGTTTAAAAATGTGATTTTTTATCTAGCACAAATCATACTTTTGCCTTCTTACCTTTGTACAATATTTCCTTGATTTTTTATAAATTTTGTCCAAATGTTTATCTCCATTTTTGTTTTTGTTATTTTCAGTTGGACCAAGAACAACACTCGAACCCATGCCAATCTTTGGGTGGGTGGCTATACTATTTGCTTCATTGTTGTTTATGTTGGGTATTTTACGGGGGTTTTCAGCTCTTCATGTTTCAAGCATGGAGGTAATTTTAAATTAGAAAAAGACGTCAGATATTATATACTTAATTTATCTAATTAATAGGTTTATGGAGGGACAAGCCCATGGCATGGTATTTTATATATAACTGAAGCACTGTGTAGACTTTATCAGGTATTTCTTTCTTTTAGATAATTGCTGTTATTATTACATATTATATTAAAACTTAAAATTATTTGTATAAAAATTACATTCTTTACTTTTTTCAGATATATTTGCTTTATTACAAAACTAGGCATAGAATGATGAAAAGTTGGGTTACCACATCTGCTCTTCTCTTACATATATTCATTCTTTGGAATTTGAGAAACCCATACCAACATAGTGTGTTCATCCTCTCAACACTGGCAACACTTTATTACACGGCAGTAAGAAAGAACCAAGAAAAACCGCCAAACCTTGAAGTTTAAAAAAAAAGAGGGAGAGAGAAACAAGATCTCTGTTTTAAGTTTGTAATCATTCTATATATGAATATTTTGTCAATATAAAACTTGATGACAAGTGAGCAAACAATTCTATTGTTACCTACATATATTTTTTTTAAATTAATAAATCATTTAATATATAAATATTTGCAGTTATGTTTACAAATTTATTTTTATCATTTGCACCTTAAATTCTCAAGTTATTCTTTATCCTACTGAAGAAGCTGATTGTATGTCACTCCCAGTCACGCAATTTTTTGCTTTTCATCTGAACAAAAACCTATGTTGGAAAAAATCAGACTTTGTATTAGAAAAATGGCAGCATTACTATCAGCTGCAGAGGAGCTTCTATCCGATCAGTAGGTGATTATAGATCTATGTTCTACTTTCAAAGTTTCGAAACCAACCTCAAAAGGTGTTTCAATAGAAATGCTTAAGGAAAATATCAAGTTGTGTTTAGTACACGCAATTACTATTTGCAGTTGTAGGGAGAAATGCCATCATATTAAGGAGAAAGAAACATTAATTTCATGCTAAAACTTTGTCACAGCATCTCTATAAAATGTCTGTCAAAATATACAATTTGACTGTGAAGTCTTACTTAAGGTAAGGGCCTCAGACCCCAAGAGAATGTGAAATGTGTCCATAGGTGTATTTATTGTAAATTATTTTTTATCCATATCTTCAAAAGGGTATAATGTAAGTAAATAAGTCAATAAATGTGAGATTGGGTATAATAGTTGCACCGGCTGTGTGCCTGCTGGCGAGTTGACCTCTCTTCTGGCACAGTTTACATGTGGCAGATGGCTGAAGCTAAAAAAAAAAAAAAAAAAAAAAAATACTCGCTTAAAATTCTGTATATGTATTTGAATTTATCATTAGGCCATTTCCAGACATACAGTGAAAATTAGGATTACATTGGTTTCACATTTTACATTTTATTTGAATTGTAAAATAGAGAACAAACTCTTCAAATTTTTGTGTTTTATGAATTAATTCATGAATTAATTTACTTCAATCTTAAATTATCCACAGTAAATTTTCATTTTCACTTTTCCCCAGCTTGTCTAAATTTTTCACTAGTCTCCATGCACTGGTGCTAATGAGCGGATAAATTTTGCCAGATGTAATCACCAATTTTTCGCATTTCTCTTTCCATGAATTTAACAGTTTTTCTTCTATATCTACTACAATGAGTGAAGTTTCATCGTCCAATTTCCATGGGTCTGCATCAATTTTCCAGTCTATTTGTACAGCATTTGTTCTTTCACTTTTTCTCCGCAGCTGTAGCAATTTTTTCAAGAGGCGCAGGGCCAAATTGAGAAAATGAGGCGTTTTTTCGAGTAAATCAATATTGTTATCATAGCTAGCTATATTTGCCACCGCAGAAATGAGCTCTATTTTCCCAATAAGCATTTCCATTGCATGTTTACATATTTCAAAAGTACAGCACAATTCATTTAACATTAACATTTGACATTCGCAAGAAGTGATCTACAAATCAAAATCCTGATACAAAATTAATGCTTGTTTTTTAAATAGAAAAATACCTTTCCATCAGATTTTGAAGACCAAATAAATTCCAAAGCTTTTCTTAAAAATTTCACAATAAAAAACGAACAATCTGGATCAAATGCACTTTTTTGTATATTATAACATACATGCTCTAACACTGAGCCTTTCCAATTGTTGAAGCTTTCAGTGCCATTTGTTAATATTGCTTTTCCCAAAAAGGTGAAAATAGTTTCAAGGCATTTAGTTAACACAATATCCGTACCAGAAGAATGGGTTATATGCCTTAAATTAAATTTTAAAAAATTACGAGTTGAATTATAAAAGCTATAAATATTACCTGAATAAGCCACATGGAATACTGTCACTAGGGTTAAAAAATTTATCATTTCCGGAATCTGAATGGATTGAAGTTACAGCCTGCATTTGAAACCAAAAATCCAGAATCCAAATCATTTTTATTACTCACCTCATACTTACATTCCAGCGATGAAATGGTGTTGACGATTGAAAAGTAAGTGTACGCTTAGTGTTAACAATGGATTTCAACTTTATTATTGCTTTGATGAATTCACTATTGCTTTCATACGAGGAAGACTCATCGCTTGACGTCCTGTCTTCCATGTCAAGACATAGCTCACTGAACTGACTTGAAAGTTGGTTTATTTCTACAGAATTATTTTTTAGAGAATTAAATAAAAAATAGCTTAACTTCAAACTGTCAACCTTCAATGCATTTATCAGGTTGTGTCGGTATCAAATCGCTAATTTCTTTTATTATATATTTCTGCAGATATTTTATAATCTTGCTCTGAAATGGTGAATTGATTTCTTCCTAGAAATTTTAAAATTTTATTTTAAACTGAATAAAGCATGGAGGAAAATTGCACCTTTTCCCAAGCTAGTACGCATTGAGTTTTGACGTTTTTGAAATGATCCTCTATAGTTGTTCCTATTGGCTTTAATTTAATTATCGTAATTGCAGTAGCAATAATTACTTTATTATGTACACACTGAACTGTTCAAAAAGTAATAAAAATTCACATGAATTGTAAAATTTAAAAAAATAAAAAAATCGAATCAAATGGGAGGAACAGACTCACTGAATTTTTCTAATTCATTCTTCATTGTGCACAAAAAATTTCACCTGTGCAAACATTGAAAGTTTTATTGCATTAATCAAATTTAATAATTTAACTTAAACAATGAAAAACATCCAAATTTATAAAAATAAGCATAAAAATGTGAAAATCATAAATTTCGAATGTGTATAAGTTTATTGAATTTTAATTTTTTTTAAACTTAATTAATTTTAACTGCTAAAATCGGCCATATTGACTATACACCTGCTAAAGTAACTAAAAAACTTAGTTGGGTAAGTAAATAAGTATAGTTCCTCTTTTTTTGATTTAGTTCTTCCAATTGCTACCTATCATCTGTGCTCTTGGTATGCAACAATGTTAAAAATGTTAATCAGAGAATTTGGACAGAGTTGTGACAAAATGTGGGATATAGTAAAAAATTAGAAAAAGGAATCAAAATGTCAAATGTTAAGGCCCCTCTACTAGTTTCATTTTTTTTGCTTTTCCAAACATCTTTTGTTATTTTTACTTAAAAGGATCTGTTAAATTTTTAAAATTTCATTTTCCAGACATTTTTGTTTCATCTCAATTTTTTAAGGATAATTTCTCAAGAGTCTGAGTGCACTTTCATAAGCCAACTTCTGGAATTATGTATGCAAAGTTGGCAATCTAAGTGCGACTTCCAATTGCTGAAATAGAACAGTCGGTATGCATTGCCCATGCAATTGTTAAGACATGCCAATCTTTGTAATATCTTTAGTAGATCCTGTCATATTTTTCTTTACTAGGGCACAATTATACTGCCAGAATATTTGGCCCACACTTGTACCAATCTCCTTGGCCTACCCTCGTTGTGTTTCGGCATTTCATCATCTGAAGATTGGTGGGGTGAGTCTCAGTGGGTCTTAGCCAACACAGAACATGACCAACCCACCGTGGATAGGCGATTGGTATGGATTCAATTATATATTTATGAATACTCTGGATCAAGGTATAGACTTAAAGAAGAAACCAAAATCAGTTGCAACTGCCATTTTAAGGTCATTTTCAAGACAAAATAAGCTTACATATGTCCACAGACTGACATATTTGAGTTTTTACAAGCAATCTCAAATTTCCTTGAGGCCAACTCTGTACTGTCAACTCAGTCATCAGGACTGTCAATCTGTAGACATATTTAAGGTTGTTTTGACCTGAAGATGACCTCAAAATAGGTCGAAAGCTTGGCGGTAGCAACTAGATATGCTTCTTTCTTCAAGACGGTACCTTGATCAGTTTTTGTAAATGAAAAAACAATTGATTCTTCTAATACTAAAAATAGAAACTTCAATACATTCTTGCTGTGTTGGTCGGTCAGACTCTCTTTGGCATTTCACCTTCTTCAGCATTTAAGTGTTTAATTATTATCTCAAATAAACATTTTTACGACATAGATGGTCATCAAATTAATATAAACTTTCTGACAATTTACCATACCTAATTATTGTATTACAATATTATTCCTATAGTAATGTAAGGATGGCAAGACTTCAAGTCTAATATTTTCCTTCACATTTAACTTCTTGCAATTTCAATGAGGTGTATAGGATGAAAAGATGATAATATGAACCAAATCAGGAAAATTTTTTATCTATTATTCACAATGTTACGAAATTAATGCTACCAGCTGAAAGTTTAAAAAAAATTAATGCCAGAGTGTGATTACAAACAAAATAAATAATTAATTATTCTTAAACCACAAGCAATTCATATCTTCACCCATGCTAAAGTAAAAAAATATAGCAAAATTAATTTAAAAAACCCAGGTTTTTATTTTTAATCAAAATGTATATTGGAATAAAAATAAAAAAATCGTCAGAAATTATATAAATATTATACAATTTAAACATTGGAATAATAGTTGATAAACTTTTTTTCTCACCCTATTTGTTAACATGGAAACGGACGCCAAAACTTGAAAGTTGAAACTTAAACCTTAAGTTACCTTCCTCATAGAACCGCTAGCCACCCCTTTTGATTTGTGGTAACGGTCAAATATTACTGTTGAAACTTGTTATTACGGGTTTTTTGTCAGTTGTCAGTATTTCTGTAATATCCGAGTTTTAAAACTAGTTGTAAGTATACAAGTCATGCAAATGTTCTTTCTGTTTTATTTATTTCTGATTGAAACAGTTTTAGATTGATGTTGTTTTCTTTTGTGTTTTTTTTTTTAAAGAAAGTACAAAACTAAAGTTTACCACTATGAGTTGTTCTTATTTTATTATAAGTCAGCACGGCTGAGTTAATGAATGATTAGAAAGTTAAATGCAGGTTTGCAGTATAGATTTTATGTAAATAACTGCTTGTATAGACATGTGGGACCACATGAGAGGAGTTAAACCTGAAGGAAATAAAAATTTTCAACCACCACCAAGCAATGTTACAATATTAAAGCGAGTCTGCCACTTTATCTATATGATCAGAACTGGATATGTTCATTGCAGCTCCAGAAGGGGGATTCACCGAATGCTGACCAAAGGTTTGCCTAATCCCGACTAGTGGGATGCAATATTGACTGTTTGTCTTGAACAGTTAATTGTCGGTTTCCTTCTGCTTCGAAGTGCACAAATATTTGTGAAGTACACATACGCGAATCAACTGTAATCATCAATCAATTCTGCTACTTATTTTCAATAATAAACAATTCTTCATCGATTGCACTAATATAATGTATTGCGCTATAATTGACAATATTGGAAAATTTTATGATTGTGTCGATTCCATCTGGTGGAATGGTGAAATCAACACGATAACCCCTAGTGAAACCGCAGTATCAGTCAGCTGCGAAAAACATGCTTAAGTCAAAACTTCTACATCTGTCAGCCCTAAAAATTTATCTCTAACCCAGAAAATTTATCAATGTTGAAAATGCTTTGCTTAACCAAAGTTTAGACAGTGTGCTTACAGGCCCATCTTAAGCCAGTGAAGTCTTAGTTTTTATCACATTTTCCCTTAACGTTAGTTCCGTATGTTCAGGTTGTAATGGTCAAAGCTGAAAAAGCGGCTTCGGCAGTGAAGGCCAAACCCAGAAAAGCAAATGGCTACAAATTTCCTGAAAAACTTCCTGAAGGGCAAATCCTTAAAGATATTATGAAAAAGGAATGGATCCTTGGGCCTTCTATTGGCAAAGGAGGCTTTGGCGAAATATATTGTGGTTGGTATTAATAATCAATTTTAGGCTTTTATCTTCCATAAATTAAATATATTTGAATTTTAGCTGCACGATATGAGAATGGAAAATTTGATAAGAGCTATCCATTTGTTGTAAAAATAGTAAGAAAACTCAAGTTTTTATTTTTTATTTTATTTATTTTTTTCAATGGAGTTACATCATTTATTGCTCTAGGAACCTCATGAAAATGGTCCTTTGTTTATGGAAAAAAATTTTTACATCAAAGTAGCTAAGCCAGAAAATGGTATTATTTTTTCTGAATTACTTTTTTATTTAATCTATTGTTTTAGAATTAATGTGTCTTTTTGTTTAGTTGAAGAGTGGAAAGCCAAGGAGAAAATAAAAGTTTTAGGAATTCCTACATATTATGCCTCTGGCTCTCACGTTTTCAAAGATGATAAATATCGTTTTCTCATTATAGAGCGTTATGGGAATGATTTGTGGAACTTGTTTTTAAAAAACAAGAGATTCTTGCCGGAAACAGTTTTTAAATGTGCCTTACAAATAGTATGTGAACTTTTATTTTAACACAATACGTGTCTTATATTACATTTTTTTATTTACAGATAGATGTGCTTCAGTTCATACATAGTCAGGATTACATACACGGCGATATCAAAGGGGCCAATCTTCTCATAGGCTTGAAAAAAGGCTCAGAGAACAATATATTTCTTGTTGATTTTGGTCTGGCTTGCAAATACTCGACAAAAGAATTTAAAAGGGATCCAAAACAGGAGCACAACGGAACTATCGAGTATACTAGCTGCGATTGGCACCTTGGTGGTGAGTGATTACATTACGCGATGATAGACTATAATATATTTGGTTGTAAAATAAGCCTCTTAAATGTTATCCTTCTTGTGATTCAAAAATATGTTTGTTTAAACATTATTGTTTATACACTCTGAAAAGTTAAGGCTGTTTTTAAATGGGTTTTGTTTGAGGTCTCGTATTTTTTTTGAGGTCCTTTGACAAATTAAAATGGAGAATAAAGTAGTGCATTTTCATAGTTTACTTGTGGTTTTATTACCACAAAGAGAAAAAAACCCAGCTCAAACTGCTAGGAAAATTTATAACATGTAGAATGATTTTTTGTAGAAAACATTTGAACAAGTCTTTAAGTGGTTTGGTAGGTTTAGAAACAAATTTTGATTTGGAATATACAGTCTGATTGTCGACCAAATTTAAGCTATTTGCACAAATAACCAACACTCACTGCCACAACACATCACAGAGATACTTTCGTATATATTTCACACAAGCTTTTCAACACATCTGAGTGCAGCTGGGTTTGTATGCCAGAGCGATATTAGGTTTCTTACATGTTGACTGGGAAGAATTTATTGGATCACATCTCCATCTCTGATCCCTCTTAAAACCAGTTTTAAAATGATTGATTACTGAAAATGAAAATGGGTCCTAACATTCACAAAGGAAAATCTTGGGAAAACACAATGGCTAATAAATATATAATAACTGCTTAAAAGACAGTAGTATATGTCAATAAAGAATTGTGCATTTGGTAGGATTGGAATGGAAGCTTCTTCCAAGAATGTTATGAATGGGTGCTTAATGGAATGATTAAGGTCAGCAATTGAATAAAAATTGGCTAAACGCAAGGAAAGGTTTTCCACTAGGATACTGCTTTCCTCCATGTTTCTTTGTACCCTATCCACCATACTCGCTTGACACTACTTTACTTACATTACTTCTTCAGTTTTTTTGTTTTGTTTTTTAAGTTAGTTTGTTGTTCAGTTTTTTAACTTTTGAAATCATCGAATTTTCAACCAAAAAATGTCTTATTTTATGACCTGATACATTTCATATTTTCCTATAACAATTTAAAACTGCAATTTTTGAAAATGTGAGGTTTACAATTTCTATATCAATGGGTTTTAGTACCAACACGTAGAGGCGATATGGAAATTCTTGGCTACAATTTACTACACTGGATTGCCTCAAGCTTACCATGGGAAAATGATATAAAAAATAAAGAAAAAGTATATGAGAAAAAACAACAATTAATGAAAGATGTTACCAATTACTTTAAAAAACATTTTCCAAATGTGCCAGCAGGTAATAATATTATTTATTTGTGAGTGTTCGTGGAGTTTTTCCCCTTGTAGTCATTAAGGTATTGTTAAAAAGCATAATTTATTTTAATAAATAACTCCAGGGGGCATCAGTGGCCACAATGTTTAAGATGTTGACAAAGTAAGTGACTCATCACTGTAAAGTACAGGTAAGGTCCAAGGCTCAAATGCAGAGCTGCCAGATACCAGTATTTTTATTTTATTTCCTCTCCCCCCCCCCAAAAAAAAAAAACACTGATGCCCCAGGAGTTGATATGACCTCTGTTGTGAACCTCCTTAAAAAAAACTTACTAAATAAATAACTCCAACTTTTTAAAATATTTTTTATATAAATTTAATTTTCAGTCATTTCAAAATACATGGAATACGTATCAAAATTAAAGTATGATGAGGCACCTGACTATCATTTTTGCAAAAATCTTTTTACAACAGAATTGAAAAAGATGTCATGCCCTATTGGAAGCAAACTTGATTTTTCTGCAGTAAAGAATACACCAAAAAAAATATCTAGTACTCCTAAGAAAGTCGCGACTCCAAGATCAGGGAACAAGAGGAAAACTCCGACTAAAGAGATCAACGAAGACAGTGATACAGAACCTGAAGAAATCCAACCAAAAAGAACGAGAAGGGCACCCAAGAGAAATGGAGTTGTCCCAGAAGACAAAGAAGGGGAAGAAATCAAACCAGAAACAAAAGCTAAATTAGAGCCGAAAGCTACTAAGCCCACAAGTCGTGTAAGAAGGAAGATTGAAAAGGTTGCCGTCTTATCGGATGATGATGATGAGGAGGATGATGAAATTATTGCTAGGACTCCTGAAGAACCAAAAAAGACTGTTAAAAAGACAAAAGATCCAAAAAAAGAAGTGGACAAAGTTAGTTGGAGAGATGCCCCAACAGTTGCAGGAAATATAAATAATAAAGCAGGTGAATACATTAAAAAAAAAACATTGTCAAGAAGGAAACCATAATAGAAATTGCCTACTGCTGTTGTTTCAAATATTGCCCAACTTTTTATTATATATTTTTTTAAACTATTTTAATGTATGAATACATCATTTACTTGTTGTTTTGTTAATTCCTTTACTGTAATTTAACTCAATTTGTCGATCAATTTTTCACTGGTTAACTTATTTATTAATAAAGTTTTTGTGTACAAATAAAATATATCTGGATTCATTACATAAACACTATACATTGAACCAGCACTGGGTCCGTCCACTAGCCGGATTTGATGTTACTCAAATGCATTTTCTCTTTACACCATCCAACAAATATGGCTGAAATACTATACTAAGTAAGCGGCTTAGTGCTGGTTCAAAATGTGTTCACCAACTGTCAACTCACAGACCAAGAAACAACTATATGCATTCTATACTTGCAATATTATGTTGCAATGTTACCACAGTAGGTGAGTGGATAGACGTCAGATTCTCAGCTAGCAGATCTCGCGATCATGGGTACAAAATTTCAATGAATAGTGGTTTTTAATACAACCTGCCGAATAAATTGAAGGGTTATGGGGTTATTTGTGTTAAAAACTTCACAACAATCAGTGCACAATGGGATGAGTACCAAAAAGTAAAGATAATATTAAATAATTTTTTTTTTTTTAAATAGGGCAACTACATTGAATTTGATGAAATGTGAGCACAATAAAAAAAAAAAAAAAAACCGAAATGTTGGTACGATAAAGAAAATATTTTTCTAAACCTATGGCACACCAGACCGCATCTATTGATCTCTAATGACCATTAAAAAATAATAATAATAATAAATTTCTTTTGATTTCTGTAAATCAATTAGTTTCAACAACTTACCCTGTGCAACTTTCAAAAATTTACTACTTTTTCCCTCATATAAATATAAATTAATGTTGTATTTTACTCCTGCTTTCAAAATTAAAATCTTTTACTTGTCTTAAATCAACTCAAATTTGAAAAAAAATTCAAAAATAGGCTGTTTCAACCATCAACCTTGAATTATTACTTAATACTGTATAAATTGTTTACCGATTTTCAAAGGTTTGAACCAGAAAACATAACTGCATTTATATTCCACGATTGTTTTATATTTTTAATGATGTAATGGATGGATATACTTAATGACTATTTCTGTTTACATACATTTCATAAAAATGAGTTGTTCATGTACTGCATCTGACCTCTACAGGGTGGTTTGCGATGAGATACAAAAATTAATTATTAATTTTCCGTCGGATGTGATGTTTTTAAAATCTATGCTAAATTGTCTAAAGAATGAGATCTATTGAACCCTTTCAATTCAACTTTTTCCGCTTCATTGCAATAAATATATAGGACTTTAGTGTCAAAATTAAATAAATGTCAATGCTTGTTGGGATAAGTATCAAAAATCTAGATATAATTAAATTAATTAAAAAAACTATTTACTAATAAAACTACATTGAATTTGATGAAATGTAAGTGCAGAAAAACAGTTACTAAAAATTACATACAGTACGAAAGATCTAAACTTTAAAATTGCAATCCTGAAATATTGGGTTTTTCGACCTGTTGTTTTGCCTTGACGATGTAGATAAACACATTACATCTCACATATTTTATACCTATTACAACAAAAACCTTTTAATGGTCAACATTGTGTTTTATTTCTATAAAATATGTGAGCGTTTTGTTGAAAGTGAATGTATATATTAGTGTGATGTGAGAGAATCTATGGCGGAATATCAAGGACCCCATCGACCTCAATTAGGTTAGCAGTACAATATGGCTAAAGGGTGGTGGTGGAATATTGAGTTCTCCATCACCCTAATTGAATGAATGGTATTTAAATAGGAATGAATGAATGCATTGAATGAATGTGAGTACAAATGGGTTTGGGACTGCACTGAATTGACCCTGAAGCCCATCCTCAGTGGTTGGATGGATAAGAGGTCTGCACCCGGACTGCCAATACCTGGGGTGGGTGATTCTGAGTCTGTAATTTTATGTAAATAGCAAAAGCTGGAACTACCGAAAGCTTCAAAAAGCGAATAATTACAACTTGACATATGTTTGTATATTGGTATGTATATGTGCGGATTTGGGCCTATATAATTATTATTATACACAGTTTAAACTCTTGTTAAACTTATAATTGGGTACGTTTATACCCGTATAAATAAATACCATATTAAATTTGTCAATTGTGTGTGATCTACATTTTGCACTTTGGTACTAGTTTTCACGGTGCCATGTAGTGTTTCTAGGTACTTAGAAAACACAACCGTTTTGGAACCAGAAATGTGCCATTTTTTAGTTCTCAGAAATATGGTTTTTCGACTAGTTTAATAACTAAACGGCCTAAGGGCGGATGGCTGGGGGCGGTTCGCTGCCCTTTTGGAATTTATTGATTTGAGTGTAACACCGGTGCGTGGCGGTGTGACCGGAGGACAGTATCACTACGGGCGCCCCCCCGTCGGTCGTGGGGAGAACACGCTTTCAGCAATCGGTTATCGGCCTCAGTTACTGCTGGACGGCTGCCTCCACTCTCGGACCTTTCTCTCGTTCTCGACTCCACGTACTTTTAGGCCGAGGTAACTTCTTTTTTTGCCGGACGTTTCTAGGATTTCTTAGAAATTGGCTAAGCCTCTGAACACCGAGAGTTAACTTGATGCATTTCTCTATTTTTTTTAGTTTTTAATAAAACCTTTCCAAGGGATGTAATTTCACCTGTTGGATGACTGCTAAAAAAGATTCAAATTTTCCTAAATATGCAACTATTAAAAGTTTAGACAATTTTATACTCTTATGTTTAACGATTTACTCGAATGTGGCATTTTCCCCACATAATTTTATGCAGATTTTACAATTTGACCAATTTTATATTTACACTTTATGATCTTAAAATTTGACCATTTTCAACCGAGGTTAGATTATCTTATTCTAATCTCGTGTAATAAGAACAATTTGGCACTTTGTTCTCCATATTTTGCAAACGATACGTACAATTTGACTATTATTTTGTCATACACATTTGACCAATTTTTGATACTATTGTCTTTAAATATTTTCATTTTTACTTTTTTTTTTTTTTGCGTGTGTGGTTTTCTATCTTTTTTCACATTTGAACATACGTTTTACCCTTTACTTTAACTTTTTTCTCGATCTTTCCCAAAAGTTACTTACGATTTGACTATTATTTTGCCAGCCGAAAATGTTAAACACATTTTACAATTTGACCAATTGTATATCTATACTTTGTAATCTTAAAATTTGACCATTTTTGTCTGAGGTTAAACAATCTTATTATGACCTCGTGTTTTATGTACAATTTGGCTCCCCCCCCATTTTTCGCAAAAGTTGCATACGATTAGACTATTATTTTGCCATCCAAAAATGTCATACACATTTTGCAATTTCGCCAATTTTTCATACTATTGTCTTTAAATATTTTCATTTTTTTAAATATTTTGTTGTATTTTTTAATATTTACACGCAATTCTTATAGTTCACTGTAACTTAAAGTTACTTTCAATTTGACTTATTTTACCAGCCAAAAATGTCATACACATTTTACTATTTGATCAATTATATTTATACTTTTAGATCTTAAAATGTGATCATTGTCCTGCCAAAAATGTCATAAACATTTTACAATTTGACCAATTTTTCATACTAGTCTTTGAAAATTTTCATTTTTATATTTGCACGTAATTCTTACAGTCCATCTTATCTTTTTTCTCCACCTTTTATAAAAGTGACGTACAGTTTGTCTATTATTTTGCCAACCAAAAATGTAATACAGATTTTATAATTTTACCAACTTTTCATAAGGTTGTCTTTAAATATTTTCATTTTTACCAACGTTTTTTGGTGTTTTTCTTTCTTTTTTTCACATTTGCACCCACTTTTTACACTTCACTTTAACTTTTTTTATCCATCTTCTGCTACTGTTACGTACAATTTGACTAAAGTCATTTTAGTAATTAACCCGCGAGTGAAGACCGACCCAATAAATAAGAGGCCCAGTACCGGTTCAGCATGAGTTCACCGACTCGCAGTCCAATATCCAGCGTCAAAAACATTTGTCTCATTTTGTCTATATTTTTGTCTATATTTCCATTCCAAAATATTATACCTCGGATTTTTAAAATTGGTAAAACGTCCATAATATTAAAACGCCTACCATATCGGAATATTTTCAATTTGTTCTCATTAAACTGCATTCTCGTAAAAAAATCGACAATGAAAGATGTGAGGAAGCCTGCTAAATAATGCGTGATAAGTGGAATGCACTTCGAAAACTCACTACAGTACAGAATCTATCTGCCCAAAAGAATATTATGCCACAAACACGAATTAAAGTAGAAGACTAAAACATTAATTTACATATTAATTTATAAATTGTTTGCCAATTTTAGAATGTTTAAACCAGAATTAATTATTATTCTATAAATCAAAAGCGTATAATCAATGATAGTTTTCTATTTTTAATAACGTAATCAATATGCTTCTCGTCTCTCCCTGGTGTACGCGCATTTCCAAAATTAGCCCTTTGAATTTTCTCTTGAATGGCATAAAAAATTGCACCAAGAGATGTTCTGACGCATATTTTCACTTTTCCGTCGAAATAATAATCAGAATATTACTAATTAAGAAAAATTATTAATGGATTAATTAATTTAGGCAAGTTCGCGAGAAATTCGGTTTAACAATAAAATGCCTTTTAAATATTTTATTTATATTTTATCCAAAATTGTGATTTCTCCCTAATCACTGTTTATCGTTCTCTCTCTCTCACTCTCTCTCTCTCTCTCTCTCTCTCTCTCTCTCCCTCTCTCTATCCCCCTCTCTCTCCCTCTCTCTCCCCTCTCCCTCTCCCACTCCCTCTCCATCCCTCCCTCTCTTTGTCCAAAAATGCCTCCCGTTTTGGTATATTGGTAGGTGGTAGGGAAAGATGTTCTGGTCCTTACTTCAAAGTAACTCTTTGAAGTATAATTATTTACAATAATTTTGCTTGAAATAGTTTACAGTTTGCATAGTAACAAAACTAAGTTTATTTTGTTGTTTTTTATATTTATCTCTTCAAAAATGATAAACTGGCTTTTGAGTGAAAATGAGAAAAGAATGATTTAAAACAAGCAGGTTGTATAAGGCTATGTATTTCTTGTATTGTGGCTCTCTCGGATATTTATTCAGGGGTCATCTATTTTTCGTTATCACTAATGATAAAAAGTGACCAGTGATAAAATCTTAGGCAGTACTCATGCAACATTGTTACACGTATTTATTGTTTTTACTGGAATTCGGGATTGTACATTGTAATACGAATTACATTTGTGTTTTGTCCATTTATTATATTTTTTTCCGTTCGTCTATACAAAATGCCTAGACAATTCTTTTTTTTTTTCAGAATATGATAAATCGGAAGTCAGAAAGTTTGTGTGTCGTCGTTTTTGTATGATAACTATCCACTAACCGAGCTTATATAATATATAAGGCGAACGTGATTTTCTCCGTCTTGAACATTCTTATATCGACGAACAAGGAAGCTTCTGTCGTTACAGACGGCCAAAACCTTTCAACTAAACCATTATTGATCTATATTATTTATATTACGTTGATATATACGATTAGAAGTAGATATTTTGATTTGGAAAATGAGAGCCCGTGATTCAGGGGTTTCTTTTGCCTTCACATTAGGAAAATAGAATAATTATTTCATGTAAACGAATTTAAACACGAATTACCTAATCGAATGTATATTTGTGTGCCAGCAGTCTGATCATTATATTCTCAATACAATACTTTTGGGTAAGAGATTGTGTAAATTCAAAAAGAAATTCGCCTTCTCCGTTCCGTGCTGATTCAAATATCAACGGAAAGTGTGTTAAATTATTTGAACGGATCGGACTCGGAGAACTAAAGGAGTTTGCGAACCAATCAAACAATATTAACTATCTATGAATTATTTTAGCTTACTAATTCACACACTTCACACAATTCAATATTAAAATGTTTAAATAATAAATTGTTAAACATCAAAATACAGTTTTCTCTCCCTATCTCTCTGTATATGACTTTATCTCTCTCTCTCTCTCTCTCTCTCTCTCTCTCTCTCTCTCTCATATTATTATACGGAATAAAAAAAATGAATATCGTAGAGTCGAAAAGAAATTTCCAGTTTTTCATTTTGTAGAACATGTTTCGCCCATGAACCTCTTCAACATCCAGCATTTTCGGCTCACAGTTGGTATAAATAAGAAGTGAAATTATTAAATTGTAATTGAATGTGTTGCAACATGGTGGCAGAAAGAAAGCAATGGGAAAATTGGTATATTCCGAGTCGTAGAATGTATGTATTTTATAATTAGGACAGTTTAGTGGGTTTTTTTGTTTTTTTGGGCAGGTAATTTTCCAACAGCTTAAATCCGTTTGAGGTGCGTTCTGTCATTCCGTGCGTTCCGTTCGTGTCAGTTTCATAACTAAAGAGCATGAATATGAAAAATATAGCCTACAAATTGTTTCGTGTTAAGTCCATATGAGCGTGTAAATCTCAGAAAGTGGAAAATTTTTGTCAACAGAAAACGATGTGGTTTTTTAAATTAAAATTCTTTACTGAGGGAACTAAGTAGACATTATAATAATAAACTCGTTTGTTGAAGGTTTATTACTTTTAATAATGGCGATTAGGAGTTACCGTGCATACCTGATAATTGAAAAAACGATGCATCGTGAAAAAAATTACGAGAGAAAAACGGAAAATTATGTTTATGACTGATGAAAATGTTTATTAATATAACAATAGTCGATAAAAGTTTATGACCATACGAGTAATAAAAAATAATATATGTACGAAATTTTGTCCGGCAGACTAAACCCGCAACACCCAAAGGTTATGTTGGTTTAGTATCATATTAAGGTCAAGCGTGCTATATTGAAAATTAATACATAGAGGTATATTTTAATAATAATAAATGATTATTTACCTTGTCCTCAATCAGGTAGTAACTAATTACTTCGACTTCTTATTTTAAATTAAATATAAATTTATAACATTGCTAACCCGCAGAGGAACGATTATGACCTCAGCTATTTGTCAGCCTCTACATTTCCATATTATTATAATACTTCTGATATAGGGTGCGAATATGTGAAACTCCTGTTTTATTTTTCAAAACCTAATGAACATAGCCTGTCGAACCAAGGAATGAAAATATATACTACAAAATGGGGAATAAACTTTTAAAAACTAAAAAAAATTTTTTATGATTTTGGAGATGACGAAGACAAAATGTTCCAAGGCGAAAACTTTACATTTATAACTAAAATATATATATTTAGTAGCCATAATTGACCTATTAATTGTTTTAATTAATTATCCCAAGGGATTAGAGCAGTGGCGTATTGAATCCCGCTCGTGACATTTGGTTTTTCAACTCAACCAAGACCTTAGATTAAAAGTATCGTTAATTAAAGTAAAAAATATATTAAAACTATGTAAATCGGTAGTATTTTACTCATAATAAACTAATAATCATCTTTTTTATTTACTTTCCTTGATGTAACAAACGCTGGTTCACATAATCTGCCTGTTTCGCAATAAACCGACACAAAGGCAGAAAATAATAGATATAAAGTTCCAAATTTTTGGAAAGAGGGTGAGATATATTTCTAGGCAAATACTCCGAAAAATGTGGAAAACAAGCGTGACAAGTGTGCACATTAGACAGAGAAAAGCCTCCACGTTGGATTTCATGAAGCATACTTGTCACGTCCCGCATCGCTCCTTTCAAAATGGGACATGAAAATTACGGCGGAAACTCAGTTTTTGCCCTTTTTTCTCGTTCTCCTTTTTTTAAAATTTATATAGCAAATAAATATAATCGAATTCATTTATAGTCTGGGTCGCAAAGAGGCTTATTTCGATTTTTATATTATCCTTGTCGAAATATATTATTATAAATTCATTTCCAAATCCCAGCCAACATTTAAAGAATACAATTGAAATTTAGTTCCAGTCTTTCTAAACAGATGAGTATTATACAGTATAAAATATTTATATTCAATAAACAATTAACATAGAGAAATTCTTTTGATACCATTTCCGCATCCAAGTGTCCAACCTTGACAGTACAAGTGAAAACACTTTTAGTTTATTTATATTATTACTATTAACGGTATCGGTCTGTAAAAATGTTTTGTTTTTTTTAAATTAATTTATTTTTTACGAGGGTTCGCAACAGCAGAGGACATATCAACCCTCAGGGTGCCGGGCAAGCCCATTTGTAAGTATGTCGGGTTCGAATGCAGGGCCGCTGGATTCGAACCCGGGACCTTTACCTTACAGCGATGAGTGCCATGTCAAAGACTGAACCTTGCGGCCACCGACGCCCCTCGTAAAAATGTTTAAGACGTCATTAAATATCAGGATGGAAAACGTTTATGGTTACATATACATTGAATAACGTAGATTAAAAAGTATCCATGCCGATCATTAAAATTGTATTTTTGGTAAAATACTCAAAATAATGAAATTTTATTTATTCATAACGTAATAATTAATTATTGTACAGAGATAGGCTAATTTTCAACCGTGTTATTATCTTTGAATCGATAAGGTAGTTGAACGGGCTACAAAAAACAATAAATTTTGACCGTTAAATAATCCCCAACGACCTATACTTTACACCTTCAGTCATTCCAGGAAATATTTATAAGCGATTTTTCTTGATTTTCAGATAGCCTGAGGTACTTTAATCTGCGAAAGTAGCCCAGACCTTTGCTACCTCTCTAGAATAAATTTTAATACTTCTATTGATCTCAATCCCATTTTAATATTTGAAAAAAAAAATCGTTTTACTAAACTGTCATCGTCTAAATCAACATGAATGCTTTTTTTATTAATATTAATACAAGTGAAGCATGTCCATCCAGATTTAAAAGGCTATCGTCTGGTCCCTTTATATTTGGATTTTTGTATTTTTTTTCTATAAGTTATGCATAATATAAATATACTTTATTAGATAATACAAAAGTAATTCGAAAAAAATCTTTGTTCGTCCCAGGTTCGTTTTTGAGGCAGGGCTATCATACCGTTTTATAATTAAGGTAATAAACTCCGAAGTAATGAAGATATTGAGTCATAAGAGAAAGTAAGTTTTTTTATTCAGTTTATTTATTGTTTAAGTTAATTTAATTTTTTAACTGAGTTAATTATGTTTAAAAATTATTGATATCTCCAATTAGCCTGGATTGTAGGTAAATTATAAATTTTTCCGCATTCATTCATCAATACAGACTGAAAAATTTTGTTAAATAAATAAGGTATGAAATAATTTAAGCATCTATCATTTGCTACTTGTACTATATATATAATACTGTATTTATTGTTGATTTAATATTTTCTTTACATTTCCTATAATCTAGATTGCTCTTGAAGTTAGTGATTACCTATAAAGATTTTACAGATTATTATATAAATATTTCATATCTATTTTGTTTGTTTTTGCAAATAAATACAATTTTATATATAAATTTGTTAGAAATTTGAATTAAATATATCTTCGATGAACAATTGAAAACCCTGCCAAATTTCTACATGTACAAAATACTAAATTAAAACAAAATTATCTCGAGCTGCATCAGATAGCAATTACAAAATAACAGAAGTTTAAAAAATTGACCTTTTTAAATAAGGACACTTTCCTGGTCAAATAAATCGCACTTGGACTCAATTGGGGCCACGATTGATTATTCATCGAATGAATTGAGCCACGTTAGGATGTTTTTTATCTCTGCATAAATGCTTTTCAGAGGGTAACAGAAATTCAACTTATGTAAAACGAAAGGAACCTCTGGTCGTTACAAAGCAATTTAAATTAAGGTAAATACGATGACATCTGGTGCGCTGCTTTCTTCACAAGCAAGCCCGTTCCAATTGTCATTTCGTTTCAACCAAACACCCTTTAAATTGAAGTAACAAGCGTTGAACTTGCCCTTTGAAAAACAGTCTTTATAAGAACAAATGTATTAGGTCAATTAGAAAATTTGTTGTTAGGTTGGGTTTTCGGTTTTCCTTGTTTGATCAATGAACTCGTAAGTTTGTTCAAATATTTATTATTAATCTATTCATTAAAATGAATATGTTAATTACAATCCTGTGTTTCAGTTTATTTTTACTATCAGTAGCAGACGATGAATAGTGTGCATAGTTTTAGAAGTGGCAAACTACATCGGTCTTTTTCTTTGCCGTTTTTTCTTTCCTTCCTCTCATTTTGTAGCTTCTAATTTTTTAAAATTAATTAATCTTTATGAAAGGTATTGTTTGAGATAAAATTGCCTAAAGTTGTTAAAAAATATAAAAAATAATGGCAAAATAAACATTTTATGAACATCCGGTTAGCATTAAAACTACTCCAAATACACTACGTTTCATGGGGTAATGGGATATGCTGTCCCCCACAGTCTCGCTAATAAATTACATTCACACACCAGAGTACTTCCATTCCAATCCAGAGTACTTAATATTCCTCCACTCCCGCTAATAAATTACATACGTGTACCACAATCCATTCACACGTTTAAAAATAAGTTAGTCGGGGTCGTATGGTTCATGGTTCAGAAAACTCTATATTTCTTGGGGTTACTTTGATAAATTACATTTACACTTAATGTCTTACAATACCCGCACATTCTTTTTTTTTTCACACCGTATCACTTTTTTCCCATTTAGCATAGAATTTCTGCATTTTGGTTCCATGAAGTTAAATAAAAGATTTTTCTGAAGCCTACATCACTCCCGAACGCTTTTCACGATATCTGAATAATTAAATAAAAGAGTATACAACTACAAATTAAACAAAGAAGTTGTTATGAAATTTGCCAAGCTATACCATGAATTTTTCAAAAAAATGTTGTAAATTTAGTTTTGTACCAATTTCGTATTCAGCAGATGTTGAATGATTAAGATTTAGTTCTTTTGCCAAAAAGTTACGTTGAAGGTGGAAGAGGGTGCCATCTTAAAAGAAATTTAACCCTTTTCGATATTTGTTTTTAATTTTTCCATAAATGGAGAGTATCTACAATTGAAGATATTCGATTAGATTTATGATAAAAATCGTAGCTAGTTGAGAAAAAATAAAATTTTAAAGGCGTTCAAAGAGGTTGAGAATCAGACTGTGGTTCGAACGAACTATTTTTGTTGCATTTGTACTGAACAAGCACCTGACGAACTTTGTCGTGAATCTGTACAATGGCTTTCAGTTAAACAGCAGATCTCCTTATTTAATCTAATATCTAATTTAACATCGGTATTGTTTACCTCATTATCAATAAAAGATTATGAAATTGTCAGTGCGAAAAAAGTTTTCAAGTGTAGTTAAAAATAGTAGTATAAGATATTTATGATTGAAACAACAAATAATACATTAGAAAATAATGAGTTTTTATCTTATCTTGACTTAAAAATATGAAGAGCCAGCTGGTGTTGTAGAAATCAAAAGGAGGATAATTTTTATGCCCCCCTCCAGAATTTATGAATTATTAATACATAAATATTATAATATATTCAATTTAAACTAAATATTTATTTTAAAAAATAATGTATTCATGGTGTAAGGTTATTTTCCGTAAATTAAGGACGTGTGCGATGTGAATCGGCTCGTGTTGCATTGTATTATTATTGGGTAATTATTAATATTTAGTATAATTAGCAATCAGTAATATCCACTCAATCTTTACACGGCATTCATTAAATTTAACAAACTAATAAAAACATAATTTATGCTTCACAAATCATCAAAAAATTGATAGGGAGTTGCTAATTAATATTTATCTAGCCGTTTAAATATGTATCTGCCGTCTCCTGAAGCCCTGTGTTTCGTCTGAATTATTGATATTATGTTAATGGAGTTGTTGGTATTCATTGGGCAAAAGGTGAAGTCGTATTAGAATTTGTTACACATCTTTATCGGCGGGTTTCACGGTTGGTCGAATTTTCAAAACGGGAATTCCGTAATAACTTTTGCGGAACGACCGGAATGTGAAACAATGTGGGCTTTGTAGAATAGAATAGTATACATATTTATTTGTTCAAGTGCAACACAATGAATACAATAATTTTAGAATGCAGGGGAAGTGACGTTTCTTATCGCTTCTTACTATTTCCAATTAATCATATCTATGTACAAAGCGGAAACAGAAATTCTATAATAATTTGTGAGAAAAATTTATGTTAAAAAACAACCACATGCAAAGGGGTGAAGTCTATATATAGATTCACTAGTTTTCGTGGTCTGCTTGACCAATTAATACTTTTCAATTAAATAAGATTTTTAGTTGAGATAAAAAGTCAGTAACACGAGTCGGGATTCGAACCCACGACCTTCGGTCAGATACGCCGCCACTCTACCACTCGAGTTCTCGTGACTTCAAGTCACTTCGAAGTGGTAGAGTAGCGGCGTAGCTGGCCGAAGGTCGTGGGTTCGAATCCCGCCTCGTGACACTGACTTTTTATCTCAACTAAAAACCTTAATTAACTGAGATCTGTATGTAGAAATATAATAAAGTGCAGAGGAGAAGTCAATAAATAAATAATTAAATACATAAATATTCTTGTATAAATATTTTTAATTTGATAACTATGACAAGTTTATTAACAACATACATTGTGTTTGATCCTTTTTTATTCCTTTTGAGGCTAAATGGTACATACTATGGTGATTTGACTTTCTCACGTTATTTTATAATCAAGAAAATATGTATTCTTTTGTGCATTTTTCATCACCTTTCAGTCATTTAACTTTGGTTGCTAGACGATCCATATGTTTATTAATAATTTGTTAATCATACATTCTCCTCATCTAGCCATGTTCATGTTTGTTCGTTCGTGTCGGTCTATGAATGTAATATCTGGGAGAGGCGGTGGCCAGCCGCAGAAATTTCTTTTAGACTACCCGAAATATACTGAGATTTGTCTTACAGGTGTTCATTAGTTTAACATTAGTTTAATAAACACATTATAAATTAGTAGTTTATTGTGTTGGCTCTGTCAGACTCCTTTGTAAGCAATGGGAAAAGTGTTCGTATAGCCGCTTTCCCGTGTGCTACTAGATTATTTGTGTTAGAACCAAAATTCATTTTGGTATCAAGAGTGATCCCTAGGTACGATTTTTAACCACTTAAACGACTTCTCCTTGAATAATAAATTGTGAGAGTGCAGGGGGTCTACGCTTAGTGAATAGCATACTACTAGTTTTGGAAGAATTAATTCTTCCATGTACTGTAGAACCGTTTTCCTCTTTCCAGCTGCGTATTAATGTTTTTGTTGATCGCGCTAATCCTCCAGGTTGAACTGACTGTAAAACGCAATGTTGTCGACGTACAAACTGAGTTGGCGCATTTAAAAACATGCAAAAAAGTGTCTGTACCAGAAATGCACCTTGAGGCACGCCTGCTTTGATGGCAGAGCGGGAAAAAAGATAATTATGAAGGGCTAGTCGGAAATCGAAAAGACCTCAAGGTAACTGTGTACATCCTTCATAGTGTATTTTGGAAAGTTGTATTCAAGCATTCTGTAAATAATACCATCATGCCATACTGTATCAAAGGCTTTCCCCATATCAAGAAGGACCAGTTCTGTGTGTTTTTTAATGTTGAAACGTTCAGTTACTTAATCAAATATTCTAGCAAGTTGACCTACAGTGCTAAAGTCTGGGCATTGTTCTTTTTTAATTATATTTTGGGTGATTAGATGAATTACGATCTTGGGCTTTTTTTCAAAAACACCGGCACCCTGAGGGTTTATATGACCTCTGCTGTTGCGAACCATCGTAAAAAAAAGAAAGTTTTCTTGGAACCTTTATCTTTAAAAAATTGCAAGTTCTTTCTTCTTCATGTTTAGATTTGTATTATCTTAATTTTCTTTTGAAGTTAAGCCTGTTGAACCTTTATCGAACGTAAAAAATCACAAATCAATTAATCCTTTTAAGAGACAAAAGCTAGCTAAAAATACACTGTTTTGTATAAGGAAGACCGATTGTACTCGAAGGGATCGCTAACCCACAACAATAGGTAAAGAAAGGTCGGCTACGATTGACTTCGGTTTACTAATGTTTTATATCGATTTACTATTGTTATTTCATCTGCGTGCCGTCGTCCTCTAAATCGTTATGGTAATTTAGACATACCGTGTGTACTATCGCACCAGGGGTCAAGTCCCTTGAAGGGCTTTACCCGACAAGAAGTTCTCGGCCTTGAAGGATAATTTCATGTTCAAAAATTAAACATGAAATATGTAAAACAACAAAATATATACGCGTGCTTATAATCGACAGGAAGAAACATTAACCATGTTGATAAGGTGATTTTTCCTTTCTTCTTTCGACCTCGGCTCTTGGGGTTACTTCAGAATTGTTTCTCTTATCGTTCACTGCCAGCCTTTATTGATCGAACAATCATTCATAAGTCCCATTGACTATGGCCAAATTATCATTTATGCACCACAGCGAAATAAGGCCACAGGCAAAGAAAGTCTAATTTGGGGGAGCCCTAGAGGAGCTAAGAAAATTTTTTTTACCTAATTTCCAAATTAAAAAAAAAAAATTCTGCATTTTTGTACATATACTCAAGGTTGCTATGTATAGCTCGTTTGTTTTGTAGTTTTTTATTAGGATTAGAAAACAATATGCTGGATCCCTTGTAAACTGAAAGTAGATGTACAAAGTTACAAAAGTTAGTACCAATAAAGAAGGCATAAAGCTTGTCGAAAAAAAAAAGATTCGTTTTAATAACTCATTAAACTCCTTATATACGACATGTAATAGCCAACAAAAAATAAGCATATTTGACTGGATTATTATATTCTCCGTGGAAATAGAAAAATTCCAAATATTGCTATAACTTCATTATATTTCGTGAAACCAAATAACTTATTTCAATTAATCAATATTTTCATGTATGGTATCGGTTGAAATGAAAATGAAATGATATTTTTGTTGTTATAACGTTGATTTTGGATAGAATACATGTGTAAGTGTAATATTGGAAAGGATAAAATAATCCAGTAATTTTTTTTACGAGGGTTCGCAACAGCAGAGGACTTCAGGGTGCCGGGCAAGCCCATTTGTAAGTATGTCGGGTTCAAATGCAGGGCCGCTGTGATGAGGGCCAACAATGCTCAAAATCGCTTTTTAAATAAGAAAGCTAGTTAGTTCCCTAAAAAAAGGATAAAGAAAAATAATTGTTATTGTGTTTTGTTTCTTGTTATTATTAAGTAGCATATGTTTATTTATCATATTGAATTGTAAAAAAAAGGCCTATACTCCTGCTGAGACTGTTGATAGTAGGACCCCATTACATATATATTTTTTTCCTTCTTTTTTTTTAACGAGCAGAGAAACCCATTTATTTGTAAGTATCCAGGGGCCCTGAATTCGGACCCGGGACCTTTACCTTACAGTGATGAGCGCCGCGACAACGCCTAAACCGTTGCGGCCACCGCCGTCCCCCTCTTATTCCATAAATTATGGAACAAACGTTCGAAATCTTACTTAAACAACAGGGATAAATATTACAATTTAAAATGAACGTTTTGCATATATTTTGCCTTCCTTTTACAAGGATAACATAAAGTCTTGGTTGGCATAGGATAGTTTATGAGTGCCATAGCTAACCTAAGATAGGAAGTTTGGATATTAGGTCGCGAAATGACCTTAGCTGTTAAACCGACCTTAAAAATTAATAATAATAAATATATCATTTATGTTACGTATGTATTTATATTCTCTGTGGAATTTGAAAAATTTGTTCCATAGGTTTCAAATTTTTTTTTAAATGGGACAAATAATTAATAAAAATATTGCAGCTTGTTGTGCTGTGTGTTGAAACTATCCCTGTCGCCATTAATTTTGTTTTAACAGGTCGATATATTGTACTTTCTTACTTCATGTATTTAAAACATAAAGAAAACCACCACGTGATATGTTTTTCCAGGATTTACGCCAATTACTAAACTGCAAATGTATCTGCCCCAAGATCTGCAATTGTAAATGGAATTTTCCGAGTTTTTATCAGAAATAGGACAATAATGGATTAACCGTGGTTTATGTTTACTCCGTTGAGAATTCGGCATATCCTTCTTCATTTGCACTCAATTGTAATTTATGGGAAGGTCTATAGGGCTGGTGTGGTCGACCTCTTCGTTCCCCCACAATTCCAATTCGACTTGCAGTCTGTACTTCCTGATGATCGACAATATTAATTTTTTTAAGAGAGTCTATTCTCATTTTATCAATTCTATTTTATTTTTTACCGTTGGCTGGGTATTCCGGTTATATTGTTAAATATTTGAGTTCATTCTTTTTAAAAATAGTGCGCTATTTTTTATTGATAGACGTCAAATGAAGTAGAATTTTGTAAATCAGCAAAAGTCGTTTAAAAACATTTGTCACAGTTCACCAGGATTTATTATTAGTATGAAACGGTATCTTTCGATTTACTATTTTCAACCCGTTTAACAATCAAATTTGAGAATAAAAAAAGTAGTCAAAATTCAAGATTATTTAATTCACAATTTTTATATTTTCATTTTTTTCCAATTAACCCCAACTAATAAATAATAAATTTATAAATAATAATAAATAATGCAAGAATTAATTTTCGAAACAAAACGTTTTATCTGTTAAATAACTTTTTAGAATATGCAACAGCAATTTGACAAAGTATTTACATCTTTTTTGATGAGAATAAATTTAAAATTTTATTCTACCTTCAGATCGATTTGCTTTATAAATACAGTCAATTGTAACAAATTAAACTATTCAACTTCAGTTCTGCAGGAGAATAATTATATTCCTTCTCTCATTGTTGTTTTAACAGAACACTTGAACTGTCGAAAAGACTGAACAACTGTTGCTCGTTCGTGACTGGTATCCGTATATCACTGGAAACCACACAATATCTTATCTCGGCAATAAAACTACTCTTAAATAATAAAATAAATTATATTTCAAGTGAGACAAGAAGCATGAAATACAAATGAACCAACTGGAGTTGAACCCGTATACGAGTTGATACTCAAAGAAACTCAACG
This sequence comes from Cimex hemipterus, assembly GCA_039619505.1. Taxonomy (NCBI): domain Eukaryota; kingdom Metazoa; phylum Arthropoda; class Insecta; order Hemiptera; family Cimicidae; genus Cimex; species Cimex hemipterus. Next base: position 18,730,468 of record CM077102.1, read on the forward strand.
CATTATTCAATCTTGTGATAGTGTCAGAATCATACTTCTTTTTATCAAAATGCCACCCATGAGTCATAACTTCGACAGGAAATCTGAATAGTACATCGGGTACGGGTCAAGATGAGCTACCAGCTTTTCTCATTGAAGATCGCGTGACGTATATTGCTGAGCAACTGCCTAATCTATTCAATCGTTGAGGGAGAGTTTCCAGGATCCATTATCCCTGACCATAAGAAAGTGTTCAAGAACTATTGGTTTTGTTGTTTGTTGGCTCTTAATAATGGGATATTGGGACGAACGAATGTATCTGTCTCGCAGGCAGGAACACCAATCTCATTCGTTATTTAAAAAAACAGGCTAATGTCTAAATATCCCCTCTTACAGTATTTTCTAAATCATATTATGCATGATCGTCTTCTGTTTTTTTAATCACTTTTCAAGCTCCTACATAGCTTCCTGGCAGGTATAACAATAGAGACGTCACTTTTTGATATTTTTCATTCGTTTCTGCACTATGTGAGAACCAACTCTTCTACCTTAGTACCCTTGGCTTCATAACTACACGAAGACTCCAACTTCGCAGTTAGAGCTCATTCTCTCTATGCTGCTTCATGCCGAACAGCTGAAATATTTATAGGACAAAGCAGTGATTTGTGGGTAGGAAACATGGCATGAATCATTTTATTGGGTTGGTGCAAAAATAATGCGGGTTTTGAAAAGACAATCAAAACTATTTTTAATTTTTATAAAATACAAAAAATTTATCCGAATTATTTTCCATCACAATCTTTACATTCTGGTTGACTTAGGAGTAAACGGTTTGCCGGATGTAATTTTACCAGCCAGTTTTCCGACACGTAAAGGAATGGACAAAAGTTATCAGCAGATCGGCAGAACATCAGTAAGAAATTTTGGAAGTACATGACAAAAACACTTTCTGAACTAGGAAGATCAATGCATAAAAGAAATTTGTGGACGTGTGTTTTTTTCAGACCAAAACCGATTAGGAGGAACCAGAAGGAAAAAGCACTTTTATTTTGGAAGGATTGTTCTGGCACTCACCACCAGATTAATCACGCGTTATATTGGGCTGTGCAAAAATAAAGCAGGTTTTGAAAATGCAGACGAAACATTTTTTAATTTTTATGCAATAACGAAAATTTATTTTAAATATTTTTCTTCGCACTCTATACACCTTTTTCAATGTGTAATAAGCGCTTTTATTCCGCTGACAAAAAAATATTTATTTCGACTCATCATAAGTTCTTGACGTCTGCATCGCATCCCTCCAGCTGTGATAAAAATCCCTAAAAAGTGGGAATTTTGTAAGCAAGCGGTCGGGTGAATATGGAGGGTGCGGTAAAGTTTCATATCCTAAGTCCCTAAGTTTCTGCAGGGTTGGCATTGGGACATATGACCTGGCGTTATCGTGAAGAAGAACCAGCCTTTCGTTTTTCGTTGCTGGAGAAAGACGTTAATAATGTCCCGTACATTTTGACAATTTCTTGGCATAATTTCTCGGCTGTGATAGTTTCACTGTAACTCAGGAATTTGTAGTGAACAACCCCAGCAGTACACCACCAAACAGTGACCAAAATCTTTTTTTGTGCTGATTGTTTTGAGTTGAGTTTTGGCGTTTTATCCTTGTCCGACCACTGAACTGTACGCCTGCTGTTATCGTACAGAATCCGTTTCTAATCGAAGTGATGATTCGATCAAGAAATTGATCATGTTGGTGGTGTAACAGAAGAGACGTGAAAAATTTCAAAGTGCCGATTTCTTTTGGCTTCGGTTAGTTCGTGCGGTATCCACTTGTCGAGCTTCTTTGCTTTACCAACTTACTCCAGTTGTACAACGTTTGTGTGGTCAACGCTCTTCCGCAATTTCCCGTGTTGTCGTAACTGAATTTTCTTCAATCAACACTTCGACTTGGTTGTCGTCCACAACGGAAAGCGTACCGCGACCTTCCCTGTCTTCGAGATCGAAATCTCCAAAAACTGAAAGGGACATTGCACCGTGCAAAAGATAATGCTTCCCGCCCCCAAACTATATTGACGTTACGCACGTTTTGAGCCGAACTTACCCAAGTTCAAATTCGTATAAATAAATTCGACGAAAATCTAGTTTGGACATATTTAATTTCACAGGTATTCACTTTTATAACGATTGAAAGAGTGAAAAAGTACTTCATTAGATAAACAAAAGGGAAAAAATTGTAATTAACTAGAAAGCACATAACGACAATGGTTATGAACCATCTGCCCAAAAATGTCTTCACCTGGTGTGTAAACTGATTGATGCTTGTTTTGGACTTAAAGATTTAAAATAGTTGAACTCTTGTCTCAACTTTTAACAGCATATTATGCCCTTATGTCACACCTGTGTATATATCATTGGATTGCTTTTATTTTCTAAATAATATGTTAAACATCGCACATGTCGCGCCTTACATCCTTGCTCAGAAATTATTTGATAGGCTATTTTTTCCAATTTATCTTTGGCCAGAGTTATTAAGTATTTTAACGAATGAACAGCTACCCGCCCATTGTCGATGAAATCAGGTTAAATGTCAAAACAGACTTCTCAAAGTAGTGAAATTTTATCTCTTTCTTTATTTAAATTTATATTGGTTATATACAAACTGTCTTTCACCGCAAAGGATCCTGTTGGTAAACTTTAAATTTACAAAACAAACCTTGAATGATTTTTTAGGATATAAATTTCTTGTTTGTATCTGATTAATAGCAATGATTTTAAGTAAAACATAAAACTGATTATTTGGAGATTGTCAGATGCGTTCTTCTGGTGACGTAGGTTTAGAAAAACATTTTCTTTATCTTGCCAACGTTTCGATCTTTATTGAGATCATCTTCAGGGCTCAAAGGGTTTGTTTTCTGTGTAGATGTGACATTATTGTGTGGCATGTTGAGAATGCCCACTCACTAAACACCACACACACACACACACACACACACACACACACACACACACACACACACACACACA
>CM077102.1:18733474-18750316 GCA_039619505.1 Cimex hemipterus
ACACACACACACACACACACACACACACACACACACACACACACACATGTATGTATATAAACTGACTGAACGGCCAAATTCCAAATGTTGATAAGGAATAAAACAAGATTAAGAACAATTATAATTGAAAAATGACAAAAAGGAGGGAAAAATTTGATAGGTGGTTTGAAGTGTCCTAGGGGATCAAAGTTACGATAGGTCAAGTGGTAGAGCAGGGGCGTATTTAGTCGGAGGTCATGGGTTCGAATCCTGCCCGTGACTTTGACCTTTTTACCTCAACCAAGGCCTTACATAATTTATTAATTAATTGAAAAAAGTTAATTGGTCAATCGAACTACGAACTCTAATGGATTTAATAAGGAGTAAGTTTTCCGAGACTCAGGTGAATTGAAAGCGTGGTGTGTTTGAACAGAACAATGCCTATGGTAAACATCTAATTTACAAAACAAACTTGTAGGATCGGAGAAAATCGAGTTCCACTTCACCAACTCGATCACCAAGACGGCCGTAATCTTACCTCCAGTCTACAGTGTTCGAAAATAGAACGTCCCCATAATATGTCACTATTAAATAGGCTGGCTTAACCACTTTGCTCTTTTAAGACCCTGCATGATTTCATAATAAATTGGTCTCTGCCTCGCTACACTGGCAAATAAACAAAAATGTTTCTACTAACATAGATTTCCTTATTAATTCATATTCGATTATAATATTTCACTGTTGTTGTAGATCTGTTGATATACTTAATAGAATATAAAAGTTTATATTAAGAAAATTACTGAATAATTTATTTTTTTAAATTAACTGTTGCCTTTGATTATATTTATTAAATTTTAAAACTTTTTATTTCTTTAGGTTTATTTTGACGGTAGTAGATCCGCATTCGTAGATACTTGTGTAGTATTGAGCTTATGACTTTCGGGATCAGACCTCGGTGATTTCCGTCCCGCCAAAGTTAGTCTCCAAGGATAATTCCAGCCCCGAACGTATGCAGTTTTTTAAACCTAGACATACTCTCATCACTCTTAAATATATTATTTCCTATTTACATACCTTTCACTGGATTCACCTCGTGGAGTGTTTGACATTCATCTTTCACCCTTTACCCATACTTTAAAATTTATTTGAAGGAAAGTAGGGTACTCATTTCTTTTTCACCGGCCCTCTCACACTCTCATACACTTTAATAAATACATTAATTGCGTTTCGTGGTCCGCTTGGCCAAATAATTTTTTTCAATTAATTAATTTTCAATTAAGGTTTTGGTTGAGATAAAAGTCAGTGTCACAAGCGGGATTCGTACCCACGACCTTCAGCTAAATACGCCGCTGCTCAACCTCTTGACCTATCGTGACTTCAGTGACTAATTTTTTGTAGCATATGGTGAGTAGAAACACCTTCTGAAGTTTTTAGTCGCCAGTTACTCCAAAAATGGAATACGGACACAGATTATCTGCTGTAGTCGAGTAAAATTCTCATATCGGGTGGTATTCCTATACGCTCTCTATATAGAGCCAACGCATTGAATCCTTCAATTAATTTGGATACATAGGCAACCTTTCTCGACTTGCCGGACATACACGCGTGTTTTATCTTAAAAGTAAGTGGTCAATCCTGGCCTACTTTTAATAGTGTGCTCGTCTACGACTCATATCCAGGGCCATCTATCGATCGTGCTGTTGAACAGACAGTTGAAATGAAATAAGCCAATGAATTGACGTCAGTTAACCGGGAATATTTAACAAGTTACAACATCAGGCTATTAAATAAGTTATACCCAAATTGAAATTTGTTTAAGTGGTCAATGGGGGAAATGAAAGTAAACTTAAACATATTGAAATAAAGAAATCGCTTATAAAATTTCATCGATTCGATTCGGTGCAGGTAAATCAATTTAACTTCGCGTTCACCTTCTATAGTTGAACCCCTCCCCCTGACGCGTAATAAAACTTAATTTCTTCAGTGAATTACAGTAGTTAAATATTTATCGAGCCGGTGGGGTTCAACGCCCTCGTGATTACTTTGTGATCATTTAAGGATTTTCCTCCTTCTACGAAATAGATCTTCTATGTGCCCCCCGAGACCCACAGGCCGGTCTGATCCATGTACACTTTCTGAAGGCTTTTCTTTAAAAAATATCCATTTGAATTAATCGACATGATTTCTGTAACGTTGAAGCCATTGGTCGGGTTAAAAACGGAAGTAGAGATTAAAAAATTGAGTAATAATTTAAAATAATACTAAAATTAACCGTCAAAAATATGTTTTTGAACAGAAGGGCAAAGTAGCTTTGGGAAAACACATCCCTTCTCGTCAACAGTATAGCACGAAGAAAAAAGCTCCTCTCAAATATGGAATATACAGAACTATACATTATTAGTTGGTAGATTATCACTTGGGCTGTGATTAATATGTAATAAAAACAAACAAATATGCACATATATAAGTAAATATATTATTACATGCAATTTAAAACTGAAAAAATGTGACAACTACTATGAGAAAAAATAAGGAAACATAATTGTATTGAAAAGAGAAACATCACATTGCTAATATTACAAAAGAATAACGCATTAAAAAATTAAATTTATATTCCCAAACTAGATGCTTTATCTAGAGACCGATGTAGATCTTTTAGTTTTCACGTTGAAACTACATTTTAAATATGTGCTGAGGACAATTGGACTTCCGTCAGGCTTACGAGAATTCTTGCAATTGACGTGGTTAAAAAAAGAAGCTTTTGGGTTTCAGAGTTGGTTGAATGTTTTTTGAAAAATACTGATTTGATTTCAGTCTTTCATTAGATATTAAAATAGTAATACATCGGGAAGAATCAAGTACATCGGGAACCTTCTACAAACAGCTGGGTATAGAAATTATTTTCATTCACTAATGAACTGCCGATTAACTTGATAGTTTGAATCTTGCAAATTATTACAGCTCCGTTTGACATTACAGATATTATTTAGTTAATTTAATTATTAATTTTTATATTATTTTTGATCATGTAATTCGTTTATGCTAAATAAGATTTTAGTTTAACTATTTTTTTCAATATATTTTTACGTTAGATTTTTCTGTACTTTTTCGACTAATTATTATTTTTATTTTGTAGTATTTAGTGATGGTTAATTAATGATTAGTTGGAAATCTTGAGAGGCGGTCTCGTATGATGTAGGCTTAGAAAAACGTTTTCTTTATTTTGCTAATTTAGATCATCTTCAAGGGTCGAAGTATGTTACACAGAAATACACACTCTGAGCCCTGAAGGTGATCTAAATAAAGATCGAAACGTTGGAACAATAAAGAAAATGTTATACCTACATCACACAAGACTGCTTAACACCATCTCCAAATAATAAATGTTGAGCTATGTTGTCTAATGTTGTTTCGAAAATCTAATTTGTTTTGCTGCGGTTGTCAATTCCAGTTTGCTAAGAAGAAAATACCTATCGAAATGAGTTTGTAAAGGTTAATTGACAGACGACATAAGGGCTGAAGGGCGCTCGGTCGTGAGGGGTGGTGAAGAGGAGAGTCACGCGAGAAAATTTCCATTATTCTAACATATCACCACAGCTTCTCAGCGTCCCTTGAAGCATTTACCCAGCATTGATATTTCCAGGGAGGCCCGTTTGAATAAGGAGAATTTCCGCCTGCAGGATCCTCATCCTGGGAATATACAGCGTGAGTCTTTTAAATGAAAAGGCCAAGAGAGGTCCTCTAACTAAATGACAAACTTTGAGAATAAAACAAAAACGTTTTAATCGATAGAAGCTAGTGTTTTAATACTTAAAAAGATACGATAATTAAAATAATTTTTAATTTATACACAAAATGTTTTTTTTAAGAAGCTTGCAGAATTAACAAATTAAAACCAATTGAGCTTGATTTGTCGTCCAATTTAAAACTAATCAAAATAATAAATAATAAAGGAAAAGGAAATAGGCAGCAGGCAAGAAAAGTTTGCTTTGGCATTCTTCATGAAACAATAACTCTTTCTTAATACTTCTGAGAGAGTTTCTGAGTTTCTTTTGGGCATTGAATATTTCAAGCTTTTGAAAGACATACAAGCTTATTATTAAAGAAAGAGGTCAAATAATGATAACTGTTTTCAGCTAGAACCACACAATATTAGCGTTATTGTCAAATTTGTAATTTATTTCCTTTTTCTATCAGACAACGTCTAATTAGTTGACTTGTTCAATTAAACATAATGTATCAATAAAACATTTATATCATATACGATTTATTGTACCTTGTTCGTTTGGTGTTTTCATCTTAAGGAGTCAGTTAGAGTTATTGTTTTGTTTAGCCGGATCCTTTTTATATGTGTGTATTATAAGTGCAGACTTTATCTGTCCGTAACTTTGATGGATTAATTGTGGCTTTTCAGCTTGATCCTGGTCATTGAAAGTGATGTGTGTAGGTGTTTTTTACTTTACTATCATCATATTTTCATGTTGAATGTTTTTATAACTCATGGTTTACAAGTACATCCATTTTTTGTAAGACATGTGTAACGTTTCTCAAAATTGCTAAAGGATCGTGGTGTTTAATGAGGTGCTTGCATATTATGGACATTTTATGTTTTATTTTTATCAACTCTGTCCAATGTATTTCCATTGTGCATATATACTGTCTTATGTTCGTTTTGTCTCAGGGATCACTTACGATACAACGTCCCTGCAATAGATAGGAAAAGGCGATAGTATCTAGGAATCCTAAACACAATAAACGTAGATTCTATGCCCCTGAGAATATTTTTATTCTCCATTATAAAACAATAATTTTCCATGAAAACCATTAGTAGAGATCTGGCACATTATAGGAAAGTTTAAGTGCTAAAACTAGGATCTTCATACGACTCCAAATGAAAAAAATTGTTGTGTGCATACCACATGCCGATTTGACGTTTTAAACAGTCTAGTAAAGGAAATGTATGAGCTTGCTGGGTTTATTTGTTGAGGTGAGTATATTGTTTTTTTCTGAATAGTTTAAACTTGTTGGTATGTTGGCTATGATGTTTATAGGTATAATATGGTGTTTCTCTTAATGTATTCCTAATTCGTCTTTTGATATGCATATTTTCCTATTAAAAAATTATAATTAAAATACATATTAAAAATGCTGTGGACGATTTTAATAAAAATATAATTAAAATAGGTTACGTTCTTTTGTATAAACTGTTTTATCTATTAAGGCAAGATTTTTTTGTACATAGAACACATTAATCATTCCAAAACGCCCGCTGGTAATATATTAATATTTTTGGGTAAAGACTGGAGTAAATTGATACGGCTCTACATCCCTACTCGTTGGGTCGAGCAGATTGATGCAAATGGTGCTGAATTATCCAAGTAGCAGGAGGTTGGAGAAGACTGAATGAGTCTGCCGGGTCGATACCCTCAAACGAAGATCCTTGTGCATAGACCCTTTTTCCACCCCGAAATGGAATTATGTTGTCGGGGGTGGCGCATGGTAGCCGAGGTTTTCAAGATTGAAAAACCCATTTTGCACTCAACTCGTTAATTGGTTTTACACCCACGCCAGAATTCTATCTCATGACTAGGGAATGCTTATTTTCGGATTTCACTATCCAATAATAACGTTATAAAAAAGCACATTAATTCTAAATAAATTGTTCATATATATGTATCTTTATGTTAGACATAGTGCATCTGTAACTTTTACATTCTTGCTGTACTTACATTTCAGAAAAGTATATATAAAACGCAAATTGAAAGATTTGTTTTAATAGAATATAAAAACACAAGAAATAGTTTAATTTGGACAGGTGTAGAAAAACAAATCTTAACAATAATAAGTATTAATTTATTTAATTAAATTTAATATGCAGATATGTGATAACTTCAATTTTTTAAAGAATTTTTTTAACAAATTAGTTGAAAACGTCCCACATTTCACTTCTCTCTGGTTATTTTTTTAAGACGTCAAATTTACAATTTGCTTTTTTGGGCTTCCAGCATGATTTATTTGTCAGATTTGGTTTTGTTATAAGTGCACCCTTTGATGCCGGTCCCCTGTTTACGCTTCGGAACTTCCTGAAAATCAATACCCCCAGCCGTTAACCATAATAAACAAACGACAGTGACATCGATCAAATCAACTTGATTCAAACAGATGGAAAAACAGAAAAGCCTAGTGTCTGAAAACCTTTATAAATATTTTGTAGGAGGTGTTGACCAGGTAAAAACGTCATTTAATAAACCTATAATCGTGTCAAAAAATTAACTTTAAAATATCGTTAAAAAAACATATCTTGGCATTTCTGAGAGGTTATTCAACTTGAGAAATATTTCCCAATAGAGTCATTAGATCGATTAATTTGAACAGTCATTATTATTACAAATAGACAATCAAACAATTGTTTGAACAATAACATCAATCGATTGTTGTTTTGTGTGTGTGTGTGTGTGTGTGTGTGTGTGTGTGTGTGTGAGTAGGTTGTGTATGTCGAGAAGAAAATTGAATCAACATATCTCAAACGTTTTCCCAAAAAAGTTCATTTTTTCACAAACAACAGATTTTTGATATATTTGACATTCCAAAGTAAAATTATCACGATTTGATCGATATCAGTCCTCAACATTTTAATCTTGCATGAAAAAAAAAAAAAAATCAGGAGTTTGGCCCAATTCAAAAGACAAGAAAACACTCACTCTCTTCGTCAAGCTTTCGAAAATAAATTTTCTTTATCGAGACTTTAAAACTAGTAATGATTGAATGAAAAAGTACGCTATTAGATAAAGAAAAGAGAGAAATAAAATAAATTACGCATAACGAGAAAGTAGATAATGTAGAATGCAGTTATCAACTTCCTGCAGAAGTCGGACTATAAACTTTTCATTTTTAAAAAATTTAAAAAAAAACTACAAATTTATTCTTATTATTAAAACAAAAATTCTATCAGCAAAATAAAATAACATTTGATTATGATCGAGACTGGTGTGACGTAGGTTTTAGAAAAACTTTTTCTATCGTGCCTACGTTTCGATTTTTATTGAGATCATCTTCAGGGCTTGGGATTTACAAACATTGTTTAATACATGTAGAATGTAGAAAAAATGAAGAAAAAAATTATATTCAAGTATTTGTACTCACTCAAATTGTTTGTTTTGTAGGTAATTTTGTCGTTCTTGTGTGTCGTGAATACCTGTGAGATATTGCTGTTTTATGTTTACATACGTTAGATTTGGAATGAGTGGAGAAGGAAGTCGAGATGGGAAAACATTTTCACATGAGAAACCGGCTCCTTTCACCTCAAAGAAGCCGATTCTTAGTTTAAAAATGCCCCCTTTGATGTTTTTTTTTTGTTTTGTTTTTAAATCTCAAATAATGTTCTTTTCTAAAAAGTAAGATATATTTTAATTCCTAAAGTTAAAAGTCAATGTTTTGAACTTTCTATATGAAAACAAAATGTTTCACGGAAGCTAGTTTCACTCTACTAAAATGTAGACTAGCCCACAGCTTGTTTAAACTTAACAAGTATTGCTCAAGATAACGTTCCCATTCTTCAAAATGACGTAATTCCCTGAATTAGAAATTTTGACTTATTTTACACAAGGTACAGTAAAATCCATTTGTTGTAAAACACATTGTTTTCAATCGCAAATTATTTAACTGTCAAAAGGATATTCATATTATACCTTTCTTTTATTATAATCATAATGGTATTTATATTGTCGAATGGTAGATGTTATGTTAAAACCTTTGTAACGACAAAATTGGCTTATGTGAATGACAAAACCCAACCGTACTTTAATGCTAAGCTTTAGAAACAGCAAATCGAATAATTTGACACACGCATCCATTTATAAACTAACAATAACACGTTGGGAATAATTACGTTTCATATGATAGATACTATGTTTTTTGTTTGATTTGTTTTGTTACTTTGTTGTTAATAGCAACACACATACTCCATACATATACCATGTCAACTTACTATCATACCAGCTGGTTTTCTTATAAGCTTTCTTATGTTTTTGGTGTGGTTTAACACAAAGTTATATCAAATAATTTGACTATTTTACGTGGTTTGCTTGACAATTAATAACATTCAATTAATTAAGGTTTTAAGTTGAGATAAAAAAAGTCAGTGTGCAATGTGGGTTGCTTGCGTATTATGTATTATCTGTCTTTATCTCTAAATAACTTTTTATGTTTTTTATCCACTCTGTCCAATGTATTTTGTACGAATTTCCATTGTGTATACGCTTCTATGATCCAGTGGGTAAGTTGTACAGACGTTTTGTCTCAGGGACAACAAGTATTCGATGTAACTTCCCTACAATGCAAGGAAAAGGTGAGAGTACCTAGGAACGCCATTCCTAAGCACTATAGACGTATCACTATACGTGATATAGTGATATCATACTCCTGATGAGACCTATACTTCGTTATAAAACGAAAATCTTCCAGGAAAACCATTAACAGAGATCGGGCATAATGGAGGAAGGTTTAAGTGCTAAAAATAAGAACTTCATACAACTCCAATGAATTTTTTAACTAGTGTATTTCAACTACAAGGTTATTGAACCCTCAGGGTACCGGTGTTTTTGAAAAAAAAGCTCATTTGTAAGTACGCAGGGCCGCTGGATTCGAACCCGTGACTTATACCTTACAATGATGAGCGCCGTGTCAACAGCTAAAGGCCACCGACGCCCCCTTTGTTATTCTTATTTTATAGGATAAAAAATTTATATTAAAAAATTGATTTAAAAAATAGAACAACTGTATCAAGATTCTTTCTTTTCTTCGTAAAAGGATCCCACACCAAAAATAAAAATGGATTATATAATTTGTTTAACACTTGGATAATTTGCATAATTACCGAAACGTTTTGGCTTTCGTTGACCGTTTTCAACCCGAGCGGAAAACTGTTTTTTTTTTTGTGTTTTTTTTAATGCTTTTTTTTTTGTAAAACGCATCCGGAGAATAAAAATTAGGCCTGAATTGTGCATATTGAACTGAATTTTATCAGGCCGGGGTCGCGAGTTTCAAAGCGAATCTTCAACGTTAGTTCCACCTATTTGTCCCATTTGGCCTTAGCCTTCAAACCGAGTACGCCCGCGACAGGTCAATGACAGACGGAATATTCGGCCTTTTTTTCATTGTGGCTCCGTTCTAATGAGTACTAATTGAAACAGTTTTCCAGTCGGATTTGACAGGATTTTCTGACAATGAAACACATCAGAGCTCGATCGCTCGTGTAAAAGATGAATAAATATTTGTTTTGGCCATGAGAATTATTGACTTTCTGTCAATTAGCTTTGAACTGTCATTGATCTTTGTTTCGTATGACATTGTTACATGAATACCCAGCCTTAGAATATTTTCTATTATTTGTCTTTTACTGTATTTAATCATCATGATTCTTCTCCGAAAATAATATTAGACCGAATATCAAGTTTAATGTGGGTAGGGTAAAACCCTATGCGACGTGGCGAACCCCCTCCGATAAATTCGATTTCTAGAATTTCGATGTTTTTTTATGTTAAAAAATTTTGATTCCTGTTAAAAAGCATTTGTAAATTTTAAACAAAATTGAAGGTCTTAACTATCTCCAGTTTATGTAGAAAAGGATTCGCCTGCTGTCAAAAATATTCACAGATCAAAGCATCAAAAATTTAAAATATGATTCACTTCTTTATGCTCATTTATTTATTTATTCATTCCATACTAACTGTTTTATATAAAATATCAATCCTTTTGCTTTGATATTATTGAATGATTGTCAAAATATTCTTTCAAAACAATATTGTGGGACTACCCTCGGTTCGGCTTCTTTGAGGGCCTCTTTCTACAAATGAAATAGCAAGCAAATAAACAATGCATGTGTATATGTATGTATATTGATTAGGAGGGTTAAAAAAGTAAATAAAACGCGAAGATAATCTAGTTGTTGTTTGTCTATAGAAAAAAGTATATTGTAACAACAGTATTTATTTGTTTAATCGTAATTGAATTTCCATTTTTCCATCTTCCCGTACAAACAAAAGATGGTTTCTATTTGTTCATATATCGTTAATTCCGTTCCCTGTGCGTTTATTCTTTTTTTCAAGATTTCTACTTTTAGATTGTACCATCAAAAAATCGATTTAAATGAAAATTAAAAATGCTTTATACGGGGCGTCGGTGGCCGCAACTGTTTAGGCGTTGACACGGCGCCCATCACTGGCAGGTAAAGGTCCCGGGTTCGAATCAAGCGGCCCTGCATTCAAACCCGACTTACTTACAAATGGGCTTTTTTCAAAAAGATCGACACCCCGAGGGTCGCCTCTGCTGTTATGAACCCTCGTAAAAAATACTTTACAGCCGCTGGCACCAAATGCGTGAGTTTGGAAAAAGAGTTGATGCCATTTCAGCGTTTATTTCAATAATTAACATTCATAATTAATTTATTATTATTTTCTCTTGAGGTATCGTGGCACATTGTGGTAGACCGTATTTAGCCGAAGGTCTTGGGTTCGGATCCCCCTCGTGACACTGACTTTTTTATCTTAGCCAAGGCCTTACATAAAAAGAATTATTAGTTCAAAGAAGTAACTTGGTCAATTGACCAATAAAACATAAATGGATTAATAATTAATTATTAAATTTAAGGGTTGAAGTTGTAATGTTGGAAAATTATTAATGCATAAATTTTCCTTGTTGGGTAATACAAACAACCCTGGTGGGGTCCTACTTCCCCGAAGAGAGATAACGAAATAGGGGAGAAAGTCTTTAAGTGGCTGGAGACGCTGGAGTCAACAACGGTGAGCTTATTCTTTTTTGTTCATTCCTGGATCGGTGTTCCTTTCTGGTGTGTGCCCGCTCCTCGTTCAATTAGGTGTGTTTGCAATAGTATTGAATTGATTTATATAAGTTTAAACTTTGTTGTTTGTCTGTAAAGAGGATTTTTTTAAGAAAAGAAATTTTTGCTTGCGCAGCAATTGTAATTTTTTCATTTGATTTCATAAAACTACATTATATTTTTATATGTTATTTTATATTTCTTTTTTTTTGGGGGGGGGAGGGGGAATCAGAGAGTTGTTTGGTCGAGGACCCACGGGTTTATTGGGAAGACTGATAAAGTTTAAGCCTGATAGCGAAGTGAGAACTTCATCCCAACAAAAAGGCACGTCCTCGTTCTTTTCTACTACGACTAAAGTTTGGATGATTTCATGCTAATAAAAATACACCCAACGTTGGTTAGGAAATCGTCGAAATTAAAACACCTAACATTTTTTTCGTTATCGTTTTTAAAGCAATTTGTGCTTGTTGCATTTTGTATGCAGTTGTAAAATAAATAAACGCCAAAATATATTCTATCATCAGAATTATACTAAAATCATGTCTTACTACAAACTGTCACTTTTCATTTATAAAAACACTTCTTTATCATTCATCTACTCAATTTTCAACGGTTTCCCCTGCTCAAAAATAATAGGGATATTGTCAATTTGGTACTATTTACATTCCCTAAAATTGTTATTCTACATTGAATTAAAATTAATTAGAAATTATTAGAGAAATTATTTTATCTGAACGAAAATTTAATTAAGGGATGTTTAAAAATAAAATAAAAGTTATTATTCAGATATCGTGAGATGCGGTCTGATGTAATGTAGGTATCAGAAAAATAAATAAAAATAAAATAAAAACGTTTAATTCCATAATTTTGTTTATCAGTCATAGTAATTTGTTTAAACAATGTATGCCGTATATAATGGCCTGGGTTAGCTAAAACCGCGGTGCACCTGTTAGGCATATTGCTATATATCACGAATCTCAAAAAGGAATTTTACTCCAAACAACTTGCAACGTTGCACTCAGTTGATGCAAGTCAAGTGATCGAAAAGCCTTGTCTGCAACAAATCTCACATGGGTCCAATGGGATCGAGGACTGGAGACAATGGGGGAAGGTACAGATGGGAAATTCCCAGGCTTTCTAAGCATTGATGAAGAGCTCTACCTCTATGAGGTCTGGTTCATTGTCATACAGAAATTAAATTCCCTGTTTGACGGAGGGACGATCCTCGATAATCTGTTGTACATAACACACTGCGATGAGATTGCCTTCAACGATACAGCGGCCTGCTCATCCTCCAGTGTAAATCCCAGCACAGACCATTACACCGCCATACTCTCCTGAGTTGATGGTGGCGGGATGGTGCTGCAGGTCTCAAAGGGGCATATGAGGTGAAGCCAACTTTATACAAACCATTACGAATCGTTTGTGTTGATAAAGGCCTTACCAAAACAACCTGTACTTTATTCAGCAACTGGCGGGCATTATGGAAAGGGTTCTGTCGTGCAGCGATGACAACATTTCCTCCCTTAACTTCGTATTGCGCTGAGGAACTACCAGGCCTCCTATTGGCACTTCCGCAGAATCGGGCTAAATTCCGGGAGACCACACCCTGAGGAACGCCAACTGCCTTGCAGTGACCTCGATAATTTCGTTCGCACTATAATATTGCCATTTGGTTTAAGATTACGTCTTTCGATTATTAAAGAGGATTCAACTAGATTAAACAATAACTGTTGTTTTCCAATTATTAGATTAAAATGGAGACGAAAAAAGTGTTTGTTTACAAAATTAGTAATCTTCATGTTTACTCTTCATAAGTAAATCGTTGTTGAAAATGAGGATTAGCATTTGTTTGTTTTGGTTTGTATTTTCTATCTTGTTTTCTCCAAATAGCAAAAATAAATCGGTTAATTTAATTAAAATTAATAGAACAGGAATAAATTACAAATATTCCTATTCATTTTTGAGCAGTTTAATTATCATGTAAACCGGCAAGTTTTTGGCTCTATTTTTCACGAGCATTTCATAAAATTAGGAAGTTTTTTTTAAGTGTTTATAATTGTATTAGATACTTTCTGTTTATCTGTGTGTGTGTTTTTCTTTTCGATTTGAGCCATAGGTTTAAATCTTCTTCCGTGATTATGAATGCGTTAAGGAATACAAATCAAAAAACATAATTGCCGATAATTAAAACGGATTTATTTAGTTTGTCTGGAAAGCTCGCATGAATCTAATCTGTGATCTGAAAAAACCACCATGACCCAATTTCTGCAAAGCAACGTCTTTATTGATTTGCAATAAACCGGCTGTTATTTAATTAAAGGGAAACTTAATTAATTAACTCGTCCAATGAGATTTCATGGTTCGTTTATGTACGAAGGAAAATTAGTGAACCTTGTGAAAACATCATTAAGCCAAATTCACAATTGTTATCTCTGTTTTTATAACAATAGAATTTTTTTTTAGGTTTTTACCCTCTAGATTCGAGGAGATTGAACGCACAGAATTTCTCAAATATTTCTTTTCTAGGATTAGACTGAGAACTTGCTTTAATATCTTAACTTTTCGCAAGTAGAATATCGTATATATACTTATTACATTGGTTTTTTTTTTTAACAATTATTTGTGTTCAGGTTGGTTTATATTCAAACCAAATTTTTATTCAATGTTTAACAAATAATGGAGGGGTTGTCATTATCGTAAAATGTCATGTTTCGTTTTCCTTTTTTCATCGGCAATGAGACGAGCCATTTCGGAAATTAAAGATGCCACCATCGAGTGATATTAAAGGCATTGCCGAAAGATTTCGCCCTTTTGATGAACCCTCCTTGCCAACCTTTTGTCACGTTGACACAGTGTATCAACTTTAGTATGAACTTTACCCGGTTTCAAAGGTTGTAAATTATTAACAACGTTTTTATCTCGAAGTCCATCAGGTTTTACGGTATTAGGACAAGGGGGTTATTAAACCCCTCTTTCGCCTTTCTGGGTTAATGCATAACCATAAATTCCAGCGGGGTGATTTTCTTTTCCACAGTCTGACTTTATCAGATCCGAACGGTTACCAATAAAATATTGTACGATATACAAGAGTGGATATTTTCCATCGAAGGAGAAAGTGTTGTTTATGTATTCAATAATGATCAAAAAGAAAAATATATAATTTTTCTAAACCAATCCATTTATGTTTGGTGATCTAATTGATTGTATTTTTTCAATTAGGCTTCTTATTTAAGGTCGTGGTTGACATTAAAATGTAACCGAAGGTCGTGGGTTCGAATACCTCCCGTTACACTCAATTTTCATCTTGACAAGACCTTACATAACTTCTCAAAAAATTTCATTATGAGAACGCAAATTTTTGGATTAAGCAAAAATGTATAAGTAATCTAACTACTGTACTCAAGCATTCACGAAAATTTACAGTGCAATTAATTAAAGCCTGCCTTCCTATTATCCTTTTGCCCTGATACTTAACTCCATATTTTTCCTTACAGAAATCAATATTTCATAATCATGGAGGTAAGCCATAAGTGAATCCTTATAGCTTTGGGATCGTTTTTACAATGAAAAACAAAACAGCGAGTAGTCTGGGTTACAGAGGTACGATAGGAAGAAGGTCGCTTTTTTTAGGGAGGGATCGAAGGATTTCGGTTAAGATCATATCCAGGGGTTTATTGTGCAAGATTTTCGTTTAAAAAATCTAAATCTAAAAATAAATAAGTGGTAAATAATCCCGGATAATCCATATTTAATTACTTAGGTTTTATTGCAATATTGTTTCAAATATGTCACCAGTAACAGCTATTTTATTGAATTTATAACGATTTGTCCAGTTGAAAATTTTTCACTTGTAAAAATTTGGATAACTGCCCTAAAAACAAAAGTAAAGATTTTAAATTATTACTCGAATCTCAAGTAAACATTCAAATATACAAATTATTTTGTTGATATTTCATTTAATATTTATAAAAAAATAATTAAAAAATAAATTGTTAATTTTATAAAAAATAATTGGTTTTGTGGTAGCCACACTGTTGAGATGTCAAGCTGTAATGTTTTTTATTTATATTTATTTATTCATTTTATTATCTAATATAGCTATATATATATTAGATCATCACAATAGCTCAAGTGGTAGAGCAGCGACGTATTTAGCCGAAGGTCATGGATCGAATTCCGCTCGTGACACTAACTTTTTCATTTCAACCAATACCTTAAAGATTGATTAATTGAAATAAGTTATTTGATCAATCGGACAACAAAATATAATGAATTTAATATGGATATATAGTTCACTTTAATTAATCTTAGCAAACTAGAAGCCTTAGAACTTAGGAACAAAAATATTCCTAAGTGAAGAAAAAAGTTACGAGTGAAATAATTCAATTGAGACTGCTAGTAGTCCAATGACATGATCACTATCAGGAAAACGATTCGGATTAGATTGTAACAAGCAATTTCGATCCAAGAGGACAAGGAGTCAGGCAATTGTCGGGGATATTCTGAGTGGATGACTTCATTTATGTTAAAACAAAAAGAGAACTAGAATTTATGACGGCGGCTCTTGTATACTAAACCGTCACGCCATCTGAGTCGGGCGTTTCTCAGTGGAGAGCACTTCTTTTTTTCTTTTCTGGTTGGACATGGATAAAAAACATCATAAAAGTTCTTAATCACTTTTGAGTTTGACCACCAATTCGTAGTTGAATCGGGTTTCTATTCGCTTAAACTTTCAATAAATTTAGAACATTGAAGATTCTTGTTCGAAACGTCATGCTCGGTAAACAAGTGAATGTTAAAGTTGCAGTATAAACACGAAATTGATATTACACAGGGTACACAAATTCAAATTTAATCAATATCTTACCGTCTCCAATTTGTATCACCAAATTTTATTTGAGGATACATACAAATAAAGTTACAACTAATTAACATGCGTGGTTGCATTGAATGAATATAATCATTATTATACATCCAGGGCACTTCACTTCGCTATTTGACTACTAAAAATTGGAGGTTTCAAACGATGGGATCTGTTGAATATGGCTTGGCCAAGACTATCGGCGTGATGAGAGACTTTACTAAGGAACTTGATCAATTTTAAGGTCGTTGCTGAAGATAGTATTGAAGACAGTACTTTGATGGTTGGAAACATTGGTTCTTGGAAGGTTCAGCGGTTCCCCACAGTTCTATAATCTATTTATTCTATAATTTATCTTTTTTTAAGACAGTAAGTTATCCCATAGTCCCTCCATGTAAGCTACTAAGCAAAGTATATTAAAAATTAAGTTTCTTAGCGAAATATCCTGTTTGTAAACTACTTCGTTACTTTCACTCCAGATTTGTTTACTTTATTAACCGTGGTAAAATGGGAATTCAGTGGCTGATTTTATTGGCAAGACTTTATCGACCCCGGAGAGGAATTCTATGTATTTATTGGTACTGAAGGATACCAATTAAAATAGAGAGATGATTTTCTCAGATCTCAGCAATAAACTGACATTATATTATACACTAGTCTAAAACAGGAATCTCCACATAACTACTCCAATTCTCGCTGAACCCAAGACTACCTATTTTAAAGCCAAGCTGGTAGTTTTATTTAACCAAAAGAATGAAATAATGAATTTTATGTTTCAGACTTCCTACAATGGAAGGCAACCAGCCAGTCACTCACTACCACCACACACCAGATCACTGCCGAACCGCTTTCGATGCAATAAACAAAATGCGGCAGAACGTCCAGGTAATTCACATTTATCTTTCACGGCTGAGATTGTATTTTCTCGCCAGTGTCCTTTAATATTTACGTCGTCTTTTCATGTTGTTTTTTTCGTTTTTACCTTGCTATTTTCATTTTTCTGATATATATCTTCTTCTACCAGGCTGAGGATTAAAAAAAACAAATACAAGTTCTAGCATTGAATCAGTTGTCTATTTTCGGAGAGATTTTAGTAAAAGGAGGGAAGTTCTTACCTTTCTCCGTGGAAAATGTTTACCTACATCCGCATCGCTCTCTCTCT
>CM077102.1:18750716-18782303 GCA_039619505.1 Cimex hemipterus
TCTCTCTCTCTCTCTCTCTCTCTCTCTCTCTCTCTCGCTCTCTCTATATTTCTCTAATCTCTCGTCAATAAATTAAGATAGGAAAATGCTTATTATATCGAAACACTCAAATTGAAAAAAAAAATATATGAGAGCTTTATTTTTTAATTATCGAACTTACTGGAGGTTTCTTAATTACGTTTTTATTTTACAAGCCTAAGTTGAAAATGCAATATCCCTCGGTTAGGAAAAATGGGTTTTTAATGTAAATCAGCCGTTTATAGCCATTTACATATCTTACCTTATCTTTCTCAGCTTTGCGCCCCGAATGGGTAATTGCCATGTTAGGATTTATGTTAGCATTTTCAAATCCACTTTTCTATAAAGTAAATAGTGATTTTGGGTTCATAATATTGTAATAATAATAATAATATATAATCAACACGTTGGCTTTCCATGATCCTGGGGTGCTCTTATCGATTCGTTATTGTTATATTATACCACTTAATAATAACATCATCCTTCATGAAACTCGAGTCTCCCCCAAAAGGATTTTGGTCCTAGTGGGATTCATCCGCCCGCCCCTTTTAGTAGATCGCTATTTCATGATGTGGAACCTTATTGTAACTATCAATCATAGACGGTCGTGAAGAAAGAGAACAACTGGAACAATATAAGAGTGCAGCTTATTTAAAAATTTAAAATCTATTTTGTGTGAAATAAACTATTATATTTTTAATTTTCTTTACTTCTTTAAGATTAATATCCACTCCAGTTCTCCATGAAAGAAACCCAGTTGTCTAAGAATAAGTGGTGTATTTTATATTGACTATTCATACTGATAGCTGCCTACCATTGAAAAGCAAATAATAATTTGCAATTTTCATTTAATATGGTTTCTTAGCGTATTTTCTCCAAATCTTCCCAAAAACATGTTGTCGCTTTGAAAGTAAATGCGGATCATAAATAGTCTTAAAATTGATCTTAATCTTTATATGTATATAACAAGGCCCAACTTTCTTCCAAATTTTGCCGGTTACAACTAACCGCAGAAAGGTTCATTAGCCGACATAAGAAAGGATTTTTTTATTGGTACAAGAAATATATTCCAAAGTTTTCTAAGGAAGACCATTCGAGTAGGGATAAACAAACGGCCGTTCGGGTCCGAAATAATAATTCCCACGTATCCCTTGTGATTGAATTCCCGAATGTATCTCAGGTGTGTAGTAAAAATTTATCCCCGAAAATCCACTTCATCCCTGTCTATAATAAACGAGTAAATCCTTTTTTTTTTATATTTATATACTATGGAGAGAAATGGGATCCGAGGCAAAAGAATAGAACCTACTTTCCGAACTCCAAAGGTAAACGAACATAACAAAGAGTAAAAACAATTTAATAACTTCTAGTGTTAGAAATGACACAAAGCAAACGGCGGATTTATTAACGTTTAACACCTTCAAACCAGAATATCTCGAATGGAGTTGACAACTCTCAAGAAGGGTCGCATTTTTCCACCGTGAGGGGGAAATCCCCCTTCTATAGGAATGAAGAATATCCAGGATTTTCTGACATTGCGGAATGTTCTTATCACTCCGAAACTCAGAAACTGTGTATATTGTTAAATTCCACGGTTCAATGAGATTGAAAGGAATGCAAGAATGGGGAAAGTAAATTTTTCCAACGACTCCTTCCAACTCTAAACTGAAATTAGGTTTAATAAGAAGCATTTATGAGAAGATAATAAGGAACTTTTGATTATGAAGGATTTCTCAAAGTTGTTTATAAACTTAAGTTCTAGTACTGCATGCTAAACTTTTAGGAAGTCACAGAAACAATTATTGTAGTACATTGTAATTTAGAGACGTCTGTCAAATACAAATCAAAACGTTTAAAAGTTTTTATATATTTTGTTTGAAATTTCAAGATTACGAATTTTTAGGTTTGAAAAATATTCTTAATGACCACTGAAGCACACAAACCCATGCAGAAAAATGCGTTCCGATTTCCTTCCACTAGAAGTGCAGAATCAGAGCTGTGCAAGCTTATTTTCATTTCAAATTATCTAAACCCCTTGTATTTTATCACTTAAAATTATTATATATCTAATAATTGAAAATATTATTATTTGAATGTGTGGTGATTAAGGAACCTACATCACAAC
Source organism: Cimex hemipterus (assembly GCA_039619505.1). Taxonomy (NCBI): domain Eukaryota; kingdom Metazoa; phylum Arthropoda; class Insecta; order Hemiptera; family Cimicidae; genus Cimex; species Cimex hemipterus. The sequence continues at coordinate 18,752,860 of CM077102.1, forward strand.
AGGCCGCATCTCACGATTTCTGAATAATTATTATTTGATTGTGTTTTAAAAATTAAATTTGGTGTTAATACTACAATATTTCCGGATTTTTTATTACAAACACAAAAATTAATTGAGTGTAAATAAACCGTGTTTGTTTTAGCTATATTTTACAAAATTACACCTTATAAATAATTATCATTAAAATAAATAAACATTTCAAAATAGAATTTCCATTACTGGGAAAAACATTCCATCAAAATAAGATTAGAGATTATCGTTACTGATAATAATAATCACAACAGCAAGTGAATACCAAAGCTATGTTTATTTGATTTTTTTTATGCGATTAAATAAATAAAACACAATCTGTTGTTATCAAATGCAGAAATCGTCTACCAGGCAGAACCACCATAGAATCACAGAACGAAATATGCTCCCTCTGGTCCCAGTATTGGGTTGGTGTTTTCCTATTTGCTAATTTTTCTTCGTTTTCTTTTCCCAATACCCCTCTTTTTTCATCTTCTTTTTCTTCTCCTTTCTATTTATGCATATGCGCGCGAACGTATGTGCCACAGCCAAAACACATTTCTACACGAGAAGAACCAAGAACATGGGAATCTATGAACAAATTTCAACTACGTTTGGACACGAAGCTAAAAGTATTATGAAGGACATCGCCAGCAATGAGAAGAAACTCGCGTCGGCTACCAACCAGAGAACTTTTTTTTTGCTGAAATGCAGACAGCACAAGAACCTGAAGATGATCTCAATAAAGATCAAAACGTTGACACGATAAAGCAAATGTGTTTCTGAAACCTACATCACACCAGACCGCATCTCATGATTTCGGAATAAAATTGAACAGTGTTATTTCCTAGGCCATTTTTATTCTGGCAGCTACGATCAGAACATTTTCTTGTTATAGTTCTTCAGGCTGTATTTCGTTTGTTACATAAATAGCCACTCCCCATGGGCTATTGGTACTCCCCGGGTGTATGTACGATATGCTCTCAAAGAGAATTGTTCCCCGGGGCGTAAATGGCTTTCTTGGAGGGAAATGGCTATAGGCGTAAGTTGTGCGATAATTTTTCGTAATCCTTCTATATGTGTTTTAATGCCTCCCAAGTTCCATTGGATTATTATCTCGTTCATTATTATTTATGTGTGGCCTTCCTATTATTACGTTCTTTCTTCGTTGCTGGGTCTGGCTATCCGGGGTCTCTCCCCTTCGGCCAGCTCGGGGTTTTCTTTTTCTTTTTTTTTCCGGGAACTAGCGTAAAGCCTTCGTTCCCGGATGAGTCAGTTGATGTTTGACTCACGGACTCCTTCTCACAGCTATGTCTCTTGGATGTCTCTTCCACGACATCCATTAAAGAGATAAGGGGGGGGGGCTTTCTGAAGGGAGATGGGGTCGTGATGCCTTGTCTGGCATCAACTCTTTTTGTTGTGGGGTGGGTATTTCCACCCCAGTTGTTGAAGGATTGGTTCCCCCTGCCTGGAGGAGCTCTCTGGGTTTTCGACCCCTGCAAGTGCCGATAAACTGTCGGCGATTTCTAATAGCAGACTTTTTTATATTCTAGATTCGGCCAAGATGCTTACGTATCATTCGGTACAACTCGAAGGGAGAATCTCCTAAGTCACCCTCTTTCTTTTTTTAAAATCCAAAATCTGACGAAATTATTCCTCTTCCTAGCCCAATCTATATTCTGTGTGTCCTCTATTATTTTCTCTTTCCTTGTCCGTTTTCTCTTCAAAGTGGCAGCCGGATCAAACGTTTCAAAGTGGTAACGTTCTGTTATCGTCCTACTTGTGATTGCTCCTGTCCGAGTGGTGATATTCGCCTTACCATCACCGACGGGATCCAATGAATAAGCTAGTGAATGATCCCTATCCACGGGCTTACTGGCATTGTGGCTTTCCGGGTGTACACATTATTTAAATGAAAAGGAGCAAGCTAATTTTCAGGTTGGTAGTTAGCTATCCTATCACCCATTGTCGGCCAGTGGGGCTGCCACTAAGGTAGACCGACATACATCCCCCTCTGGGACGCCTAGGACAGGAAAAGGAAGAGATTAATTTTGGGAAAGAGTAGTTATGGAAAAAAAGGTAAGGTTATGCAGTTAGTATATGGCATGGCAAACTAAGGATAGCCACCTTGTACCGGAGGGGTGCACGGAAGCAGTTTAACCTCATGCCCAGGAGGATTGGGTTATTCTAGGGGAAATTTAGCTCTGATCTTGAATAGTTATCAAGATGGGAGGCTCAGCTTTATATACTGCTGAAAAAACTAATTAATTAATTTTTTAAAATAGGGTTAGTCATAGAGAGGATACTATAAGATGTGAATTTTACACTAAACTGGATTTTTAAAAAAACTCCAGCCGAATAAAAAATTTGAAATTTTCTCAGTGTTGAACTCAGAATTATATCTATATAAAAATGTGTTATCTGTTCAATTTTTCCTTCAAACTTATGGGGGAATTACGCCTTTTTATCACTTTTTTGCTGGGAAACAATCACATAAAAAGCGAAGACTTGTACCATTTTCACCTTCAACCATGTCTGATTTTTTTTTTTTTTTTTACCCCCCCCCCTTCCTTTCTCTTTTATTTTCTCTCTCCATCTTGGTCTTTTTTGTGTGAATCTGTTGTTGGTGGGAATCCAAAAATTCTGACTAAAAATAATATTAATAGTAATAATAGCGAGCCAGGGAGGATCATTAATAATTAAACCCTGTATTATTCTTAACAATTCGAAACACCTTACATTTCAATTTACTCCATTATATTTTTTATTTCTTTATAGATGACTGACATAACTTTAAAAGTAGGGGATGTTTCAATTCATGCACACAGAGTGGTACTTGCTTCAACTAGCCCCTATTTTTATGCAATGTTTAATGGTGAGTTTCCTTTTTAATCTGTGATATCTAATAGTACACTTACTGCTTAAATAAATATATTATTATTTTAAGTAATAATGGGTTTTCACTTTAGTTATTCAGAATTATTTCATTGGACATAGGTCTTCACTTAGCCCTTTTTCAGATGACATGGCTGAAAGGGCGTCAAGGGAAGTTGAACTCCATGAGGTGGATGTCACCGCATTGCAACGACTAGTCGATTTCGCTTATACCGGAGGGATTCTCATAACTGAAGACAACGTTCAGGTAAGTGAACTTCCTTCGAACGAATTTCCTTGAATACTGCATATGATAAACTAGGAATTATTCAGGTGCTGCTTCCGGCTTCGAGTCTATTTCAAATTTGTTCGGTTAGAGAGGCATGCTGTGAATTCTTAATGAAACAACTTCATCCTTCAAACTGTCTTGGAATCCGAAGCTTTGCAGGTAAGTAAATTTATATCAATCGTACGAACTTTTAATCAGAATTTGAAATTAAATCAAAACCACAAATACAATTTTCTTTGGGTTGTAACTGAATATTGAATCTTAAAAAAATATATTTACTTAAAAAATTAAGTGAAGTATTGCTAGACTTTTATATTGTCTACTTTAGCTTATTAGCTCTTTAATAGTTTATATGATGAAAATTTTCAACAGCACATTATCTCAATGAAACCTAACATTTAAATCATTTGAGGTGTGAAATAATTGTTATTGTTAAATTTAAAAATGATTTAATCTTAAAACCTGTGAACTCCTACAAATTTCTTTCACTTGCATAGTTCAATATTTTCAATTTCAAGGTGATAATTATATTTTTTTTTATGTTTGAATATAATTTGTAGAATAGTTATAAATTGCATGTTGAGTACATTAGTTTAAACTTGAAAAGACCAATTATGTATTTCTTTATTAACATATTTCTTATAGATGCTCACGCATGTAAAGAGCTTCATAGTCGCTCTCATAAGTTTGCTTTGAGAAATTTCAAGGAAGTAATGAATACGGAAGAGTTTCTTCTCCTTCCTTTTTCGGAGGTAAATTAGCCTAGCGGAAATAGTATCCTTTTTTTAGAAGTAGGCATAGTTAATTTAAAAAGAACTTAGTTTATTAGAAAATGCATGTTGCTTCTTTTGCCAGGTAGAAGAGTTAATTTCCAACAACCAGCTAAACATTGCATCCGAAGAAAAAGTATTTACTGCAGTCCTCAACTGGGTCAAGCATAATGCAGCAGAGAGAGTTCAGTACATAGCAAAGGTATAAAAAATTAGAATCTAGATTAGCAAGCTTTGCTGACCAAATACAATCTCCCTTGACAATTAAAACATGTTTGTACAAAACTATTCAGGTTATTATTTAAATATTTCAGCTTCTAACACATGTACGATTACCATTGATGTCAAGAGAATTTCTAATGTCAACTGTCTATACGGACACACTAATAAGAGATAATCCAGAATGTAAAGAATTGTTGTTTGAAGCAATGAGATACCACTTGATGCCTGAACAGCGATCCCAATTTGTAAGTGAAAGGACTTTGCATCGACAGCCTGAAGGGATTAAACATTACGTATTTGCCATAGGTAATATTTTGTAATCACAATGTCAAAATATATTGGTGATAAAATAACATTTAATATGTTTAACAGGCGGAGGAAGCCTATTTGCAATACACAACGAGTGTGAGGTTTACAATCCAAGGGCTGATCGGTGGTTTCCAATTGCTCCGATGAACTGTAGAAGAAGCCGCAGTGCTGCAACAGGCCTGGGAAGAATGTTATATGTTGTTGGCGGGTAATTTTTTTTTTTTTCACGATTTTGTATACAACAAAAATGCTATTAGAGCATATCATAATTTTGGACAAATGATAACCAGCACACTTTTTGGAATATGTTTTATTTTTTCATTTATTAAGGGCAGGCAAATTACATTGGTCATTGTCTTTCTCGAATTTTAATCTTACTAATTTCTTTCCTATTGCTCTGTACCTTAGCACTTCATCAATTGTGGATAAAATAACAAACACATACCCAAAAACAAGTTGAGATAGTCTGATTAGCATTCTTAAGGCCCCAAAGTACCGATATTCTCAGGATAATTAGAGAGTAGGTAATAAATTGCATTCACATTTTCACATTACCCTAAAGTACTCGATATTCCTGAGGACAATTATGAATAAACCCTGCCATACACACTAATGAATTGCACACACAACAATTCATTCACACTACCCCAGAAAAATCTATATTTCTCAGGGAAATTAAGGATTGGCCTTTCCATTCACACAAATAAATACATTACTCCAATTAATAAAATCTCCCCCTCCCTAGTAGTGTCCCAAGGACAGGCCATTGGTCAATAGGTCATTCAGGATGTTGTAGTTCTTTTTTTGCAATCTTTTATTAATCGGTCTATTGTGATAAGTTATCCACACAATGGGCATCTATATGATCTCCCCCCCACCCATTAGAAGGTGCCTGTGTGTAACTTGTGTATGACCTATACACAACCTCCTAATTAAGATCTTATCCCTTCTAGGATTTAATTCGTAACTACAAATTCTCTATAATTGATATGCAAAACCTGAAATGATACAAGTAATTCATTTTGAATTAAAGTTCGTCCTTTAAGAAATTAAATGAATTTTCACACAATCTTTATTTTATATTATTATTCTTTATATGTTTAATGGATTTTTATCACCTACTTTTAAGCTTGCTCACTCTGGTTATTGAATGTCATCATCTTCAATCTCTTTTCTTGAAACTGCTAAATATCGTCAAAACCATTGATGGTACCTTTTCCATGATTGTATCTTTTGTACATTGTTTCTGGGGCAATGATGACAGCCTGCTCTTGAAAAGTGAAATGATATATCTTACCTCATTGCACCACTTGTATTTACAATTTATATACAATTACAATAAAAAATGATTTATTTTTGTATTTTTTCGTATTATTTCAAGTGTGAGTGATCAAGTGATCAGTTTAACACGTGCTCACTGACTCATAGACCAAAATCCACCACCCACAAACTTTAACATGTCTAACAGACAAAAACCAACAATAGGTGGGTCAGAGTGTTCGTAGATGATGAAGTTACAATTTTGAAAATAATTGTCATTTTCAAAACAAAAACAAAAAACTAATAAATCATAACAATATTTGAAAACAGATCAATATTTTTGAGTTGAAATTTTCTAAAAATGAAAATATATAGTTTTATATAATATTAAATAAACTATGATTAAGTACGCTCTTTCACAAACTAGGAAAAATTCCAAATTTTGAAGTTAAAAAGTACATTTTTGGTGAATTTTCAGTTGTTCTTTTTCAGGTATGATGGAGCAACAGATCTAGCAAGTGCCGAATGCTACAACCCCCTTACCAATAAGTGGACAAATATTACATCAATGGGCACAAAACGGAGCTGCTTAGGTAAAATTACTATTTTAAATTTGAATACAAAAAATTATTTGAAGATAAATTTTACTAAATTTTAATACTAGAATGTGTAGTTCAAAGCTAGAGTGAAATTATCAATTTTTGTGTCTAATATGACTATTGTGAAATTTTCGTTTTTAGTTGCAATTTGGTAAAATTTGTTCGCAATATGATTAACAAAGTATATTTTGTAGTTAAATATATTTTGTAATTTTTATGAAGATTATCAAAATGACAAACTTGAACAATAAATTTGAAAGATTTAATACATAATTATAGTAAATGGGTTTTCTTAGGTATGTGCAGTTTTGATGGGCTCGTGTACGCTTGCGGTGGGTATGACGGTGCTTCTTGCCTCAGCAGTTTAGAAAGGTATGACCCTCTAACAGGAGTGTGGAGTTCCTGTCCTGCTATGAGCACAAGGAGACGATACTGTCGAGTAGCTGTCGTAGGTACGTCATGATCCCTACATACTTAATTACTGTTTCACTGAGACTTTTCGTTTTAGACAACTGTATATATGCCCTTGGTGGATACGACTCGACAAATTATCAAAGCAGTGTAGAACGACTAGACCCAAGAGAAGGTCTATGGACTGGTATGCCTAACATGACTTCAAGGAGGTCGAGCTGTGGTGTCGCTGCTGTCGACAACATGATATACTGCATTGGTGGAAGCGATGGTACTGTGTGTTTAGCAAGTTGTGAAAGATTTGACACAAGGAGAAATGCTTGGGAATCAGTTGCATCTATGCATTCTAGAAGGTAAAAATTCTATAAATTTTAAACAAGAAATAAAAAATTTATAACACTATTTTCAGGTCGACACATGAGGTGGTCAACTGTAACGGTTCATTAATAGCTCTAGGAGGAAATGATGGCTCATCTTCTCTTAATTCTGTCGAATGTTACAATATACAAGCAAATAAATGGACTATCTTAGCACCAATGATAACCAGAAGAAGCTCTGTAGGTGCTTCACTTCTCGAATGCTTTAAGCTGGAACATATTGTTCAAAAATTACCAAGGAATGCTGCCGTTTAAGCCTAGAAAAAACTATACTTTTAAAGCTTAAAGTATAACTTTTATTCTAAAAAAAAAAAAAAAAAAAAAACTGAAGCAATTATAACTCAGGGTGGCAAAAAGCCACGCATATAGAGACAATGATACATTAGAATATTTTATCAATAACTTGTAATTTTCAAACTGCCAGTAAAAGAAAAGAAATGAGGACCAACAAAAGTCAATATCATTTCATTTTGGACTTTACACTTTTATAACACAAAACTAAATATAACGTTATAAACTGTTACATTAACAAAATGTCTTCATTGGAAAATATTAAGATAATTTTAAGCTTCCATTTTTATAACAATTTCAAAACTTGTAAATAGAACTTTGTATTTTTACATAAAATTTTGTTTATAATTAAATTCTTTTTATACATAACTGGACATATTCCTTGATTGTAGATAATTCTAGACTGGTACTAATAAACTTAACATATTTTTGTTTTCTACAAATATTTTTCAATATTAAACTGTAGTTATTGTTAGAAATTGTATTACATAATTATAAATTATTGTACCTGTCAGATCCTTGAATTAACAATTAAAAAATAGAAGGGTTGGCTGATAGTACACCAATTATCTAAAATTTAATCAGCTATTTAACTAATATTGTAGCCAGCTAGGTAGGCTTGACTTTTTTTTTAAATTAATACATTTTTCCTTTTTTTTTTTTATTTTACTTGTAAGAAGTACGTTTGATGAGAGAATGTTTTTCTAATTTTGTTTGGGTTTGTATGGGAGAATGAGTAACGGTCATCCTAAGCCACAAGGTAGGATGTAGCATTGATGCATTTTTGGATATCTGAAATTTCTAGAACTCATTTGAGTCGAGCCTGTTTATCCAATTTTTCTCAATGGGTAATGAACACTACTCACCTAAAATGAAACAAATTCACTTACACTTCAATTTTACTAATCAACATATTTCACCCTTTACAGAATAGACAATATTGTGAACCATGAATAGCTCAACAAAACGGGGAAAACCAAAGGATGAAAATTAAAATTAATTTTTTATGGCAGTAAAATCACTACAGTAATCTCTTAACATTCACGGGGGTTTGGTTCCTGAAAATTACCGTGAATGTTAAATCCGCAAATGTTTGAGTCTATTTTCCTATGTTATAAGGGGGGTTACATTCCATGACTGAAAAAATTGTTTTAAATCAAAAGAATATTTTTTTATTTCGTTGATGAAAGAGAAATGAAACCATGAAAATACGGCACGTCACCCATGCTTTGGTGTTTGATCTCCAAAAAACTGGGAGCTCATCTTTATGTTTTTCCTTAAGGGCTCTTGGATGTGTAGATCAGTGCCTTTAACTTGCGATCACCAGATGCATTTGCACAAAGTAATAAGCTGATACGAGCATCTGTGGCCGCCTTAAATCGTGGAGCTGTTCTTTCTGCTTTTGAAATGAATGTCTGATTCCGCATCTTCTTCCAGAAAAGTCCCGTTTCATCAGCATTGAAAACTTGCTGAGGTGAGTATCCGTTGTTTTCTATGATTTTTTGGAGTGTCGGTGGAAATTGTTCCGCTGCTTTATGATCTGCTGATGCTGCTTCCCCAACTAATTTCAAGTTGATTGAGATGTTTTTTGAAATTGTCAAACCACCCTTTGCTGGCTTGGAAATCAGAATTTTCATTAATCATATCATGTCATTTTTTTGTTTTAGCTCTTATCAATGCCGAGCTCAAGGGCAATCTCTTTTGCACCATGTCTTCTATCCATAATCCTAATGCTTTTTCAGTTTCTTCCAGCCCTTTGTTTCGAATTTGGCACTCTTTTTGCTGACACTGAAGATGCTGCTACACTGTCCCTTATAGAGGTCTCTTTTAACTTTATAGAACAAACAGTTGATTCAATTTTTTTTTACTCAAGTGTTTTTTTTTGTTTTTTTTTAATGGCCTCATGAACTTTGCATATCTAGCCAGACTATGTAATAGTTTGTTGCGTATTCGTTTGTTGGGGGGAAGGGTATCGTGAAAAACAAGGGCCAGAGGCGACGGCAGGAATCGAACCCGCGACCGCGGGGTCTACTAGCCGAGAGTCTCTCACGCTAACCATTCGGCAACCGCGGCCCCCCTTACTCAAGTGTTATTTTTACACGAATACACAAGTCTGACCTTCCATGAATGTTAAATCTTACCTCATTTTCTCATGCGCGAATAGTGAAAACTGCAAATGTCAAATCCGTGAAGGGGTTACTGTATTGTGTAAATCTATGTTTTAGTTGGTCCTAGTTGACCAAAACAATTATTCAAACTGATTTATAATTTTTATGCAAGATCTTGGTTGAGATGAAATATCAATATCGCAAGCGGGACTCAAATCCATGGCCTTCTGCTCGACAGGTAGTTGCTTTAACTACTTGAGCTATCATGTTCAGTCTACCGAGAGACCAACTAATCTCACCCTATAACTTTTTTAAATCTCCCTTTTTGCCGTATACTCAAATTTCATGTAATCATTTGGATTCTCAGTTAACATGGGTAATCATTAAATAGTTAAACTCTTCTAGTTCATATTTAACAAAGATTTTATTCACCAGTTCTGTTTTAAATGAATAAGGGAAAGGAGCTAATTAGATGAAAAACAATTAGTAATAACTTTATTAGTGTAGAAAATATACAGGTATAAAAAAATTGATGTACAACTCCGAAAAAAAAACCTAATTGAGAACAACAAATTTGATAACACTATTTAAAATTAAGAGGAATTACAAAGAAAAGTTGTAAACTAAGGCTGAATTAACAGCATTTTATTTATGTAAGAAAAATGTGCAACCTGTTGAACACCACCAGTTTTGAAACTATGTGACATGGTCGCATCAATAGACAGGTAAGGAAAACAATCACAATAGAGGAGTATAAAAGATCATTACTGGAATGAAAACCCACCCTGTGGTACACTTGTGTTTGCACAGAACTCGAGTTGCTCGTTTGAAAGGTTTGGTACATAGGGTTGGCCGTCGTCTTCATCCTGAAACATAAGAGAATTTGACGGTATCTCAATTGATTCAATAACTAGAAAAAGCCATAGTAGCTACCTTTCTCCTTTATTTAAGCTAAAAAGTCCTTTGACATAACAAATCTTATGATTAAAGCTACACATATTTTACTACCAATTTGCTAGGAAGTATTTTGAAAATATGGTGGGAGCGAGTGAAAACTTTACATATTACAGGACAGAATTTAAAATAAATTTAATAGAAATATTAATGCTTGAAAAAATTTAATTTTGAATCGTGTAATTTATAACTTCAAAAATATTACCATTAATTTAAAAAATTTAATACTTTCAGTCTTTTTATCCTATAAAACTCCTATAACAATTAATTAATTAAAGAGCTCAGGCAGGGCCAAAATTGATGATATTAAAAAGTTAATAATAATAAATTAAATATTTCTGAAACCACTCTAGATAAAAATATTTGTACTTTTTTACATGGTAGGCTATTTTGACTCCACATTGGACGGAGTTGTAATAAGTCATTTCTTAAAATTTGGTTAACTATTGGGCTGGTACAAAAATGATGTAGGTTTTTTGAAAAGGCAGTCAAATTTTTTTTTATATTTATAAATATTTTTCATCATCTTTGCCAATATGTGATAAGTGCTTTTATTACAGAGACATAAAAATCTTTACATTGGCTTTCAATACTCTATTCAAAATGCCTTAAAAAACTGGAAGTCTATGAACAAGAGATGGGGTAAATATGGAGGGTGCGGTATCGTTTTATCCTAAATCATTAAGTTTCCACAGGGTAGGCATTGCGACAAGTCGCCTCTCATTATCATATGAAAAAGAATTAGCGCCTTAAGGTTTACCTATGCTGGACAAAGAGGTAGGCACTATCACATACATTTAGTCAATTTTTTAGCAAAATTTCTCCACTGTGAAGTTTCTTCATAATTGAGTAAATTATAATGAATAAAACCAGCAATGCAAAAACAGCCACTATTACATTCGTTGAGTGCAGATTTGGTTTTGGGAAGTTTATAGCGCTTCAACCTTGTCCCACTACTGACTTGAGTGCTACATGTTAACGTACAGAATCAATTTCTCATCACACATGATGATTCCTTCAAAAAATGAATGAATTTTATCCCTTAAGAAGTAATTAAAATACCTAAAAAAGTGACTAGTCTGTAAGCGAGAGGTTGTAAGTTTTATTACTACTTGTTACTGTAAGGTAAGTTTCATATCTTAAGTCCTTAAGTTTCCACAGGGTTAGCACTGCGACAAGTGGCCTGGCATTATCGTGAAGAAGAATCAGCCCCTTACAGTTTACCGACTGGACAAAGATGTTGCAGTTTCCCATGCGTTTTGTCAATTTCTGGGCAAAATTTCTTTACAAAATTCAAAAAATTATAGTGAACAACCCCAGCAATGGTGGCAAAGATACTAGGAAGTGGGGTTTGTGTGCCCCAGGCACTGCAGCCTTCTGGCTTATTGTACCTTGAACAACCCCAGCAGTACATCCCCAAACCTTTTTAGGGTGCACATTTGGTAACGGGAAGTGTTTTGACACTTCACCCTTGTCCAACCACTAACACTACACGTTATCCTGTAGAATCAATTTCTCATCGCACGTTGTGATTTGATCAGAAATGGATCGTTTTGGCTGCTTAAAGAATTGATGAGCAAATTTCAAAGTGTAAGTGCCCGTGTGCCAGTTCAACATGAAATTTCAAAGCGTCAGTTTCCTGAGCTTTTGTTAGTTCGAGCGGTACTAACTTGTCAAACTTACTGATTTTGTCAATTTGCTCTAGATGGCGACCAACACTTGGGTCGTCAACACTAATCACTTCTGTAATTTCTTGCTGTCTTGTCTGAATTTTCTTCAATAAATGTTTTGAGACGGTCATTGTCCACAATAGGTGGCCTACCAATTGACCTTCCCTTTCTATGAGGTTGAAATCTCCAAGACAAAATCTATGAAACCATCGCTGCACTGTGCATTCATTAATTTTTCCCATCCCCCAAAATTGTATTGATTTATGAGCGGTTTGGGCCACACTTAGCCCAAGTTTAAATTCATTCAAATAAATTTGGAGAAAATATAGTTTGGACAAATTTAATTTTGCAGGTCCTCCTCATAAAATTCAATATAAACTGCTTTGTATAAAATATAAAAGTTGAAGGTATTTATTATAATCAATAAATTAGATTTGAGCATTTGGCTTTGTTTATGTGCAAAGCACCTGCAAAAATAAACAAACTTTAAAAGCCTGCATTTAATTTGCACCAACCCATTATATATGCTGTAAGAGTTAAAAAATATGATAAAGAGTAGAAAATAAGTTTCACTAGAAAATGTACCAGATTCATCTAACCTACCTACTTTTATAAAAAATATAAAAATTAAAAACTAACCAATGCGTTGAAGTATTTATCAATAATGGTTGCACACTTGTTGTAAATCTGTTCATTTTCATGCTGTTGTAACTCTTCGATCTTGTCGACTCCTCCACTCTCTTGTACCATTAGGGCAATCCTGTCGAGCTCGTTATTGTTCTGCGCAACCTGAAATTCGGCAGAACAAAAAATAAAGTTACCAAGCCTGTGAAATAAATTCCATTAAAGTAAAAATACCTGTAAGATGTTAGCGAGGGCATCCAGAGCGAGATTAACTATCTTATATTCCTTGCTGTCCAAGATGTAGCACAGGTGGGGAATCACCCCATGGCAAATAAGACTGGCGACTTGCTGTGGGCTTCCACCAGATGTTAGATTTGTGACAGCCCACGCTGCTTCTTTCTGGGATTTCAAATCACCCTGTAAAATATACAAATAAATTTTTGTGTGGCGCGCAAAACAACCATGCAAAATGGGAGAATGCAGTAGTGGAGCAATTTTTTGAGGAATTTTTAAACCTTCCTCACAACTCACCAAAAAAATTCACCACCTCACAAAAAAATCAATTCATTGACATACGTACTTGGGCTAAGGTAATATGAAAAAGGCTGTAAAAGGAAGAGGTAAATTTCAGACATGTGGTGGGGCTGCTGGGATGATTTTAAATAATATAATATTACGAAATAAGAAAAATGAATAAGAATCACATTACTATTTTATTTATTCATTTTATTTATTTTTTTTAATAGACTTAATCACCACAATCCAGCATTGACACTAAGATTGCAAAAAAACTTCATTAAAAGAAGATAGCAGCACCAACGGCCAGATTGACAGAGAAGCTCTCACAATCAAGTGCACTTTTGATGGGTGGCCCTCAGAAGATCTGATGCATAGAAGGGCCATCCTCACCCAATTAAGTGCCCTAAGTATGCCAAATTGACACACATACACTTACTCTTGGGCCAAAGCCTGTGTTTGGGTCCAGTATGGGGAGAAAGGTTGCTCGACATGTCCGACCTAATTGGAGGCTGCAATTCCTCGGCTCCATACAGAGAATGCACAAGAATGCCACACAATTTGAAAATTGTACTTGAGCACTCGATACAGAGTATTCAGGCCCTCTGTTCTGATTCTTGAAAAACTGGGGTTGTTCTAGTGTATATATGTAGTAATAATAGTTGTTTTATTGACGTGTGTTTTAGTGTTTTTTTTTGTATGTGTCTGTGTTTTTTGACATTTTTAATACTCTACTACCATCCCCAAACTATTTACAAACTTTGCCGGCCTCAACAATCATACTGTAAAATATATAATATTTAATTTTTTTACCTTTCTCAGAACATCAAGTAGAGGAGGAAGTATGTTGGCATTGATGACATGTTCAATCTGTTCGACGTTACCAGCTGTTATGTTTGAAATGGTCCAAGCAGCTTCCTTAACCATATTGTTTTTCGGGTGTTGCAGGAGAAGTGCAAGAGGTTGTAAACCTCCAGCATTAATAATAGCATCGGTCTGTCACAAATGAACAAAATGATTACAAGATATAAATCATAAAATAAAACACAATACTTACTTGTACATCGTTCCCACTGACGATATTTCCAACGGTTCTCAAAGCAGGTGTAAGTACAGTAAAATCACTGCTTGATAAAAGTTCGACAAGTCTTGCAACAATTCCGGTGTCAACTACAGCTTGTATTCTGCCATTTGTTCCATCTGACAAATATGACAATGCCCAGCAAGCATCTCCTGCAGAACAAAAATAAACAGTCAGAATTTTTTTCAACTATTAACAATCCACAGTACAATTACCCAAAACTTCTTTGTCATCATAGGAAAGAAGCTTGCAGAGGTAAGGCAAGCATATTTTTACAGTGTTGAAATTCGGTGGTGGGTTTTTGTTTCGGCAGAGGTTTGACAAAGTCCAGACGATGTTTCTTAGGACAGGAATGCTTGTGTCTGGCTTAATAAGCTCAAGGATGGCCGGCATGGCATTACAATGTAATACAAGATCCCTTGTTTTGGGGCCATCACCTAGAATGAGAATTAAAAAATTAAAAACGTATTTACAAAAATATTTTCATGCTAAAATACCAGCAATGTTTCCGAGTGCCCAGACCGCTTGTTCAGCGATGTGCAGATGTGGGGATTTTAGAAGAGCGACAAATTTCGGAATTGCACCTCCATTAACAACAGCCATTGTTTGATTTGAATTACCAGATGCGACATTTGTAAGGGCCCATGTAGATTCAAACTGCAATGTTGGGCTGCACACACACAAAAAATATTTTTTTTTTTTTTTTTTTTTTGTCAGAAAATATAAGAATGCCCATAAGCCTTATGATAGTTTATGTAATTACTAACTAATTAGATTTAAAGCATGAGTTAGTAAAAATTAAAGTGATTCCTATCATAAAGGAAGGAGGGGCTCAGAGGGTCAGAAGCATTTCACAATACTTTTTCCAATTCAATCTCAAATAAAATTTTAATGTATTTAAATGTCATCAATTAATTACTAACTTGTGTGAATATGTCAGGAATTCGATAAATCTTGGGACGGCGTCGATGAGAACATCAATAGGTGGATTTTTCTCCCGGCTTAGAATTTTTCTAGCAGCCTGCGACGCTTGAAGTTGTACATTTTCATCATTACTGTAAAGCTCTGAAAAATATTTCTTTCAGTTTATGCTAATTCAAATTTATTAACGATTTCAAAATTACTTGCGAAAATTTCTTCGATCGTGATCGGTGGGGAGTTGCCAGTGGACTCCTGCAATGGGCTCAAAGGTTCATCATCGATGTGTATATTACGCCTTTTTGCAAGTTGATCATCTTTCTTCGCCTTTCTCAATTCGATGCTAACTTCATTTCTCCGTCGACGCAACTCCTATGCACACACATTAAAAATTATTACCATCATACAAATAAAACAATATATTTAAAATAAAACAAGTTACCTCAGAATCTTTGCCTTTATTTTTAAACGCACTGAGGCGGTTTGGCGCATAATTCTCTTGCGAAGGCATTCTGTGGACAAAAACTATTATTATCAGGTCCCAAATACAAAGTAGTTTTAAATTTTTTTAACAATATTTCACAACTTAGTTTTTACTAAAGATTTAATAGAAAATTCTCACACTTCTTTTCGACATACTTTCATATCACATAAATTAATGTTTTTTTTTTTAACCTCTCAAACAAATGATGGTTAAATTGTTTAAACCACAAGACTAAATATAGGCGTGAGGTTCCCATGGTGTTGTCCTTAAGACCACGACCTTACCTAATAATGATGAACCTAAGTATGGCCACCACTCATTGGTACGGGGAGTGGAAAAGTTAAGAGCTATACAAACATGGCTATATAAGCTGGCTCATCACCTTCCAAATTACATATTTTTTTAAATGGTTAAATTACAAAAAACATAAAATTATACATTGATGATATGGGAAGCATTCATTATTCCCTGATTCTCCATAAATGAGGTGGCTGTCTTCTGATTACAGGAATTATGTTATGAAGTCTTATCTCAGTTGAAGGACCACAATTTCAATGATGAGAAATGACAATATATACCATCATAATTATAAAAAATTTTCATTACAATGAATGAAATAAGACTTTCTTTGAAAGAAAAGAGTAGCACAACAAAAATTAGCGTTTTCAAAAGAAAAATTCTGAGTTGGATCTGCTGGAAGGAGGAGTTGAAGTGTTTGCCTGTGTTAAAAGAAAACAAACTGAAGTTTGTGAACGTTGATTGATCGAATATGTCAACACCTTCGAAGTTTGGAGATGCCCTTTGAGCACTAATTCCCAACAGGTAGAGTTACAATGCTGCTAGACCATTAATGAGTCGTCAAACAGTTTTCAATCTAGACAGTCTTTAGTGAACACAAATTTTTAACAGACATTACTTCAGACTCCACCTCGAAATCTATTTTCGAATCTGATAGTTACTCCAATTCTGGGAAACAAAAAATTTCAAAAGCTCATTGAGAAAGGAAAACACCCTCTTCCAATTGCCACAACTTGCCTGTGCGAATCTGTATTTTCCATCTAGACAGCCACCAAAACTAAATACCTAAGCTGTCTATATACTGTACCAGAAATATCTCCCCGTCAAAAATTAAAAACAACACATCCAAATGGTGCAAGCTAAAGCAGCCTCACTCTTCCCATTAACTCATTAACGTTCAAATTATTACTTTTGAAATTGGCTCAGATTTTACATGCTTATTAATTCCATTCTATCCAATTTGATTTTTGTTCTGGGTTTTGTAAATAAAGTTAAGCATGTCAATCTAATGTTTGTTTTCATAGTGATATCCCTCTCCATCAGCTAATTAGGAACTGGTTAAAGCTTATTTATAAAACTTTAATTTGCAACATATACTATAAACATCTAATTTGAAATATTTTAATGCGAGGGGGCCTGCTGACTAAAAAGTTTAGGAAGCCCTGGTATTGTGAGCACATTTAAACTACAAATGACACTTTATTAATAAATTCATATTGTATTCTATGCCTTTAATAATATTCAGCTTTGATGACTGGATGGCCAACAAACATTTCCCAAGAATTCGAAGAAGAATATAAGTATCGATCAACAATTGACTAGCTTTATAAAATGGCGAAGTGTGCAAATTCGAAGTATGACTAACACATTAGATACTGTACTGATTAGTAATTTGCTATTAAAAGTGATTTCTTATCAACATTCTTCACATGAAGTGTCCAAAATTGACAGTACGCTGATTACTTAGTTCTACAGAACATATTTGAAAATCTATTAGGGTAATGTGTTATTTCATAAATAAAAAGTAACTTTAAGAATTCAGTGACTTCAAAATCTGTAATTCGTGAATGCTTATTGTGTGAATTTTAGCTCGGCGCTAGGGCGTTTTAAGAAGTTTGTAAAAATTATCTCTGCATTTAGTGATAAAACTACAAGTGATTGCACTGCCTAAAAGTGGTTCCTCTTATGGATATACAAATGGTGATTAATATTAAAGCAATAAGGCCACATGAACCTTTTCTTGTTAGCTGCATCAAAATGCATGTTTCAAGGGATTCATATAAAGTCACTAGATCACTTTTGTCTTTGAAACGTCACTTTTGTCATATATTGAATTTAGATTTAAATATGAGTACCACATCCAAGATCAATGGACCAGCAACTTAAGGAGTATGCAAACGGAATTTTATCTATTTTGTTTTATGCATTAAAATGCATTATTGAAATTATATAATGTACACATGTAGGAGATGAGTAATAAGTGTAAACCTTTAATGTACGTACTAGCATAAATTCTTCAAGTTTTCATTGGGCCATTCAAGGTCACTAGATATTTTATCACTTTTGTCTTACATATAGAAAATACATTATGGCCAACTTATTGAATTTAGTGTCTATTATGAATATCCAAGAATTGACCAGCAGTATATTTCGTGTGTAAAATAAGAGTGAATTTCAAGTGCGAAAAATACATGATGAGCTTTATTAATAATTTCCTACTAAAAGAGAGTCGTTTCATAACAACCCAATAGATGTGCAGTGACCAAAATCGGCAGGTCTGAACATGAAACGCAGGACTACGCCTGACGTTAGTTACATGAGTAGAAGGTGTTACAGAACATTTTTACTTTTTTTTTTATCAAACCCAATTGAATCGTATTACATTCAACAATTCAAACAATATGTAAGCAATATGTCGAAATGTACGAGTCTAGGTATGGCAGTTGTAGCTTGTTAAATGTTTATCTTACAATAAATTTATTTTTGTCAATCCTGAAAGCGTTAAACCCTGAAAACAGGGAAATGCAGCGACGACACTGCCCTGGGATCAGTCGATCGAGCGAGGCCGATATCGCAATAGACGGATCACGGCCCACGGACGATCGTGACGAGGAAAATCTCCCGACTTTTTGATCAACCCTTGATTCTTTTCACATACCTTGTCTGATTTCCGAGTAGTCCCTGGTCGATGTAGAAAAGCGAGATCACTTGGAAAACACTTTTGGTGGGCGCGAGAACGTACAGCAGTAGACGTGAACAGGCTTGGGCCGAGAAGAATCGGTGCTCCAGCGGGAGATCCTGGTACTCGCCTCTCTTCCCCCACTTCCGAGTGCAACGGATTTTCTGATTTCGGCTAGTTTCAAATTTGAATTTTTTTCCTTACGCCATACGTTCACTTTGAGCTCAATTTAACCACTGATTTTGCACTAAAGTTTTTTTGCTCACTTTTATAAAGAAATAAAGTCAATTTTTAACCGTTAAACTTAACAAAAACCACACGTTTTACTTGATTCACAACCAGTATTCAATTGCAATTTTCTTATTTAAAAAAACAAACTATTTAATGGAATTTTAATCGACGTGATATGATTGACGTGTTTATTTTGAATTTGCTCAACGGCAACCAAATGATCATGGTCTCAATAAAGGAAACATGACGTTACCTCCTCGTCACTGAGTTCCAAAGTAGAAGGTCAATAGACAGCTAAAGTCAATAATTTTTTTGTGGGCATTGCCTAGAATCGAATTTATTGTTGAATTTGAATTATTGATTTATGAGTTCATTGTAGCAAGGTATATCCATTTTATATAGTTTTACATCAATACCATATTTATTGTATTAAGTTCTGGAAGGAATATGTTTGAGAAAATAAAAATTTAACTCCACTGTTGTCATCCTTTACCAAAAAAAGGACACTAGGCGGAAATAAGCTAGTAATAAATGAGCTGTAAGGCCTTTTTCAGACGTAGCAGTATGATTGTTTTAATTAAGATGACTGGTTGAATGTTGTGGAATACTTTGTTTGGCTGATTTTATACCAGGCAATTTGTGAAATTAACTTCTCATTCCACTGGGTGGTCAAAACAATGTTAGAATCTGATCAACAAGAAGAGAAGCAAAGAAGGAGGAAGGGGCATCGGTGGCCTGAGGTTGACACGATGCTCATCACTGTAAAGGACTCGAGTTCAAACCCAACTCACAAATGTACATGGGTTCATATAACCCTGTAGTTGAAATTTCCTCGTTAAATGAAAGAAAGAGGCAACCCAGTAGAAGAAAAGTATGGGCTCATTCAAACAGTTAACGGGAACTTTCACACAACTTTCCTTATGCCACATACCTTCGAGTTTCACTTAATTTTAATTTTGTCACTATACTCCTTGCACCTTGCAGAAATAATGCAAATTTTTTCAATAAGATGTTTCTCGATAAAACAATCAATTGTATGTAAACTCAGTTGACACAACTAGGCAACTCGTACAAAGGATGAATGCCAAGTTGTGTCTTGTGCTATTTCCAAGTAGGAATAAAAATACGAGTGACTGTGTTTGAAGGGGTTCGGGTGTTTCCCAATCGTTTGCTACTGGCTACTTGTTGAATCAACCACCTAGTATGAATCTCTAAAGAATTAAAAAATAATATCTAGGCGTCATTTTTTAAATTAAAACTTTCTTGGAATCATCAACTATAATGTCATTAACTATGAAGCCTTCGTGGGAAAAGCTGGGGAATAAAGATTTCTGCATGGTTGTGCACAGCAGTTTTCAGGCCTATGCTTCTCTGCAGATCGGTGGTTTGCTGACCAAAGACATAGTGACCCGAGCTAAGGGTGGTCAGGATCATCAGTACTGCCCAGAGACTAGCATATTTTAGCATTACTGGGGTTCTGTTCTAGAAGTCCTGAATCTACCCCCACTGTCTTCAACCAGGGAGAGTTTAGGAGCCACAATTTAGAGCCTAAGACAGGGACATGTTCCAATAGCTTACCTGCATAAAAAAAAGGAATCAAAACCTTCAGAAAATACTTAAATAAGGCAAAGTTCTAGACCATGACCCTAAAAATTAGATTTGTTATTAAAAAAACATTAAATTAAAATACTCAATAGAGCAGACTGAAAGGAATCTCAGTTAATGCCAATATCAGGTACAAGGAAGGGAATTAGGAGACTGATAGGTGTTCTGACTGGCCACTGAGAAGACACCTCTTCGTAATGAGTATCCTACCCTTCTGCGAAATAAAACAAGAAATGGCAAGGCACAGATTGTGATAGGTATGCTAGGTCTAGATTCGAAATCTTTGAGAAGGAGAGGACATCACCAAATCACTCCCCGAGATAAAATGGTCCAAAATCTTGGGGTTTGTGAACAAGTCCAAGAGGTTTATGCAGGACACGTGAGCCAACCAAGTCCCGGACCTTTCAGGGATGGGGTACGAGTCTACACAGGCAGTCTCAGTCGCCCACCCTGAATATATATTATATATATAGAAATAAACTAAGGAGTAGAATTCATTTAAGCTTTGAGAAATATGTCACTATCTTTAAGGCAGAGACTGGCTATTGATCACTGACTGTATAAGAGAGATCAAAAGGCTGATAATGCCAACAAAAGAAAAGCCATCTACTTGTACAGCCAGGCTTTACTTTGGTAAAGGTTACTACTTCATCGGAAGTAAAGACTAGAGTTGTTTGCTATCAAGACCTTGTCAAACACTAGGAAAACCAAATTTTCCCTTGATTTTTGGATAGAAGGGCAGACCTTTGTACCATTTTGCCATTTTTAGTATTTGGTCTGTGTGATTTCTTTGATGTCAACTCATAAATCTAGGTCTTTTTATTATATATATTTTATTTTGTAAGTCAGAAGCGAAATTTTGCCTCATTAAAAACTTTTTATAGCTTACAGCATATGAAACAATTTATTTTTTATAGATTTAGGGAACCCTCGTGTTGATTTGACCAGGTAGTGAGAAATTCTCCTATAAATAATATATTCTATCATAAAGAATATTTTATTATGTTTAATCTTCTATTCTCATTGCATGTTTTATATATTTGCACAAATTATTTATTTATTTTTAAAATATATTTTATACAGATGGAAGACCCACAGAAAAGCCTGAGGGAGCTGGTCGGGATTGAGAGCCTAGCCGAGGAGATTTTACGTGACAAGGCCGAAGTCGTCAGTATCGATAAAAAGAGAAACAGCAATCGTGAGGGAATAAGGCAATTGATGAAATCAAATGAAAAAAAGACCTGGATGACTCTCGGGCCCATACTAGTTAAAATGCCCTCTGACAAAGTCAGAAACATGCTAGAAAAAGACCAAAAAGTCCTTGACATTGAGATAAACAAGGTTAGAAGCGATTTGAAAGTCAAAGTGAACAAACTGAGAGATTTAGAGTACAACGATCCGCTCAAAGGGTTCGATCTGAAACCGCTGAGCCGGCAAGAAATGTCAGCAGTTGGTCAAGCTCTTGGTAGACATTCATAAACAAATTATGCAGTAATGTATAATTATTTATGTATATATTTTTGTATTGCTTGTGTAAATAAATTTGTTTATTTAAATAAATTGATTTTTTCTTAATTTTTTACTCTGTTGTGTCCAAATGTTACTACTGATTTTCCTGGAAGTTTTCTGTCTTTTTTTAAATAAAATATTGAAATCTTCTCAAAACAAAATAAAGATTGTTAAAAGTTGTTAGAATGTCAGAAATATGCTTTAAAAAAAAACAATAATTTGCAAAAATTTCAACTTTAAATTGCATTATACTTTAGTCAAAAGCTGAATCATTAGAACACACTTTTATTTTATTTTATTTACAGTAATACATTTTTGTGACTAACATTCGTGACTAGCATAAAGCTTTATTTTATTGCTTATTATGGTATTTTTAATTTTATGTAAGCTAGAGAAAAACCAATCAATATTAAGTTTATTCCCTTCCAGCATTATTCTGTTTGTTGTTGGTTTGACTAGGAGTAGGACTAAAAGTCTTAATTATCTTCTAATTAAATTGAGGTACAAGAATGCTTTTAGTGAACAATTTAATTTGTTTGGCAGGAACACAGTAGCCGAAAGGTTAATGTGATAGACTCGGCTCATAGACCCTGTAGTCGTGGGTTCGATTCCCACCGTCACCCCAACCCTTTTTTTCACACAACCCTTCCACCCTATCCAGCGTCACATATATACATGTCATTATGTTCCTTTGCTAATATGCAAAGTTCACAAGGCCATTAAAACAATTATGTGAACAGGCTATTCATTAATGCTACTCACACAGAGAAGCAATTTAAAAGAGAAGTTATTTTTTAAGGATGTGTACAATAATAACTATGATTAATAGCAACGAAGTTCATTTTTACAATATTTCGGTTTGAGCTGGAAACTGGGGTAGTCATCCCCTCTCTCAGAAGGCTGGATTTTAAGAAAATTATTGGCCTCCATACTGGTCACTGCCCCCTTAACACCTAAAGATGGGCGAAGGAGAGACAGACAAGTCGGGAGGAACCAGATACATCAGCACGTCTTCTGTAAACATGAAGCATTAGGCAGGCTGTTGGTTTCGAACCCTAAACCTACCTTACAGTGATGAGCGCTGTGTAAATGGCTAAACCGTTGGGGCCACCGACGCCCCTCAATCAATTCTCATACTTAAAGAGGCGCCAAGAAAGTGCTTAATTTAATAAAAAGTGCTCTTTCTAGGGATGACTATATTTTGTAAGGGGTCCTTATTGCAGAGGAGGAAACAATCTTTAAAATTATGGTAGCCAAGTGGTTAATATAGTCAGCAATAGACGTGTATTCAATTCCATATCCCTACCCCAAACTTAATCAAAATGGCATATTAAATAGCACTGGGCTATGTGCTAGATGCAACCCCAGTAAAAATAAATCATAATAATAATAATAATAAAAATCTGCACTGTTTGAATGGATGAACTAGTCTCATAATTTTCTTTCCTGAAATTGTTTGGTAGTATTATAAAATGTAATTTGGGTTATATATGGTGGTATTGTTATATCAGAGTAAGTAACTTTTGATTCAATAAATACTTCTGTATTATGCCCACACAACTTGCAACTTTAACTACAAAACTTACAAAAGCCCAAACACAGGAAAGAAACATTTTTGAAATGGATGTTTAAAAATAACAAAACTTTTAACATTTAGACTCAAATAAAGATATTCTAGTTTTTAATAACTTTACGTTTATTTAAAAATTTCAATGTTCTCATTTGTATGTACAATACAATTTAACGGACGGAACACACAACAGTATTAGTATTTAAAAAATTGTTTTAAATGTAGATATCGATAATAAAATTTTACAACAATGTTTGAAATACAATTTACAGTATAATATATACAATAGCAATAAATATTTAAATTTTACACAAAATAGAAAAATTCATATTTTAATTGATTATTTGCTTGTTTTGCACACAAATAAAATTACCCTAAATTTTTAGGATACAATGTACAAAAGTCAACCTAAAATCTAATTTATGTTAATCACAGCAAATACTATTAATATATTTGTTTTTCAACAGTCATTTTTTTGTTCATATTAAAGAATCATGCGACAAATTCGCCAGGTTTAAAAAATAAGTATGTACACTCAAAAGTCAATTTCCACTTTTCATGTTTTTTTTTTTGTTTTTTTTTGGCACCGATAAATTATTTATCACTTCAATCATCAGTTCGTTGTTGCTGTTACGTACATTCACTAATATGGCTACATGTCGCAAAAAAATAATTACTTCAAACCCTATATAAGTTCAGATACAAATTCAGGTTGGCCGTCCTTGTTCATCCTCAATTCAGACCTTGTCCGGAAGACATCTGCATTCTCTGGTACCTGGAATGTAGACCCTTGAAAGCCAAGAGCAGCTTCATACATCTAAAAACAAGATTCAAATTATTATTGAACGATTAAAACTTAAATACGATGGAAATTATTCGTACCTGTTGGCTGTGAGAACTGACGTTGTCCAGAGGCAAAACCGATCCGCCTAATGTGGCATAGTCTCCAGCTCCAAGGGAGAGCATAGTGTTGAGCGAGCTTCTTCGATTTGGATGTTGAATTGTAGCATACGTATTATCAACCTAATATGGTAATAGTGTTAATTAATTTGCTAATGAATTTTGAAAGGCATCGAGAGTGCAGCCTCAACTCTTGGATTTTCAATTGATCGAAAACAAATATTTTGTAAATGTAATCATAAATAATGAAATAAGATAAGATCTGTCCAGAGTATGTAAAGCAGTTGTTCCAAAATTTTTCCGTTTCTGGTGCCTGTAATATATCAGAATTTTTCCACTGTGCCCAAGTCAAAATAACTGTCTAACTCAGCATCAACTTTAGCAAATTATTAACAATTCATTTCCAATTCAGTAAAGCATTATAAATAATTAAAACTACTGACTTACTTGTGAAGTTGAAAAATTCACCTTTTAAAAAGCGATTACGTACTCAATAACAAAAATAAAACGGGAATAATTTTTTTGGGCAATACTTATGCGAGGCAATAAACTACACATTTGCAGTTCTCTCATCATTCATATTAGGGTCGGATCTTAGTTTTTAGGGTTTTATAAAGGGGGTTTTGTCTTTGGTTTTTTTAAGATTATAAACATAATATTTTCTATTTTCGTGGTGCCCTTGAAGAACAGTATCACTGGTTTTCAAAAAAAGTTGGAAAAGTTTTCAACAATTCAACTAATTTTTTATGTGGGTTTAATACGCAAATTATATAATACTTACAACAGATAGATCGACCGAGTCTCTTCTCTCCATTGTTGCTTGTATAGGAATTTGATTGTTCTCAGGTTCACAGAAGACCTGCATTGTCAATTCTTGCTCTTCGTAAAGTTTCAGTTTCCTGAGAAAATGACAAACACAAATAATTTAAAAAATTCTTGATTAAATTTTCTCAATCGTTAGCTAAAGCTTACTGTTCAATCCAAAGTGGGTTTTCTGTCGTGTTCAGGTCATCGATGACAGTCTTTTTAATGAGCATATCTGACTGTTTCATATCGACTGGTTCAGATACGATCCTTTAAAAGTAGAATAATGTAAGTAATAAATCAATTCTATACTATCACTTGAATATCACAAAGTTGAATATTTTTAAGCAGAATCTCGCTAAAAATACTAAATACTTTCTAACGGTACTTTAACAATTAAAAACAACGTACGTTTTTTATAAAGGAATTTTTTATATAAAATTGAAGTAATAAATATTTTACCAGTGTCGGAAACAGCAACAGACCACAATCACCGAAATACAACCAACAAATAATACAATTAAAAGGGCAATTAAAGCGGCTAGTGCAGGTTCAAAGGACGCTTCTTTAATTCCAACATATGCAGGCTGTAATATAAAAAACTCATTTTCTCACTGTCCAGTCGTTTTATTATTGAATAAATTTTATACTACTAACCACTACATTTTCTATGGCAAATCCAGCATAATGGTCTTTTAAAAATTCATACTCGGTGTCAAAAATCTTTAGTATGTCTGGTATTGTTGAAATAGTTAGGGACTTTTTATCAACAACATGCAAATACATGTCACACCTAAAAGTTAAGAATTTTTTTTATTTCTTATGATTTTTTTTAAATTTTAATCAACTTACCAGTCTTGCTGAATGCGACCAGATTCATCAACATGATATTTGATGTCATCAATGACAACCAATGCTTTTGTCGCATTGCTCAATTCCATTATTATTTGATTCTTTTCTCTGTGTACTTCTTCAGGCGGTCGAGATATAATAACACGGATAAGTTGTTGTTGTTCGTAAATCCATACCTAAAGTTTAAATTGACAAATTTAGCACACACATAAAGTCTAAGGTTTGTTAAAATACATACATTAACATAGGCTTTAGCCTCTCGATATGGAGGTGCTTTTTCTTTAGCGACAACTTCCAATTTGAATCGTTCCTGATTGTACTCAGCGACTAAAGTGGCAGTTGTTAGTTTTCCAGTGTCGCTGATAGTGAAAGGTTGCGGAACAACAGAGCCTGACGAAACATTTGCTCCAGCCCGATAAAGATGGGAAGTCAGGATGGAATACGACAAAGATCCATTGAGCTCAGCATCTTTATCGGTAGCCGAAAGCTGGGCAACAAATTCACCAGTCCGTGCATTCACTGATACACCTGAGGAAAAGTTATTATTGAAAATCCAGTGAAACAAGTGAGAGAAAAAGGTGTAGAGATAAGTGACCGTTAATGGATAATTATTCAGATATCGTGAGATGCGGTCTGGTGTGATGTAGGTATCAGGAAAACATTTTCTTTATCGCGCCGATGTTTCGATCTTTTATTGTGTTCATCTTCAGGGCCTGGGATTTACAAACATAATTTACATTTAGAAAATACATATAGAATTTGGAAAAGAGAATTTATACAATGCAAAATATATTCTAAATTCTATCAAAGTATTTCTACTGACTCAAAGTGTTTGTCTTCTCTGTGTATGTATTCAGTCAATGGCACAATTACACAGAAGACAAACACTTTGAGTGAGTAGAAATACTTTGATAGAATATATTTTGCATTGTATAAATTCTCTTTTCCAAATTCTATATGTATTTTCTAAATGTAAACTATGTAAATCCCAGGCCCTGAAGATGATCTCAATAAAAGATCGAAACGTCGGCATGATAAAGAAAATGTTTTTCTGATACCTACATCACACCAGACCACATCTCACGATATCTGAATAATTATGAGAGAAAAAGGTGAATTTACAAACCAGCATAATATTGAGATGTTTTAAACTCAGGCGCATTATCATTTTCATCTGTCACTATGACTTTAACATGAGCAAGTGATTCGCTTGGTTTTAAATCTTTGAGGTCAATGTTATCCTGAAAAAGTATTGTTTTTCTTAAAGCCAACTTAATTATTTTTACTATATTTCTTATTTTAAATATTTTCTATAACTTAAATTTGTACTATTTTATTCAACCTCAAGTTACCTTAGCCAAATAATAATCAGGATCATTTGTAGCTTTAATAAATAAGTCATAAAATTCTTTTTCTTCCCTGTCCAATGTTGAATTTGTTGAAATTGAACCATCAGTCTTGTCGACTAAAAAGAGGGAGCTTGTATCACCAACCAAATAATAATAGATCCTTGCATTGTCTCCTTCATCTTTATCCACAGCTTCCACTCGACCTAAGAATTTAAAATTTAAAAAAATGTACTCAGTTCTTTCTGTATAATATTGTTTATTACCTATCCTGGTGAGTGGCGGAGAGTTTTCTTTAATATAAAACATAATAGGATCTTTATTTGGGAATATAGGTGCATTGTCATCACTATCGAGAACAATAATTGTTAAGGTGCGCAGAGCTTCAAACCAATTTGGAGATCCATGGTCTTGAGCAACAAGAACCAGCTAAAAAACATAACACATAAATATAAAATAAAACAGTTTGTTTGGATCAAAGAAAAATTGTTTAAGCCAACTACCTGATATATTGATTTCATTTCTCTATCTAGGGGTTGTTTTGACCTAATTTCACCTGTATTCTCATCAATTGTGAAATAATCTGTCTCTTGTACGTTTTCATTGTGCATTTTAAAATGATACGTGACACGGCCATTTTCTCCAGAATCTCCATCAACCGCTTTTACAGTTGTCACCAAATTTCCGGCATCGCTGTTGTTCTACAATTGTTAAACGAATATATTTATAACCCTTGTGTTTATTGCTTAGAAAAATTCCATGTATTTTGCGTACTTCTTTAATGTAAACAGTTGAATTTCGATTTGAAGGTTCGACGAATGAAGGCTGGTTCATATTTATTGCTCTGACATTAATATTAATGACAGCATTGCTTACAAACTCCCCATCTGACACAGCGACCACTAGAGAGTAATTAGAACGACGTCCCTGAAGTGACAACCTTGGATATAAGGTGCCATTTATTGGATCAAGCATGAATACATCTGAAGAAAATTCAATAAACAATAACAAATATAATATTTAATTGGAAACTATCAAAAAGCAATACCTCCAATGTTTCCTGATACAATTGAATATGTTAAATTTGGTGATTCATCTTTGTCAGTAGCTTTCAGTTGAACAATAGGAGCAGGAGGTGAAATCGGAATTGTCTCGGCAATATTTGCTGAGAGTTCATGCTGAGAAAACTGAGGCGTATTGTCGTTTACATCAGTGACTTTTATATGCACCTTTAAAAATAAATAAATATACTCAACAAGAATACCATAATTTAAAAATTAATTAAAAGAAAAATTTACAGGTACTATGGTTGATCTTGCTTCATCGCCTGGAGCTCCGTCAACGGCAATAACTTTAACAGTGTACTCCTCATGAGTTTCCCTGTCTAGATTTGCACCTGGCAAAACAGATATCTCTCCCGTTTCCGAGTCGATGCCAAAATTCAAATTGGGCTGTGAAAGGCTGTATGTCAGTTTGCCAGCATGGCCCATATCCATGTCCGTTGCTGACACTTTTCCAACAACAGTATAGGCCCTTGCATTTTCCGGAACTGAGAATGTGTATTCATTCTGTTTGGAAAATATTCAATCAATTAAGCAAGATTTTAAAACAAGGAATAGTTGGGAAATTTAAAAAATTATTGGCGTGTTTCTAAAAATTCTATAATCATATTGTGTGTGTGTGTGTGTGTGTGTGATCGCAGTGTCATTCTCTCTACCATTTTTGTCAGCATATTGAGGGAGAATGAGAATGAAAATGTGTGTGTGTGTGTGTGTGTGTGAGAGAGAGAGTGAGAGAGAGAGAGAGAGAGAGAGAGAGAGAGAGAGAGAGAGAGAGTGTGTGTGTGTGTGTGTGTGTGTGTGTGTGTGTGTGTGTGTGTGTGTG
>CM077102.1:18782313-18813968 GCA_039619505.1 Cimex hemipterus
GTGTGTGTGTGTGTGTGTGTGTGTGTGTGTGTGTGTGTGTGTGTGTGAGGGAGAGAGAAAGAGGGTAAGTGAGTGACCTCCATGACGCAGAAAAAAGAGTCTTTTAATTACCAACCAATTAAATAATAAAACCAATAAAATAATTAATTAACTAGTAAAAACTTTTTACTAAGTTGCTTCTTAATCAGACGTTAGTTTCTACATTTAAGACTCTGGACATTAATGGGAAGCACTTTACAAATTAAAAAGTTTTAATCTGATGAGTTGTTTTTTTAATGATTGAATTATTTTAATGGTTGGATTATTAAATTGGATAAACTAAAAATGATATGTTCGTTAATTATCAATTAGAGATTTGCACAAAAATTAAATAGGATAGAAAGAAATTACAATAGAAACAACCAAAACATAATTCTGAATAGTTTTTTCTATTATGTAACTTTATTAGTAAAACTTTATATTTTAATCCAAAAATAAGAAATATATTTTAAATTACTTACTTGATCAAAAACCGGATCCATATCGTTGATGTTAACAATGTTGACAGATATGTGTGCCGTGGAAGACAACTGTGGGATCCCAGAATCGTAAGCCACAATTTTAAATTTTAAATAAGGCGTTTTCTCATAATCCAATCGGACTTTTGTCTTGACTACTCCGGTGATGTTGTTAATTTCAAAATATTCGCTTTCAGGGACAATAGCGTACGTAATGCTGTTAGAATCTTGATCAGTCGCAGTAAATGTTCCAACGATAGTGTTCGGTGGTTGTTCTTCAAGAAGTTCGACGTTATAATTTGGATTTGAAATGGTCCATGGTTTGAGGAAAGTCGGAGCGAAATCATTGACATCGATAATAGTGATTATTAGAGTTCCTACAATTCATACAGTGTTTATTATTTTAAAAAGTTATACATCTAATATGAAATTTTACCTGTTCCTTGTTGAGTAGTAGGTGCTGTAATGTCAGTAACCAGTACTGTAATACTTACAATTGCAGCTATCTCCCGCTGTAGCGGCCTTGCAACAGTTACAACACCATTTTCTTGGTTTACGTTGAAAAATTCCTGGAAAAATATTCAATTTTTAACATTTAAACATAAGAAAACATTTATTAATAAGAAAAGTCTTACTTTAAAAGTTGTGTCAGCAGTAACTTCTTTTCCATTTTTGTCGATAGCTGTTATCGGCTCGCTGGCAGCAAAATTTAAAGCATTTAGCGAATTGACATCTAAATCTTTGGCTACTAGCCTATAAACCACCTCCCCAACTTCAGCATCCTCTTTGATCTAGTCAATGTTATAATTTTAGCAATACAATTTTCTTTACTAATTGATATTTAAAATTCTCATAGGCTTATAAACCTACCTCTGCTCTTTGCGTCGAAGGATCAAAAAATGGGATTTTATCATTTGTATTTCCAAGTTTGATGTTCAATGTAGTAGTTCCTGTTAAAGCTGGAGTTCCTGAAAGAAAAACAGAGTAAACAAATGTTTTTAATGATGATAATTTAATATAGGTAAAGATAAGGTGGCTAAAGGCTGGGACCTCCATGGTTAGGGATCATCTGGTTAATGTGTATGTAGTATGAGAGGAATACTGAATACCCTATCGACCTTTAATTAAAATTCTGTGTATTTTGTTACATTCGGTAAATCGGGGATGAGGCCAGGAAGACAGAAACACATTTATTTTGTTGTCGAGATTTCGGCAGAATATATCGCCTTCATCAGGACTTCGAAAAAATCGTTGTACTAAAAAACATGTGTAGATAGCGGATAGCCGGTAGAACCCACCTTCAACAACAAAATAAATGTGTTTCTGCCTTCCTGGCCTCATCCCCGATCTTCCTTTGAAAAGAAAAAACATATTAGGACTGACAAGGCTGATCAACCACCAAAGAAAATATACATTCGGTAATAAAAAATATTTTTCATAACAGGGGAAGAAAGGGTATGCAATCGAAATGGAGCCACTTCCCCTCTTTATAATTCAACTTTTTCTTTGTAATGTTAATCTAAATTTCCACATAATGTTTACTTCCTACTTTACAGCATAAAGTTTCTTAGAAAGTTTTCGAGTTTGTTCTGTTCGGCAGTGAGTATTTTTTTCAATGTGTTCTCGGCACCGGTAACTGGAAAATCATTTAAACAAAGGATGCCAGGCCACATTAAACAAAACCTGCTTCACCATTTTTTTAAGTAATGTGTAACAATGTTCAATTTAAAGTAATTAAGGTTTTTATTTAGTTGGGATAAAAAATCAGTGTCACGAGCAGGATTTGAACCCACGATGTTCAGCTAGATACGCTGCTGCTCTACCACTTCACTTACCTCCCATCTCAACCCCCATATTTTGAATTTTACTTCCTTTTTGCCATTTTTCAACCCTCCTTTTTTTATCCCAACTAAAAACCTTAATCAACTGAAAGATAATAATTGGTCAAGTGGAACTAGTGGAGTCCAATTTAAAGTTGATCTATTTTTGTTTTTTCGTTAATTTACAATGTTTTATTTTAGTTATAACCATATATATTTACCATTTAAGTTATAACTTGGAAAAACACGTAAAAAAGCTTAATATTTTTCTCTTTTCTCTTGATAATTCATACTAGTTTTGTCGTCCCAAGGGTTTCAAATGATCAAGACTAGGCTGATGAAAAGGGTGTAAAGGGTGATGGAGGAATATCAAGTGGATGTGGATGGATGGATACCAGGGACTGAGCACTGCAGCTGTACAGCTTATTGTACTATACCCTGGCTCCATTTTTAGGGGAGGGGCTCACAACACAAAGTGAACTTGAGCCCCCGTTGTACCAGTGTTCTTCCATCGAAGAAACTCATTTTTGAAGGGAGTTGGGACCAGGTTCAGGGACACTGAGATCTGGTCCCGCCCCTTCCATTGATGAGTGCCGTGTCAATTTCTTTTAATTGCGGCCACCGGTCCCCTTAGGCGTCAGAAAAATTCCAGAGACGACGGTGGGGATCGAACCCACGACCGCAGGGTCTACAAGCCGAGAGTCTGACGCCTTAACCACTCGGCTACCGCGGCCCCCTGAATATCAAAGTACTCCACTGTAAAACACTGTAAAACTGAGTGAATGGTATATAAATAGGAAAGAATGTATTTAACAGTGAGTAAAATGTAAAAGGGTTTGGAATGAGTGACTCCGTTGGGGGCTGAAATGACCTGGAGCCCAACCGGCTGTTGGATAGACACTGAACATGGGTGATTCTTGAGGCCCGCTGGTAATTCTTGTAAACTACAAAAGTTGGAATTGCCGGCGAATTTCTAATAAATGCTAAGCCCATTTGTATATGTACATGCATTGCAGATTTGAGCTTACATAAATACAGCATTACTAACTACAGCAGTATTCTTTCACACAAAATTAAAAAAGTTATTGCTAATTTAAGCATGTATAATTTATGACTTATCTAAATTAATAAATTTTACTAATATTTTAAGCTTAATTGCTTAACTTGCTAGGAAAAGCTGTACAAATTACATATCTAAAATAATTTTACTACTTGGTTGTGG
This sequence comes from Cimex hemipterus, assembly GCA_039619505.1. NCBI lineage: Eukaryota > Metazoa > Arthropoda > Insecta > Hemiptera > Cimicidae > Cimex > Cimex hemipterus. Next base: position 18,785,853 of record CM077102.1, read on the forward strand.
CTGTCATACCCTTGGCTTGCCACCAAGGCTACAAGCAAACTGTTTAAGTGAAAAAATCACATTAACATTACAAGAAAAAAGAATTTGAAAATTTTAATTAATGTATTACTTATGAGACAAATTCAGAAAGAAAAGTATAGTCTATCATAAAACTAATTTAATTAAAATATAGAAACTTTATTAGAACTGACGTCATCGCTAGATAACTATAACATAATAGGATAAGGTAAATGTTACTAAATTTTCTTTAATTTACCTCCATCTATTGCAATTATGTGAATTGAGTATGAATTCATTCTGTCAAAATCTAACTTGGACGTTACACCAATAACACCCGTTTTATTGTCTATTCCAAAATCATCAAAAGCACCCTTTTCAATTCGGTATAAAACTTCTGCGTTGATCCCTGTATCAGCATCATGAGCGACAACTTTTGCCACGCTAGAACCTGAAAGGATAAAAAAGTTTGTACCCAAGTTTAAAATTAATCTAATTATGTAAATAAACACCTATTGGGGTATCTTCAAGTACGTTAATGTTGTATTCAGCCTGCTCGAATACAGGATTATTATTGTTGACATCAAGAACGGTGATATCAACCGAGGTGGTGTCATTGAAAACACCATCCGATGCTCTGACAGTGAGATGGATCATATCCGTCGTAACATTTGTCATATCGAGACCGCGCTTGTCCCTTACAAGTATCTCCCCAGTTTTTGAGTCAATTGTGAACAAGTTGTTGACATTCCCATCAGTAATTGAGTATTCTATTTCTGATGTTTTATCAATATCCTTTGCCTGTAATTGCAACAGCGTGTAAATTATCTTGTGTAAGTTTCTCAGTTAATTAACATACTTGGACTTTTAAAGGTGGTTCAAATTTTGCATAGCCTTCATCGATAATAGCTTTGTATTGGTTTGAAACAAACACCGGAGGATTGTCGTTGTTGTCATTTAATGTTATTTTGAGTGAGACTACTCTGCTTAGCCCCCTTCCTTCGTCATCAGTAGCTTTGTAATTCAAAAAATATACTGGATTGGTTTCAAAATCCAAGCAGCGAGGAGAGCCAGGAAGTTCACAAGGTGCAACTGTTATTTGGCCTGTTTTCTTATTCACATTAAACCTGAAATTTGAAATATATATAAAGATACCAATTTTTTTTTAAATATATTTATTAATCGTTTATCATACTTTTCCGCTCCTTGCCCAATCAGTTGATAGACAATTCCTCTAGTCCCATAGAGACCAGAATCACCGTCACTTGCAGTTATCGTTGTAACTGGATCACCGGCAAAAGCAGTTTCATCAACCATAGCATTATAAGATTCATGGTCGAACTGAGGATGATTATCATTTGCATCAGTTACTTCAATCGTAACTGTCGCTGTTGAAGATAATTTATTCGTTGTCTCAGTTTCTTCAGCAATTACCTAAAATAGAACATAATTTTTGTTAAATTACCACTCTAAATACCAAGCATATTTAATTAATATAATTGAAGTTAAACATTTAAATAATCTTACAAGTATTATAAATTTTCGGTTATTTGGATTTTCATAATCTAGAGGCCCATTTACAATCCTGATGCTGACGGCTGTAAAACCAGAACCTGTACTGGGTTCGACTGCAAAGGCTCCTGATACATCAGAAAGCCGAAGGGCAAACTTCGAATGTGGCCCCTGTATAAAATATTTAGTTAGTAAAAAATTATTAAAATCATTTTGCATTAATATAAAAAATAAATTACAATATCAGAATCTGTGACGGTCATATTAAAATTAGGCAGTGGTGTCCCTAATGGTATATTTTCTGGGATTTGCACCATGTACTCCTTTTGGTTAAACCTCGGGGGTTCATCATTTACATCTTTAATTGTTACAGATGCCATGGTTTTAGATGTAGTGAGAGGATCATTTCCTGGTATACCATTTACCACTTCTCTCGCCTAAAAAATTACGTAGAATTACAAATAAATTTAAACTAGATAATCGGATGTTCCATTTTACTCGTTACTTCTGAAATTACTATACTTCTACCAATTGAAATATGTACTAACCAAGATTTCTAATTTAAGAATTCCAGTCGTTTCCTGTAGAGCTTCTCTATCTAAAGGTTTGGCTGTTTTTAATTCACCAGTGTCTCGGTCAAGTAAGAAGTAATCCAGCGGATCTAGAAGACAAGGATGTCACTCACAACTTGACAAGAGGAAATTTAAAATACTTACTTGTTAGCAGTTCATAAACAATTTTCCTCGGGACTCCTCTATCGCCGTCTTTCGCTTGAACAGTCATGACTAAGGTTCCAATAGGGTCATCCTCTTTGATGACACCTGTAAGTGATCCTTGGAACACTGGTGGGGTGTCTTGAACATCTTCAACTTTAATTTCAAGCCCTGTTGTCGCATTATGATTTCCATCCTGTTTTAATGCATTAAAATTAACAATGAAAAACGATTTTTGTACAAATTTGTAAAAGTTGTGTTTTTTAATACTGTTGTTGAAGAAATAATCAGCTAGTTTTATAATAGATAGATTTTTAATTTTCGAGAATTTAATGTTAAAAAAAAGTTGTTAAAAGTTTAACATTTATTTATTAATGCACTAGGAAAGGAGTAACAACAGTATCTTCCAAAAACAAATAAAAGAACTACATAATCATTAGAAAACCTTAATCATCTGATTCACTATTGAAACAATGGCATTTTCATACAAATACATACAGTGGCAATTAGCAGGAGTTGATAGAATTGTCTGTCAGCGTAATTTAACTTGTCCTTAAGGACAATCCCGCCACTGTAGTTCTGCTGACTTGATGTATATGTGACAATATCAAATTTTTCACATGCGTTTGGAAACTGAAACACATTTTGACAAATATTACATAACTCTATATGACATTTCTAATCTTTGGTCTGTCCTGCAATTTAAAACCAACTCACTTGTTCATAATCTTTACAGTAGACATTAAGCACTTCCCCTGTTAAATCTGAATCTTCGACCAATAATCCATTGAACAGCGTACTCTCTACAAGTGTATCTTCAGTGACTAGTACTTCATATGGAGTCTGACAGAAAAAAATATATTAACTGCAATTAGGCATATGTTCTACTAAAATGTTTAATTCTGAATAGGACTTACATTTTTAAAACTTGGTGGATTATCATTGACATCAAGAATGATAACAGAGACTTGTATTTTAACTAAATTATTAACATCATCCTCCAAAGTTACAAAGAATCTAAGCGTATCATTTACCTAAAATAACAATAATATTATTAAAAATCATTAAAACCAAATGTCCAATTAAAGAGAGAAAATCACTTACTTCATAATCTAATGGTTTGACCAAGGTGACTTCACCAGTTTTGGAGTCAACTTGAAACTTGTCAGTTCCAGATATTCCATATCGTACTTCAGCCCCTTCAGGATCCTCGCCCTGCAAAGTAGCAACGACTTTCCCAACTGCTTCATTTTCAAAGAGGATTGTGTTGTCCATGTCATGAGTAAAGAGAGGAGGCTGATTGCCATAAGCCCCTGAAAAAAAAATTATAATATCGTTAAATGGATACTAACTTTACTCTAACTCCATGCAGCTTGATAAATCAAACACACCTCCAATGACTACTGCCAAGAAAAGACATAGTAAAGCTGAAAATGCCTTTTCCATTCTGCATCTCCTGTTAACAAAGAAAGAACGTCCAAATTAATTTTTTGCAAGTTGCATTGAAAAAATTTTAAACCCAAGTGAAAACATCAATGGCAGTTTACTTGAAGTAATAACCCCTTCACAAGGATGTTAGTTACAACAAAAGAAATAGCACAAAAAATTAAAAATTAATATGTTGAAAAGACTACGATATGGCCTTATCATCGAAGAAATACTTTTCAAAAATGCCGAAAAAGGGGATAGTTAAACTAACATAACTATTTAATGCTGGATTTAGACTGAATTATGTTCCCAGCATCAAGAAATTTGAAGAAGTCATCATAATTTTTTTTTAAACAACAACAAGGAATGGGGTCAAATTATATTGACCAATATCACTACTACCGACAGTCTCTAAAGTTTTCAAATTATTAATAAAAAGAAACCCACTGTAGAAAAAAAGAAAATCATCCCTGGCCACCAATTTTGATTCTGAAGAAGACATTTAACGTAAGACCAATTTCACCAAGTAATGGACGTAATAGAACAATCTCTCAAAGAAAAATAAATTTGTTCTGTTTGTTCTGCTAGCTTCTTTCATGCCTCACAAGCTTTTGACAAGGTCTGGCAAAAAGGAATCATCAATAAACTAAAAGGGATGCTTCAAAAGCAGTATATAGAACCCAACTGGCAGACATTTTAGAGTCAAACAAGAAGATCAATATCCAAAATTAAAAACAATAAAAGCAGACACAAGGTAGCATATTCGGTCCATTGCTTTACGTGTTATACACTAGTGATTTTCCAAAAATAGATGGAATAAAAATTGCAACTACACAATGGTGATATCAGTAAGATGGAGCATAAAACAGTCTACCAAAATCCTTCAAAAGGCTTGTAACAAGATAAATGATTGAACAAAAATTGGAGAACCAAGCTCAATCAGCATAAATCAGTTAATTTAAACTGTCCAAAGAACAAAGTGGACCATTGTTTCTCACAATCGATGGAACTAATATACTGTATGATAATGCAGCTAAGTACCTAGGAATGAGCTAAGATGCCAAGCTGAGATGGAAAGAACATGCGAAGAAAAAAAAGGACAGGAATAGGTTTAAGATGTAGACAACTGTACCAGTTGACTGGATGCGACTCTAGACCTTATTATACAAAATAAAATATTATTTTACCAACAAATCGTAAAGCCTATGTGGAAATATGGTATTCAACTCTGAAGTTGTATCAAAAACTTTCTAAAAAATTATACAAATGCTCCAAAATAAAATATTATATGGTACATAAGGAATAAGGATTTACATAGTGATCTTAAGATCCCTGAGATCAAGGTGGAAATACAAAGATTTGCTGCCAGACACCAGTCTCGCATCAGCTAGCTTGAGAAAGTGGATGCGACCAAATTACTACATGATCGAAACATCGTAAGAAGTAAAAAAATACAAAGCTATAAGAACTAGTGTAGTTAAGATTTTTGGGTGTAGTGAAGTGTAAATAATTAATGGTTCATCTAATAAAACCAGTTTAAAAAACTACAATAATATAATAATAATTTTTTTTACGAAGGTTCACAACTGCAGATGTCATATCAATCTTCAGGGTGCCAGTGTTTTTGAAAAAAAAGCAGATTTGTAAGTATGTTGGGTTCAAACCCGGGACTTTCACCAGGAAAAAAAGTCCATAGATATCCATACATCCACTGATGAACTTATCACATGTAAAAAAAAACCGTCAAACCACTTTATATTAATAAAATTTCACTGAAGATGGTCTTTATTAGACTGAAACGTATCTTACAAAATAAATGTCTATTGTGGAGAAAAGACAATTTATTTTAATTTGGAGTGCCACAAATCAGGATGGACACTATCAAAAAAATAAATTTGATTGAATCACCTTTACAATACGTGTGCTCTAATAATTTTAAGACTGATAAACCATATTCCTACAGACTTTATAGGTGACAGATCAAAAATGTCTGCAGTTTTTGTTGTCGTGTTTATTTGTCACAGCAAAGTTTGTGCCTTGTCGCACTAACTTTTAGTTTGAATTTCATTATTAATAATTAGAGAGTTAATAGAGGAAGATGGGCAAGATGATTATTGTAATTCTTTGAAAATATTTCCGTTGCAATTGAACAACTGACAATTACAAGTCAATTTATTTTTGCCCTATACAGCAATTTCAAAATTACCTATTACCAAAATTCTCACAAAATAGATATTAATTTTACAATGTACTAATGAAATATATAAAATTACAGCCTTCATCATTGTGCTTTGGGATGCTTAGGAATGTAATGTAACTGTAATCTATTGCCTACTGCTGAAACATTTTAGTTATTTCTTTAACTAGACAATTGGACAAAATGTCCGCTATGGCACTGGAAATTTTTAATTTATAAAGTACAGTACCATCGAAGTTTTGTATTATTTCTACCATTCTTAAATAAAAATTATTCACGATCAAAATGCGGAAATGTAAACGTGGTGTGAACGCTCTTCAGACCCGAGGTGTACCGTTGCTCACGTGTCTGGATTGCCATCTTAAGGCCAATGAACCAAACCTTTTTTATTTTTCCTTTTGTCTTTCCCCTTTTATACACGGAGCTCTTAATTGCTAAATTACACGTTTGAAAGTTTAACATCGGTAAGTTATACCTGATGGCCCGACGTCAAAATAACACCGGGCACGTTTCTTTTCTCTCAGGCGTCAATTTCTACGCCCGGTGGTTACGAAATCAAAATATTCACACGAACCCATAGTCAATAAAGGCAATTTTTCCGTATTAATTGTACTTTAACGTATGTTGAAAGTATAAGTAACAGCATAGAAAACTTTTCCTGTTGTTTCAGTTACCAAGTTATATCAATTGGTGTTACTAGTTATCTCTTCAGACCTCACTGTCTTCTTTGAACATATAAATAACTGAAAATGTAAAGACAAAAACGGGAATTAATAAAAGAATTGTGTAATAGGAGCAAATCGTTCTATAGCCAAGCTTTACGTGATCAGCACCACAATAAGATCCGAAACATTCCTGAATTCCTTCCAACCAATTATCTTATCTATTAGTAAAAAATACGAAAGTAAACAACGAACCTAATGGCCAAATATCCAAATCGGAAGATCAGATTTTACCTATGTTAAAAAAAATCATAAAGATCATCCAACTTCAAATGCCAGACGATCATAAACCTGCTCATTAATCTAAGCAGAATGAATAATCTACATTCTCGCCTATGTCAGTCTTCGCACATGGGAATAGATAAAACGTCAATTTTACGTATTTTTATAACTTGTTATCGTTTTAACTTCGTTTATGTGATTGTGAGATTTTCCATTTGCGTGGTGAAGTCGTTGTTGGTCGTTTCCGTTCATTGAGGTCGCAATCTTTAGTAGACCTACCTGCTAAGAAGACGGGAGGGCGAAACGCGCCTGATAGATCAAATTAACGATTTTTTTACCCACTTATTTAATAATGCTAAATTTTTTGTCTGGTTATTTTGTAGGTTTTAACCAAACGAACAAAAGATTTTTTTCAGGTTTCCCAACAGCAGAGGCCATATCAACCCTTGGGTTGCCCGGTGTTTTCGAAAAAAAGCCCATTTGTAAGAATGTCGGGTTTGATGATGAGATGAGAGAGTACCTCAAGTTATACTGACATAAAATCCTCATATCATCGAACAACCAAGAAGTCCAAAATGCATTAGCACGTAAAAAGGTAACAACCAAAATCGGGGAAAGAGAGCACGAAATAGTGTCGAGTAATGACCAAGCGGTCAAACTAGTCAGGAAGAACTGCAAGGCCATATACTGTCCCAGAACATAGAGAAAACAGCCATAGACTCAACCACCTCAGAATGAGTTCACAAAAACCGAACAGAAGTGGACGGACTCATAAATCTTCAAATCCTCGTCGCAGCAGCACGAAATTTCAAAAACGGCGCTCCCAGAAAACAGTTGCATCAACATTCTTCTCAAACCGCGTCGTAGAAAATTGGAATAATTTGCCTACAGATGTCATCGACCCAACATCACTTGTCATTAAAATCGATTCTTGACAATCTTCAATAAAAAATTCATTCCTAACTTTTTATTAATTTAGTATATTGGTATATATTTGTGAACTTTGATTACTCGTAAATATTATATTAGTTTTAAATTTATACGTATATTGAATATAATTGTTTGCTGTGTCCAAGCGATGGGTTCCATTGTAATCCAAGACTTTTCATGAAAGCAAATCTTTCTGCTTGGTTGTTGCTGCAGTTCTCTTCCAGTCCGAAGATGTTATTTAAAGTTGATCGGTCCATCATATTCTCTAGATCCGATATATTTTCACTTTCCACTTTTATGTCAATTGTCAGAATGTTCGTTAGAGCACAGGATGCCTCAAATGATATTGCTCAGTGTCCTTTTATCATTTTTATGGCGATGAGACCAGACATCTTATTTTTCAAGTTGTTTTTTCTTTTTAATTCATATGTGATACGTAAGTCATTTGATTGGTAATATAATAGTTTCGTATTTAATTAATCTTTATGAAAGGTGTTGGTTGAGAGAAAAAAGTCAGTGTCACGAGCGGGATTCGAACCCACGACCTTCGTCTAAATACGCAGCTGCTATACCACTTGACCTATCGTGACTTCGATCCGCTCGGACACTGACTTCCCATCTCTTCACCTCTCCAATTTCCCCTCCTTTTTTGCCATTTTTTTCTCTCAGCCAACACCTTTCATAAAGATTAATTAATTGAAAAAAGTTAATTGGTCAATCAGACCACGAAATGTTATGGGATTCTTATATAGTTTTCAAGGCAAGTGATGTTGCCCAAGCCTCCAGAGGATTTTAGCGTGTTTCGATAGTGCATGCATTTGGAGGGCTTTGTTGTTGGATTTTATTATATGAAAGGTCCATCTAAAATTTTTGGTGCAAATTACTCCCAGGTATTTCATTTCTTTAACGTTCTTTAACTTTTTAACGTTTTAACTTTTTAACTACCCCGAGGGTTGATATAAGCTCTGCTGTTACGAACCCTCGTATATATCCAGTTTTTTTTAATGCTTTTATACCATTTCTATGCTGGTTTATTCTTCACTTTAAAAACTGCATATATTTCTTATGAATACTTTACCACATTGTAGACTATTAAATTTTCTTTTTGTCTTTATTTGTAGGCATAAACTCACTTATTTTATTTTTTATATAATGAACAACTTTGTCTTAACAAACTTGTTTTTGGCGAAAGCATACGTTTTTATATCCATGATATAAAATAATTTCACTCGTTTTATATTATATTTATTAAATGAGAAAATGTGCACTATACAGCTATATGTAAATTAAGGGAAAATGATACAGTTCAGTGAATACAGCATTATTTCCTTTACATAAGTCTTGTCTGTGAAGAGAGGACTAATAATTTTCGGAACAGAAATACACCGGCGCAACGTCCCATATCGATACACTACCTTTACATAAGAACGAAAAGTGAAAGGGCGTACAATTTTTTTTTTTTTTTCGACAGAGGAAAATACATTAATCGTAGAGCCGGGATGTAAATAAGAGCCGCAGTGTGTAAAAATAAAAAGCTGCGGGTCTGAACTCTGAATTACAAGAGCGGAACCGGGTATGGACCAGTCTTACATCATAGCTGAGGACTTCTGGAGAAAACCTTTCCCTCCCACTTCCGGAAGAAGAAATATAACGGTCGACAAGGCCAGGGGCGTATAAAGTCAATAATTAGGTCACATCTTGTCTCTTCCACGGTTGACGTTTTCGCGTGTAAACCGTGCAATTCACGGCTCTAGAAATTATAAGGAATTTGTTAAAGGGTCGGAATTCAGGACGTAACAATCCATGGTTAAACTCGAAACCTTTCGTTACATTTTCGTACTTTCCAATTTTACGACGGCTTAGCAGAAAGTTCAACAGATATAAATTGAACGCCAATTAACAATAACAATAAATAAGCCAGGAAAACTACCACGAAAGAGAGAGGCGAATTTGTAAACAAACTTTCCACAAAAGCGTTCTTAAATTCTACAACTTACAAGTATATCAAAGGGGCTAGGGATGGGTTTTAGTTTAGTTAACATTAATACACAAATTTTATAAAAAGTGAAAGTAAACAATTCTGCCGAAAATGTTAACAGGATGTTTAAGTTTTAGAACACATCGTATATGGCATACATAGATTTTTTTTTTCTTTTTTTAACGAGGGTTCGCAACAGCAGAGGTCATATAAACCCTCAAGGTGCCGGTGTGCCCATTTGTAAATATGTCGGGTCCGAATGAAGGGCCGCTGGATTCGAACCCGGGTCCTTTACCATACAGTGATGAGCGCCGTGTCAAAGACTAAACCTTGCGGCCACCGACGCCCCATAGATATTTTAATTTACAACAAAAGAAAAAAATAGTGCAACAAAAAACATGTATAAGTACAGGCAAGCATGGATTAAAACTGTCTACCGAGATAGCGTGAGAGACCAATATGGAAATTTAAATAATATATAAAGAAAAAATAAATAATTAATTAAAAAGTAAACATAAAAACACAAGCCAAGATATGTAGAACAGAAACGCAAAGGTGAGACTGAATTTGGAGTTTAAATAAATCATTTGATTGAAATAGTCCAACAATTTAATTATAAATACTGATACGACACACAACATCTATGGTTTGTTCCTCTGACATTATTATTATTATTTTTTTTTAATTGAAAACAATAATATCTGACCATCTAACAGGTAATTAAATTTATTAAAACAAAAAATAAATATCATACATCTAAGTGAATAAATTAGATTTAATTAATTCCAAATTTCACAATATATAATAATTTGAAAATAATACGAACAATAATAAACATAATAAGGAAATAAAATTTATCAAAACAAAGATTAGTAGGGTTGAGATTATACATATCCAGGTATAATTTATGTACAGGTCTTAACAGAAAGAATAAAAAACATTTTAAAACATGACAAACTTATAGATCTTTTAGTTTAAGCAGTAGCACATAAGTTATGTAAAAAAAAGCTAAAGTAAAAAAAAAAGTAAAAATCGAAAATAAAATGTTGATGGGATATTTAATTTTGGGAACACATCTCATCTGGTATGATTTTATATTTGAAAAAAAAATAATATAACAAATATGAAACAGGAAATTAAATTTTTTATCGGCATATTAAGACAAAAAATCTCATACAACTAAGTGAATAAATTAAACTTAATATTATCGAACTTCACAAAATTAATACTCTAAAAATAATAAAAAATTTTAATAGAAAACAAATACTCAGATAGTAGATAGATGCAATAATAAACATGTAAAAAAACTAAATAAAATTGATCAAAACATAACAAAGATTGGTTGGGTGAAGATTATTCATATCCAGGTATAATTTATATCCAGGGCTTAACAGAAAGAGTACTAAACAATTTTACTAAACAAAAGATAACAAAATTACAGATTTTTTAGTTTTGAACAGTAACAGACAAATTATCTAAAAAAGCGAAAGTAAAAATTCTACCGAGAATAAATATAATGTTAGTAGGATATATATAATATTTGGAGCAAATCTCATTATTTATCGTTATTTTTTATTTGAAAAAAAATTGAAAATAATAATATTTGAAATATCAAACTAATTTAAATTTTCTACCAGGATATTAAAACACAACAATAAACATATTATGCAACTAAGTGAATAAATTAGATTTAATTAATATCAAATTTCACTGCTTTAAAAATAATACAGAATTGCGATATTGAGCATTGCCGTGCAATACCCCGCAATTTGCATTGTCATTCATTTTACTTTTCCGCTCCGGCAGCCTCAAAAACATCTGAAAAAAGAAATCATGCACGCACAACTCTTATGCAGATATTAGCAGGCATTCAATGGTAAAATAACTTGGGAAAAGGCCTAAATCACGTTATAAATTCCAATAAATTTGGGAAAACTGAAAAGCGCTCTTCGAAAGAAACACTGGGGACCCAGTAACACCTGTAAATCTCTCGAAAGGTTGAGCTTTTGCCTAAAGGGTTATAAAGTGGGGCAGTCGACCAAAATATGTTTTCCTGTGAAAATGATGCGTTCTCCACTTCGCGAACATCGAGGACAAGTTGGAGGGTTGTTGCCTATTAAAAGTCTATAATGGATTAACCTGATATGACCTATTCGCAATCTAGAGAGAATTACAAGTTCTTTTCTCTCAAGTTCTTCAGTTGGCCATTTATGCACAACTAGCTTAATTTCTTTCATACTATCTCTACAGACATTCCATCTTGCCGCCCACTTTCGTTTGATAATGTTAATTTTTAAGAAAGAAGTAAAATTTATCAAAACATCATAAAGATTAGTAGGGTGAAGATTATTCATAACCAGGTATAATTTATGTGCAGGGCTTCAAGGACGGAATAATAAACATTTTAAAATATGACGAAATTGTAGAAAGAATAAATTGCGTAGTTGTACAAAAAAGTAAATAAGAGAGTTTAAGCCTAAAAATAAAAAACAAGAAATAAAATTTGGTAGTACATAAAATAGAACGTGAATGTGATAAAGTGTTCATAGGAAATACTATTCAAATTTTATAGAAAATAATAAACCAGCATAAAAATGGTATAAGAAAATCGGACCTGAATGAAAATAGATTACAGTGGTTGAAAAAAATTTCAAATAGATTTGAAACTCGATAATGCCAACATAAACAAACATAAAGAAAAGAAGTGTAAGGAATAACACACATTTATAACTCGTGGACTATTAATGTGTTGATTGTATTTAATTTTCATATATAAAATAATGTAAATAGTTATGTTTATATTTTATTTACACTATTTTAAGAATTAAAAATTAAAGAGTTGCCTTTGATGCTTCAAAAATATTATTCTTTTCCGATAAATTCATACTAAAACGCCTTACAAAGCAGAGTCGTGTGTTCTCACAGCGACGAAAATTCTCAAAGAGCCGTGTCGCAAAAAAAGCCCGTCCCGAGCAGCTTTTCAACACGGTAACGGGCAAAGTTGTATGAAAAGGGTACGTTGCCATTCTCAAAGTGTAAGCAAACATTTTAACAACAATAGAATTGGGAAAGAAGGTATCGTGTGAAAAACCCGCTGATACTGTTACAATTCCTATGGGAAGCCACCCCATTAGATCTCGCGTTACAAAACGAACGAAATTCTTTTTTATAAAGGAATTTCACAGGAGGCCGTAGTACCCAAAATTGTGAAATTTATGTACAGTTTCAAGAGAAAACGGGGTACTTAAACAGTCCGGAACCCGAAAGGAATTTATCCGTTCATGTGACCCACATGTGCCTATGAGCTTCTCCATGACCTGTCCCATCCACTATCGCGACACACGGCGATTAGAGTACACTGCACTCTTCAACGTCCTTCTTTGGAAGATAACGGCTGACAAATTTGATTTAATATGACCGATTGGCTAACAACCCCTAGTGTTTACATTTACGTATTCCTAACTGTTTTTATTTTTTTAAATGTAAAAATAAATTTCATTCATTAATTGTAAATATTTGAAAAACTAGGCCATTTATGGCAATTCTGTAGGTTTTTTTATGTGCACAAATTTTTGCTTTCTACCAAATGTGAAGTGCGTTGGAAAATACAAAACGTGGGGTTCTACTTTCGAAAGAAATTCAATGAGATCTCTAATCATCATACTGATTTTTATTATCGAGTAAATAATTTAAAATTATGGCTTTATTTCATATGCATAACACAATACAGGTGGTACGTAAAGAAAAATTAAGTTGTTACCAACTTCCTGAAAGTTTTTCTTTGAAAGTTTATATCTTATAAAACATTAAATGTGTCTTTGAACAGTTACGTCTTAAAAACGTATTACCAGGGAAAGTAAACAATGGCCAGATGGTACCGATAGGGTTATAAGCAGGGTGAGGCAAAATGTCTTTCCACTTACCCTCCAAGTACCCTCTACTTAAAATTATTATTAAATTTTTTTTCAAAAATATTCACTTTCCATTAATTTCATTTTTGTTTTATAAATCGCTTATATTTTGGAATGTGGGACAAATCTGCAAAGCTATCGATATAGAAAACACGTTTTCTAAGTTTTCTTATAATTAAAAAATAATTAGTAAGCGATTATTTTCTGGTGTCGATTTCAAGTAAAAACTCTTAAAATCATGTTTTACATAATCGTACTATAAAAAGTACAGTCAATTTAATAAATGACCAGAAAAGAACACGATCAGTCAGTTCTCTGTCAGAGTATGAGCAATGCGGGACTCTCTACTTAAAATGACGTGTTTTCAAAAATATTCACTTTCAATTACTTTCATTTTTTGTCTTTTAAATCGCTAGTATTTTGGATTGTCGGGAAAGCTTTTTCGCCCACCCCCCTCCCGGGCATCAGGGAAACAAGCAGGGAGAGGCAATGTGATGTGCCCGTCTATTTATCGGCTTTTTTGCAGCTATGTTCCGTTTTCATTTACCAAAACTTGGGGTTTTTATTTAACAGTTAAAATAACTTTCAAAGTGCCAGTTGTGGGGTTGTAAACGGAGGGAAGCAAAATGGCTGAATTATTCTATTCATTTTTTGTAGGTTCAAACCCTTCAAATGTATATAACTTCTTGTATAAAACTAATCATATTTCGCGTTTTCGAGCAAATTTATGTTTAGACTTTTTGACTTGGTTACACAAATCTAGGATGATTCCTTATCGGATACGAAGTATTCGTTCCATCTGGCACATAAACCCTTAAATCACTCTTTTTTTTTTTTTTTTTTAAATCACAAGGCAAAAGGTCAATGAAAATCGAAGAAGTTTTGCGCACGTAATTGAAAACAGGTTTAATCAATTATATCAATTATAAAAATAAAATAGGCAAATAGTAATATGTATAATTGACAATTGATTTCATACATTTTGTTGTTTTCGTATTTGTAAATATGTACCTAGAAACCTTATCGAAAATATCTACGTATGCTTACACCAAAGAGTTTATTGTTTTACTACATGAGTGTCAGACTCGCAGTTTTTTGTGTAAAATTTTTTATTCAGAATGTGTCAAAAATGGATTTTCCAAAATATAACTGTAACGACCAATTGTAAAGAACCAAAGGATCCAAAAATGAATTTGTGTGATATGAAGTGAATCTTTTACAAAGAACTGCTTCTTGAGAACTAAACGGTCACTTTCACCCACTTCTGTCCCCGAATCTATTAATTATTGCTATTGAAAAAAAAACGGCCTGGGCTAGTGAATAGATATCGAATTGGACATCGACTATCTCAAGCTGGAATTGTCTTATAATTGGCGGTTAACAATTTTTCTTTAACATCTACAAGGAAACAAATAATCTTTCAGAAGAGAGATGAAAACTGTACATCAATCATGGGGAAAGCCAAATGAACATGTATAATGTCATCTTTCTGCTTGGAATGAAGATGAATCGAACAAAAAAGAGTTTTCAACAGTAAATGGAAGTGAAATTGCAATTTTGTTTGTTTGGCCTACCTCTATCTACCAACATGTTGCAATTACATCAAAGAATCCTAAGAAAAACATTTCTATTTCCTTGATATTTTAAAAATTTAAATTACTAGACAAATTTAGTGTAGATGCTACATATCCGCGTTTCCTACTTCATTTGGCTTATAAGGGTGAAAGTAGCACACATAACACATAATCTGTAAAGAATGTCAATGACTAATCAGAAAAAAGTATCCTTGAGATAGATGCGAACCCCCTCTATTTAGTTTTTGATCGATTCAATCGACCTGTGCAGTATGATTAAAAATTAATTCAGGCGCTGCTTAAGCAGGCTGTAACGATTTCCGTAGCAACGATAAAAAGAAAGGGATATTTCTAGTTGAAGGTCAGTTAGTGGGGATTCTTGTTAAGCGAGGACATTTCCAAAACGATACGAAATTTATAACGTTAACGTCTTGATGATGATTTGTTGATTTTTTTTTTTCAATGTTAAACATAATATTTTGTGGTTTTAAAATCGCATAAAATCATATATTTCATTAAATTATTTAATCTTTATGTAAGGTTTTGGTTGAAATAAAAAGGCCAGTGTCACGAGCGAGAATCGAACCCACGACCTTCGGCTAAATACGCCGCTGCTCTATCACTCGAGTTATCGTGTTATAATGTTGTTATAAATCTAACAGCCTACTTCTTTTGCTCTGGTTATTGTTCTTCGATTATTCCATTTTACTTAAATAGTTTTACATTTTGTATCAGTATATTTTTCCTCTTATAATCACTTTTACTTACAAAACCCTACAAAAATTTTCATATTACTATTTTTAAATTTTAGCTCTTTATTAATTAATGAAGATTTCATATTCTTTGTCTATTTGCAAAAATTTAACACATTCCTATGTTAGATTTCATTTGTTGTTGCTTATCTAACTTATACATTTTATCAATTTTTTCTCGCTAAATCGAGGTATTTCAGTAGAATAAAATTAATACTTTTAACACTTTTTCAATCTAAAAATGGTTTTGGTTTTCCAAAATTTCATATAGTTTCAGATTTCATCGGATTTTTTAAATTTTCTTCAATGAATAAAACCCTAAAAAATGTATTGGATCTACATAGGATTTTCAGCAGTTTTGCACCCGTTGTTCGGACATAGGGCCTTCGTCCATAATTAGGATACGGTGTACTACGGTTAAGTGGGTGTAATTGGAAGCCGCTGAGGTGTCACTATCGCATACTCCCACGTGCCAGTTGCACCATTTAAAACAATCCTTCACGACGGTTATTAACCTAAATAATCGCTACTGGTGTGGTCCAAGTAGGTCTAAGTTGGTAAAATATTTTGACCCTTCTACGCCCATCAACAAATCTAAATACACTTTTCAAATTATTTAGTAATCTGTCCTTTGTTTTGTTATCCGCGGACAAATTTAAAAAAATACTCTTTCTCTAAGGAATGAATCGCTGAGTTGGGTGAAAGGCGGTTTCCGGCCCTAGACATCTCTTATAAGAACCACCTGCATCCTTAGCGACACTTCCCACCACGTTTTCAAGTCCCATCACATGGTGCGATGTCCTTTTTGACAAATCACTTAAAAACATTTTTTTAATCCGAAAATATTCCGGTTTAACTGTCATTTTCTAATTTTCGAAAGAGAAAGTCGCGTGAGATATCGGTCAGACCCTGTGACCTCACAGTGAAAATGTACGGTTTAAAATTAGCCTTTCTTTTACTACAATCCAATTCATAGTTAACTTGAATTTTTAATATATAATTATGCAGTTTTTATATACCCTTCATAATTTAAACTGTTTTTTCTCAGTTTCTCTCTTATTAAATTTAATTACCTACATTCATAAACTATGATTTATATATATTACATTTGTCAGAATCAAACAGTTCAGTTTAATTTTTCTATCAACGGGACCAGCATGAAAGGGCATATAAACGAATGAATACAAATTGTATATATTTGTGTAAAGATATTTTATAGTAAATAGTAATCTGACACAAAGCATCCGTGGTCAAATCAAATGTTATAAAATGTGTGGTGTTTTGTGACCGTTAGTTAATGATTTCTGGGATATCGTTAGATGCGGTCTGGTGTGACCTAGGTTTAGAAAAACATTTTCTTTATCGTGCCAATGTTTCAATCTCAATAAAGATCAAAACGTTGGCACGATAAAGAAAATGTTTTTTTCAGAAACCTACGCCACACCACACCGCATCTCACGATCTCCAAATAATAGTTATAAAATTAACTTTGTCAGCAAATTTTACGTTACAACAGAAATGACTGTACAATTTGTTTTCCAGTTGTATGGGGGTATTTTGAGCTCAAAACAGATGTTATCTGGGCAAATCGACTTTCCACGGTCGAGAAATTTCACCGTTTCCTTTCGCGGGGCCGATAACCGTTCATGACTAAAAAAAGGAACGATTTTCAAAGGTCCTACGTGAAAGACGGACCGATCACGGATAACACGACGTTTGCAAAGAGAAATAATTTAAATGTAAATGAAACTCGGTTGAAAGAGATTGAACGTGAAGATGGACCATTTCGAAAGAGGATTTCACATTAAGAAGTCGGCAACATGCAAACATATTCAAGAAAAATGACCCAAGACATTATTTTTTGCTCGCCTCCTACATTTTAGATTGACTGTCAGTAAAAAGGCTGATTCATTGATTATTCATCAACTATATTTAATAAAATATGTTAAAAAAATCTTTTGTAAAGAAAATTAAGAACAAATACACATGCAATTATTTTTCATTGTTCTTCATAATCATAGGTTTCTGTCAAAGCAATAATCATGTAGGTTTAATCAGGGATCAGCCCGAAAAAGTACCGTTGAATTTCAGCAATGTAAACTATATTTTTATTTGGATGCAATGTAAATAAAAGAAAATACAAATGTCATGAGGAATAAATATTTCATTATTTTATACCCTTCGGGCTCGATGGGCCATCCTCATCAGCCAGGACTTCATCCCACTCATGCCACAATATGAGTCTCCGTAGAACGGACGATTTGATGTACACTATGTATATGGGTAAATAGAATTGACCTATAAAAATTTAGTAATCTGATTAATCAGGGGTCAACTCAAAAGAGTCATGTTGAATTTTAGCAATGTTAAATTATTGTTTTATCTAGGCGGTTGGAGAAGAAATGAAAATCCAAGAGTTCCGTGGGTACTTTATTTTGTACGTTTCAGGCTATTTAGGTTCTATCTGCAGCAGTCTGAACGAGTCATTCCACAATCTGAGCCTCCAAAAAACGATTTGTTAACTTATGAATTATCCAGATTAAGGGGCCTCACATCATAAGCCTCGAAGTTTTCGCCGTTACGCCTTTAATAATCAGAGGCTGATGGCACCCGTATGTCGGAGAGGTCACATTATTGCCACTTAATCTCGTCAGTTCTGCAGTAGACAACATAAATCCTAGATATGTCGTTATCTTTGTAATATTTAATATTTTTTAATCTGTCCTTGAGTCGGCACAGTTGTTCCGAAAGAGACGGGGTTCCCCTTTCTGGTGATATTTGCAATGAACCCCCTTCCTTTGTGGGAAAATATTACCTAAAAAAAATAAAAGCAAGATTTTTTTCGAAAATTCCACTTCCACACCGGTTAAATATATTTCAACTCATGATTTGAACAGGCAGTAAAGTTAACTGGATGTTTGCAATATTACTAGTCTATTGAAGATACTGAAAATATACATTAGACAAATGGAAACTCCCTTGTACGATCTTTTGTTGGCCAATTGCGACCAGCCAGACCGCCATTCTGCATATCCAGCAACGGTATTATGAGATGTGAATGGGCTTAATGAGCTCAAGACAGTAATTGGACCAGACTGAGGAGATGGGAACACTTGTAGTTTACCTAAGTCGGCATCTGGCGAGCATGTGGGACGGCGTGGGAGACGACCTATACAATTTTATTTCGAAAAAAGGCACGCCTTTTGCCAGAAAGTGTATCGAAAGTCGCGGCTCGAACAACAAAAATACCACCCGGCAAGATCTTTATTTACCCTTGTATTCAAAAGAAGAAAGGATACTATTTCATAATAAAACAGGACAATACACGATTTGCGTAGGAGTCTCAAAACTTGTGGAGGCTGAGTGATCTGAACGTGCATGTGAAAATAAAGGCCAGAAAATTACCAATATTGGCTGGGTTTTTTTTTCATGATGACTCGCCAATTGAAAAATTCTTACAGACTTATTACTGAAATAAAATTTAGTTGACCATAGGGATCGTTGGCCTTTTTTTAACTGTATAGAAGGTTATCTTTGCGATATGAATTATTTATTGGAACGAATTTATTTATTATAGAAAATGTCATCATTGAACTATCAACCCTCACCACTCACACCAATAAATACATTCACTTATACACACCCAGAAACACAAAACACATCATTTAACTTCTATATACAATATAAAAAATCCCAATTCCTTAAAAAGCGAAATAGGGGACATTGAAACTCGCTGTTCTGTCCGAGAACCCGTTCTAAATCTGGCGGCATTCCTACTCGCGCCCTGTAGGGAGCCAAGGCATGATACGCTTCGACTATGTGGGACACATCGAGCAACCTTTCTCAATAAGGGACATCTGCGGGGGGATTGGCCCATTAGCAAGTGCCCACGTGTCAACCGTGAATGTCCTTTTCTTAATCTGGCAAGAACTATTCCTTCTTTAAGGGATTTTCTCAGATCCTCGGGGTTTCTGAATGCCGCGCTCTTAGCAAGAAGGAGCCTCTCAGATGACCCTGTTCACTGACGCTGCCATTTATCCCCTATCATCTTTTTTACAACTCGACTTATTCCTATTTGAATCAATGTACTGAGGGAGTGTAATTTATTAGCGAGAAAAGGGATACCCGAGGAATATGAGTAAGCCGAGGCAATTTAAATAAAAGCTGGAGTGTAAATGTAATTTATTTGCGTAAATGGAGGCATCTTGTCTATTACATCGATGAATATCGAGCAATCTAGGGTAGTATGATCGAAGTCTGGTGTAAATGTAATTTATTAGCACGAATGGAAGGACTACTTCCTTATTACCGTGATGAATATCGAATACTGTGGTGCAGTGGGAATGAAGTCTGCGCGCATTTATTAGCGTGAATAGAGGGGATCATACCCAATTGCCCCGAGGAATATCATAGAATATCTGAGGCACTGAGATTGATGTCAGGTTTGAAAATGTAATTTATATATATGTTTGTTGTTGTGTTTATATATGTTTAGCGCGCCTAGAGGTGCTTCTTACTTAATTTATATCAAATAAGGGATATCAAAAAAAAGATGCGGGGAAGTGTGAATGAATTATTTCCTTTTCGGTAAACAATTTAAAAAAAGACATCCGGTACAATTACAAATATCACGAAAAATCTGACGAACTTGCAGATTTTCATGCATTAATTATGCTAAAAATCTTTTGTTTTTCTCGATATCAGTAATATTAATATTGTTAAAAGCGTATGTTTCAAGCTTATTATACAAGGTTAGGCAATACAAGGAGGCATCGTACCTCTCCTCTAGTTCTTGAACAAATTGTAAAAATTAATATTTATGACCAAATCAACATAAACGGCTTGTTGAACCTTCATTACATCTGACTTTAAAATACCCTACTGGTAAGAAAACTGGAAAAACGAAAGCATTTGACCTATACATTCTGAATATAAAAACGTTATTACTGAAAATATAAGCATTACTACTACTTTATTTTATTAATACTCTAATGATAATAAAAATTATGTGTATACTAATATTTCTGAATTAAAAAAGAAAATGCTTAAAAAATCTTCCATCTCTGCAAAGGCCAGTGAAGAAAGTTAAGAATCATTCAACAACATCTACATAATTTGCCTGAAGTTACTTTTTATCGTGGAAATTGTGTTTTTTTTTTTTTAGTTAAAACGCGAAAATGTGTTATAGCTCGGTTTCAGCACGGTTTACTTTCATTATTATGAGTTAACATTTTTTTCAATAAATAGAAGGAAATTGCGTTAACAGAAGAATTAAATATCCCTGCCCTTACATTGCATACAATTGGATAAATATTGACACTACTAAATATTCAACCGTTATTTAATCATTTTCAAAGCCATCACTCGAATTAGGTCGCATGACGGACAGATTGAAACGAAGAAAAAATTTGGATGTTGCCAACGGAAAGTCGATGTCCTGCTCGACAAATCCAGTTAGTACGAAGGAAAAAATCAGCTATATCATACCTTGAAGAGAAAAAATTGAGTAGGACATGATTGCATCGGTACAACGCTATTCTATTGAAATCAAATGGAAATATTTTCTAATTGTCCTGGGAGAAAGTTTCTCAAGAGATCACTGTCAATGTAAACTTATGTTTTACAATCATATCATTGATCTTTCACCGAAACGTCATCTGAAACTTCAATTCCCAAGGTTGCTGTTCCGACAAGGTTCCTACTTTATTATAAGGCCTTTTCCTTTGTGAAGAAAGAGTAAGAGTAAAACGTGGCTATTTAAGGATCCAATGATTGGCCAATTTTTTCCCAACGAAATAATAATTTATGATTACTTCATCATAAAATGTGATTGGGTTTTGGTATTAAATACTCTATGGCATTTTCGCTCATCGTTTTTTCTTGCAACTGAGTAATCTTGTCGATTAGGATGATGACACTCCCGTCGCCAAAACTCGCGGTTAAGCCGTCAGACTCTCGGCTAGAAGTTTCCGCGGTCGCAGGTTCGATTCCCACCGTCGCCTTTAGATTTGTCTGACGCAAAAGGAGAGGATGGCCTCAGTGAAATTGTCATTGCATTCATCAATTCAAGATCTCAAAGGACCCTAGAAATACTCTTTTGCAAACCTGCAGTGCTCAGTTGGAACTCCTCCAGGTCCAATTAAATGAGACAAGATAAATAAATAAAAAAAGAAGCATCCATAAAAGTAAGGCACAACAACGAACTAAATTAGCTTGGGCGGTTTTTTTATACGATGTCCAATTTTTCCAAAATTTGGAAATCTGAAAAGTTGGAGCGGTGCCTTTTTCCTCCATGAGACTACATAAACTACCTTTGGTTTTTATGTCATTATAAGTAAGAAAAATAAAGATGAAATCATCAAAAACTCCCTCCAAAACTAATGCCTCCTGTACAGTTCCCTTTGGATTCGTTTCAATATTATTACTATTTCTGTGATTGCGAAAAAAAAATCGGAGGTATTTGGAAGGCTAACAATTTGAGAAAAATCTTTACTTTTTGATTTTCCTAAAAAATTGTATTCAGGAGTTGTTGGGTGCATAAAAAGTATGACAACATTGTGTCTTCGAAAAAAAAATTAATCTACTCGATGCGTTGCTCGGTCACAAAATAATATACTGTATTTTAATAGATTACTCGAAATTTGCTGCCGGCGAAGTAGTCTGAAATGTTTTTTTTAGCCAGACGTAAAGTTTAGTATTCGTTTTCTGCACCCAACAACCTCCTGAATACAAATTTTTGTAATAATCAAACAATAATTTTATTCCTCCTAAATTTGCTCGCCTTCTACTAGCCTCTTTTCTTCGAATATAGTCAAAACAAAGATAAATTTGGACCAACTCCACTGATATACGAGAAACTTTAATCGTGTTTAGAATCATATGTTCTATGGCAAAATTCGTAAATTTGGCGTCCTGGAATGGAATATATCTTCCAAAACGTTTCTATTTTTTATATTTAATATCCTTATTTTTTTCACTTGTAATAATTTAAAATCTAAACATTGTTGACATATCGTAAAAGAAAAAAGGTCAAGCTTTTCACATTATGCAATAATGTTGATTTTTGAATACCGGGTATAGGCGCAAAAAATAATTGCTATGCCTTTACATGTCAAAGTTTTAAAGGGTACTTAAAACGAGTAAGCATTTTGTTTAACATTTTTTCCCTACTTTACTAGAAGCGGTTTTGGTTGTTAGCACTTTTTATATATTTAATTTCATTTAATTACATGATACACGTTACATATTATTTTCTTATCCTTAGAAAACTATCAACGTGCAAAACAAAGAAAGAAAATCCTATTTTAAAAAATTACATTAGCTTTTTTGGTATCAATTTCGGAGAGAAATCTATTATTTTTCGACCTAGTATCACCAAATGAATTCACATTAAAACCGAATTCTTCCTTACCAGTGAAGTATAAAGTTTTCGTTTTCGTTTTTTTTTTTTTTTTTACCAGAACCAACCACATATCTTACAACTTCAAATCAACAATAGTAAAAAATATTGTTCGATTTTCATTATTATCTAGTACACCTTTAGGTCGAAATAGTTGAAAAATCTACTGGGTTTATCGTAAATCCCTTTCAGATTAAAGGGTTAGTATTGATCCATACTATCTGCTTAAAGCTTTATTTAGAATAAACCAGGTTCCTCACTTAGTTTCTGTATAGGGATTAAATTTTACCTTATCGATTTTGATTTTCAGAGAAATAAAAACACGTTTATTGTTTAAACGGAGGTAGTAGTTAGTCCTAGCATGTATTTCGGACTTACCTCAGTTTGCTCTGAAATGTTTCCAGAAGGTGTGCCGAACTTTAGCAGACAGACGATGATCGCAGACCTGGAATCAGGAAAAAATTGTTTAAGGCGCGTCGTTTATTAAAAAAAAAAAATAAAAAAAAACAATAAAAATTAAAAGGAAGTCTCGCCGCCTCCAGGGCGGCTGACAATTAAGTCATAAAGGCTTTGACTAAGTGCTTCATTATAGGGGCTTAAGTGTGGTCTCGTCCAATTGCTTAAGGAGTGGGTGTGATGGCCGTGAAATATCTACATGATCTCTCATTTTCTACATTTCAAGGCGAAGAGTCACAATAATTACAATATTTCCGCACAAAAAACTAAAAGCAAACGTTAATGATTTTATTTTATATAATTTATTAGTCATTACGCCCACAATTTCATCTTGACACATGATAAAAGATTCCTGGCTTCGGAAACGCTATGAGATGATTAAATAATTAGTCATTTATTTAAACAAACCAATTTCTAAAATCATATAGATGTTTGGTTATATGTATGAAATTGATTTCTATTATGGATATAACATGTATGATTAATTCCAGAGCAGCGGCATATTTATCCGAAGGTCATGGGTTTCGAATCCCACTTGTGACACTAACCTTACACTTCGTTTCACATAAAATGATTATCTATGATTAATGTTTTGTTTAGTATGTTAGTATGGAATGTTGAATTCAACTTAAAGCTCTAAAGGAACAAAGCAAGGCAGATTTTTTCCCAAACACAGTTGCATAAGTATTTTTCCTTTTCTTACCTGCATTCCTCTCGTGTAGTAAGGTAATGCTGTCAAGGAATGCGGTTAATTTTTACCAACTCCATTCTCATCATCATTCCCTGGGACAATTTGCCGGCTCTTTCGAACATCTTAAACTTTCAAATCTAAAGAAAAGAGGCAATTAAAGGAGTTTCAACATCCCCGAGACTACTGGAACAATAATTAATGAACTAAGCGGACTACAACAAGGCAAACAAAGATAATAGGTTGGTTACGCTCCAGACCCTTGTAATTTTGCCCCTAAGAAAACCCAAGAGGCTAAAAAAAGTTTCCATCCTATTTACAATAACCCTCGTCCCATTGGAAGCAGTTTGCCTAGCCAGTTAGAGGAAGTTTTATCCTTTCTTATCTTAAATAGTTTGATAAAATGACTTGTTTAACGCATTGGATTCTGAATAAAAAGTCTTAAAATACGAGTTGATCAACCATTTATGAAAAAAACAAAGGAGCTGTACAAAGCGTTTATTATATAATTTAATCTCTATTTTTGTTTAATACAGTTCTAATTAATTAATTTGACGTCCAAGATAACTAAATATATTATTTTCTATAAATAAGGTTTAAAAGGAGATAAAATAGTGATATTGCCTCGTCTGGTATAAAATTTAAAAATCATCAGTGATAAATAAATAGCTCTTTTATAACTTGCGATATTTCCTTCTGTGATCTGCTGGATATGATAACCTATTGCTCCTAGCTGAATTTTGTTGGTTCAGACGCGTTTCGGCTTTAAAATTACGTCCCCTTCAGTGGGTGGGTAAAATATGTGAAATGCCGAATCGCGTCTGATCATGAAAATCAGCAAGGATGTTGAGAAACTATCAAACAATATCGTTTATAACGGTTTCAGCAATTCAGTTGTAATTTAAAAAAAGAAGGATGTATTTATCTGATAAATTAAACATTTAAAAAGGCAGTGCGATTTTCGATAGTTTAAAAGAGTGATTTCATGAAAAGCTTAAGAAACGGACCGATTTTATTTTTATGTTGAACTTATAACAAAGTTTAACGAAGCGAAGAGAGCTTCAAAAAACATACGTTTGTGTTTACCCCGAAGCTCTGGGGTATATAAATACCACGGGTTTTTAAATTATTTATTTTTATTGTCCAGATTGTTTTTCTGGTAACAGCAACAGCCGTCGACAGATGGTCTCAACCCCTGCTTATATTTATTTATTTACGGGAAATTGCCCATTTTATTACAATAATTGCAAGAAAGTATGAGGTGTCGGTGGCCGCAACGGTTTAGGCGTTGACACGGCGCTCATCAATGTTAAGGTCCGGGTTCGAATCCAGCATTCAAACTCTACATAGTTGCAAATGTTTTTTTTCAAAAACACCTTTATCCTGATGGTTGATATGACTTCTGCAGTTGGGAACCCTTGTAAAAAGAATTTTTAAAAAATTACAAGAAAGAATAATTAAAATGTAAAAAACATTGAAATATTAAACACTGACAATGATAAAATAAGAAAACAATGACATGCAGTACACCAATATTTGAATACAAAAAATATTTGAGATTTGACTAGTAAATAAAAGCAATTGTAAATAAGATTAATTTATTATACATTCATATACAGAACAACAACCAACCAGCACATCCGGCATACATATACACACATGCATATACATACGCCCACATCCACTAGATATACTAATTGACCAATGTTGTAAAAGTGCCTCTCAAATTCTTTTTTGTCAAATTGGTTTTAGATGTATTATTAATATCTATACTGTTGGGTATCAAATTGATCAGATCCATCCTGGGAGAGCGAAAAGTGTAGTCGATACGGGAAAATATATGGTAAAATATTGTTTCACTGCGGATGTAGACGGGGCGTGAAAGTTAGGTATGATAGAAAATCTGGGGAGTAAATATTATTATTAAGAAGGCCGTTGATAAATATTATATCATATTTTTTCTTTGGGGGAAGCAAAATTAAAATAACTTGATTTGTTACCGAAGGAGACTAATTTCAGGAATTTCGCTTGTAATTTTTCAACACTATTATATAAAAAGTTTTGTTTTGTTGCAAATAAAAAGTATTTATTTATCTACCTATCTTATAATTGAAATTATCGAAACACGAGGGAAACTTGAAAAATGAACATTAGTGTTAACCCCGAAAACTCGGGGCATATAAATATCACGGGTTTAACGTGATTATCCATGCTTGACAGACAGAAGACTCTGCTAGACAAACCCGTGACTAATCGTCCTGAGAACCGAAAAAAACAAGTGCCCATTCTCGTAGGTTCTTCAGGCGAACCATCCCGATCAATCACAGCTGCTGGTGCACTTCTAATTTCCTACTTTTCAGCACCAAGGTTTTACAATTTAACGGATCGAAATCCCGACGGACAAAGTGATAGTTTAGCCCAGTCTTCGTGGCAAACTTTCAAGCGGAAAAATCTATTTAATCCTTTCAAGAGAAACGGCCAATTGCTCAAGACATGACAACAGAGCGTCAAGGCTGTCTAAAAGGCCATGCCTAGGGGCTGCGAACCCGTCATTGCATTACTCGACCGCGTGGTCACTATTCCAATAATAAATCCGTGATTTCTACTAATTCGACAACGCGTAAATAAGAAAAGAACGGTAAAAGTACGGATAAATTTGTAAATACACTATTTACTATTCAAATTCAAATCTTCAGCAGTCAGCTTGAAATCATTTAGTCATCTAAGATTTTTCCCTTTTATTATATCTCCATTTTATCATTGAATAAGACTAAATATAATCAGATGTGAGATTTGTTCGGAATCTGATACGTGAGTGGTTTTCCGATCATTTTGGTCTGCCCATCTGCTCAGTTTTGGCCTGACACGTTTCGACATTTTTATCTTCAGGGGGTTTTCTTTGTACCTGCAGTTTGATCCTGATGTCTCCGAACATCCCGGTGTTCGCCATTACAAAATAAGCATTGTATAATTAATAAATCAATAGAAACGCATTTTAGCATTTTAGCTAACTTCCCCACTCCATAAAACATTTTTTTAAAGAATCAACTATAAATTTAACTAGTCGTATGGTCCAACTGAATAGAAGGCGAGAGGAGGAAGAACAGTTAGAAGGATAGAAGAGAGGGAACCGGTCCCTGACGCAACGCATTCCGCATGGAATCTATCAGACACACACACATACATTTTTTTCATTCTTGTTTATTTATTTATCTTTATTTATTCATTTATATGTCCATGATCACTGAAATGTAAAACTGTAAAGGATTAACCATTAACATGTTTTGTGGGTAAAAAAGTAAAGGAGAAAGGCAGAAAGTAAAAGTTAACACGTAACAACGATTTAAAACATGATGTATAGCAAACGTCAAAACAGTCCGTTTATAAAATTCTTAAAAAGTATGATCTTTTGGACCGCTTTTTATCACAAGGTCTAATTTGCACAATTTAAGACATTAACACAATAATTATTACGGAGAGACAAGTTGGAATTTAGTTTAATTATTAGATGGATAGTATTTTAGGAGAAACATCCAAGTTGATTAAGAAATGTATGGTACTCCAATAGAAATTGTGTTTCAAAAATACATTTATTTGTACACATAAAATATATATATATATATATATATATATATAT
>CM077102.1:18814368-18847172 GCA_039619505.1 Cimex hemipterus
TATATATATCATGCAAATTAAAAATTCAGGTAGTACCAAGGTTGAAAAATGGTTTTGGAAAAAAAAGCGATTTTGGAATATTAATGAGGATGAGGGTAGGTGGTAGCCGGACTCTGAATGGTTCCTCGACCCCGCACGAACCGGCAACAAGGAAGGGTCTTTTGTGACCCCCCCGGGATCGACGGGACGACAAGAGAAGTCGGCGTTCCTGCAGAAACGGCTTCCGGTGTTGAAGGCATCGTGGCTGACTGATAACCATCCCGGGAATGATGCGCCCGACCGTTAAATACCTCGCGCTTCGTTCAATTGATTCCTTTCATCTTCATCACGCTCTTTTACCATAATTGAATTACCGGAAAGCTCGCGACGATTCCGCGGGGTCCTAAATCAAACCTGATTTTGCACTTGGTGTACATACATTTTAGTGATACACTAAATATAGTTTAACTTCCGCGTGTTGAAAATTATACTATTTAATTCGTGACCTTACTTTTTTCCGCGTATAAATTGCTTCCTTTGGTGCAAGTCTCCTTTCCTACTTTTAAAAACACCTTTGTAGTCCACCAATGTCTGACATGTTTTAGTTATAGTTTACTGGCTTTCGATCATTTTGGCCTATCTGTTAGCTGTTTTAACCTGTCAGACGCGTTTTTTCTTATCGCCAACAACAATGATCCCCTGGATGATCGGAACCAGAGAGAAATTATGAAAATAATGGTAAGAGGAAACTAGGAAGCGAGGTTTGTGCTTCCCAGACACTGTAGCCTTCTGGCTTACTGTACCTTTCTAGTTTCCTAGTTCTGTGCAATAGACTCGATCCTTCTTCTTAGAAGTATCAGGTCATTGACTGTCGCTCCTACAATTTCATTCCCTAGGTTTCTGTGGTATGTTAGATTAAATATTCATCGATACGTTGCTTCGCATTCGAGGATGATATGGGTGGCTGTTCCTCGTCCTCATTGCATAATGTGCAGATGGGAACATCGTATGATCCGTATCAATCATATGCCATTCTTGTACAGATGTTTTCTCAGATGCCAATGACCGGTTAGTAGTCCTACCACTCATCTGAGTTTATCGCTCTCTAATTGTA
This sequence comes from Cimex hemipterus, assembly GCA_039619505.1. Lineage (NCBI taxonomy): Eukaryota > Metazoa > Arthropoda > Insecta > Hemiptera > Cimicidae > Cimex > Cimex hemipterus. The sequence goes on from CM077102.1 coordinate 18,815,462, forward strand.
GCAGTGATTTTACCAGTCTTGATGAGGGTTGTTCCATCATACGTTTTCTGTGTCTACGATGGAGGATTCTATATTTGTTTTTGTCATCTCAAGTATAGGTTTGGGGCCTATATGGTCTTGGAGATCTTCCTCTGGTCAGTGTGTCTCCGTTGCCGTTACCCAAAGTTCTTGTGTTCCCTGACACCAAAGACCAATAATAGATAATAACATCAGGTTATTGCGTTTCTCCAGGTTTTGGAGATTTTTGGTGAATTCACTGACTAATTTTGATATGATTTTTTTGCATGCTAATGCTTTAATAGCTGCTTGACTATCAGATGCTATGAGGATTTTTTTGTAAGTGTAACTGCTTTTATGATTTACTAGGGCACAAGAGTTGACGGCATGTATTACTTCTGGAAAGGCAAAGTTTGTTGCTCATATCTCGGGCTTGTACAACTTTCCGATTTGTAATTTGTTTCTTAATTTTATTTTTATTTTTGAAGCTGAATCTAATGCTCTCCTCACTTCTTCCTCTCCTTTATAATCCATTGAAAATTTATAGGATGTTTTAAAGAATATTTACGGGAGTCCCCATTTCTAAGAATGGGTGTCTGATTTTATTAATTATGGTTGTGCGCTGGAAGTTTTTAGTTCCTAGTTCAATTTGAAAAATAATGAAGGAAATATGAAAGGAAATTTCAGCTTTATCATCCCACAAACCCCAAATTTTTTTTTTCTTCTCTGAACATTTTTCGACAAAACTGGATTACCGCAGCTGCAAACTATGAAAACTGGAACAACTGAATGCGAACTACTTTAAATTTTTAATAGCTTTTTTGCGATGCGAAAAGGTTTTAATTTCCATCATTTCTACATAAGCGTGTCGAGCTCAAGCAAGCATAACTAGGCACTTATGGTCTCTTATAAGAAGGATCTTGTTATAAACCCTCATGGTTCAAAGTATTCCAACTTTGATTTAATTATTCTAATCAAATCAAAACGGCAGAATTAACAATGATAACAAACTAAATTTCTTTAAAATAGACAATCTCATAAAATTTCGAACTATTTAAAAAAAAAATGAAGTAAATTTTGATGCACTAGCCGAACAAACATTTAACAAGTAAATGAATACTTCATAAAAAATTGATAACCTGTTATTTTTGTAATTATCAATACAGTAAAGTTTTATATTTTCGCATAAACGAAACTAATATTCGTAAGTACATATCAAGAAAAAGCAGGCAAATTAAGCCCTCTCTATTCTCGTCATTTTTTAACCGCCTAAAATTTCGCAATACAATCGCTTCGGGTTCAAGGCATTCCACATAATTAATGATCAGCGTTATAATTATATCTTCAAAACGATCAGATCCAATTAGGAAGAGAACATTCACTTCCTTCGTCAAGTTTACGAGAAATCTCCTTATCAGGACTATAAAACATTAATTATTAATTTAAAAGATTAACAGATGTACATTTTCCCACAATTTTGAAACCAAAGGCTTAGAGTATAATGAAGCCATTGACATTTTAACACCAGATCAAACATCGGCAGCACAATTTGAGAAAATTTTCGTTTTTCTATTGCCTATAAATTCACAGATCATTTATTTCATTTTATCCTTTTATTTTTATTAAAAGACTGTCCAACAACAAAATTAATTAATTACAAAAATATAAATGTAAATTTTGAATAAGAAGAGTGCGTTTGTTAGTAGTGCGTTAGTTAATATATTTTTATTTGTTTTATTTCTACAGGTTTATTCGAGATTTGAAACCAAATTATTGTACGTATAGTACTGTGTTATTTCTTCGATTTTATTTGTTTGAGAAATATATAGTGAAGACATAATTCATACCGTGAGAACAGTGAATACGAAATCTATTGATTCTGATAACCAAACATTTTAAGGAACATTCTATGTTTTAAGTTGTACCATACACAATGCCCCATTTACTGGACAATCCGCACATTTTCTAACAATTATTTATGATATGTACTGTTTCAAATGATCGATTCCACCCCACTGCTTATCAATGATAGGAAGTCTTTACTAATGCAATGCATGCGGTCTTCTCCGATAGGATATTAATGAAATTGAATTAATTAAAACTTCCCGTTTTAAAAAATAAGCTTCGTCTTGAGAGTCGAGTTAATTTACATCCGATTTTAGCCATGTTTCCCTTTCATGGCGGTAATAATTCTATTGTCTTAGTCACGAAGTGTCTCCGTCTCGCGATTCGTTTATAATGCCTTTGGCTGTATTATTCAAGAGGGGTTTCGTTTTTGGAAAACTGCCACTTGGATAAATTCGATATTTCGAAGTTTCTCGTTTTCGTTTTGATGAATATTGCAATTTCTTTCTTTTTCCGGCAAACATTTATGTTATTTTATGCAAACGTTTAGGCTAAAAAATAATTTTGGAGGTTCTGTTTGAGAGTTGGTGTGTCGAATGGTAGCCTGGCTTTGGAATTTTCAGGGCAAAGGCCCAGCAGGAACTAGTTCAAAGCAAACCAACGTTTTGTTTATAAAACCCGTGTAAACATGTTTAGTGAAATCTTGCACATGCGTTATTTTGCATAAACGAGTTAATTCAGAGAATATTTTGCCAGATTGCACATTTGCTTTATTATTTTGTACATAATACAACGTAATACTTTTTTTTTAAATCAGGGATAAATATAATTTCAGAATGTTTTCTTTTATATGTACTGACATCTACTTACCGTACTGAAACATATCGTTTTAAAAATAGTGAATTTCCAAGTTGTGGGTCAAAGTCTACAACCTGTCCAACGTATTGTTAACCCCAACCCTCAGAATATTGTGAAACGTTGACGAAGGAACTGACTGTTTTTGACTTCATCACAATTGGCCTTATGCCCTTTTTTTAATTACAAACCTGTAATTATACAGGGTGTTACAGGGTTGAATGCCAATATTGCCATGGTGGATTCGCTAAGTAAAACGTAGTTCAGTTCTATCGAAACGAGTCTTCTATCATGACTCTTTCCTGAAATATTAACATTTTACTGATTTTAGTAATTTCTCAATTGTTACCAACTAATAAATATGTGGTGTTTAGTGACCGTTAGTCAATGATTATTCTGAAATCGTGAGATGCGGCCTGGTGGTTTTAGAAAAATGTGCCTAATAAATGTTTTTATTTACAAAAAATTACATATACGATGATCAACATGTCTTAATAACGGAAATATAGTTATCTTGAGAAAAATTTGTTGCAGATTGCGAAATAAAGGTTTATACTTTTATATCACTAAAGTTGAGAAATTACGATTTATTAGGATAAAATTTAATTTAGACTAAAATCACAAAAATGTAATCGTCTCAGGAAAGAGACAAGCTAGAAACCTCGTTCTGGTGGCATTGAACTTGGTTTTATTTAGAGAACCCACCATGGCAGTATTGACATTTAACACTAACACCGTGTTCATTAGTATAATTTACACAAGTTAATTTTTAATTATGCTGTTTCAGAAAATAACTAATATCGCCATTAAGTTGGTTTAGACAATCATTCCAAAATTCTTACATTACCAGATTTAAAACTGTCAACGAGAGGCGGCAATTTTAAAGGCAATTTTAACTAAGCGTTTTTTGAAGGTAGTACATAACTGTAGGGATCTTGTCAACCCTCAGGGTGCCGGTGTTTTTCAAAAATGTCGGGTTCGAACCCAGGACCTTCACCCTACAGTGATGAGCTCCGTGACAACGCCTAAGCCGTTGTGTCCACTTGCCAATACATTTTAAGAATCGAGAAAAAAATTAAGTAATTTCAATATATTTCTTGAAAATATGATTCTCTGCCTTCGTTGCGCATGTATTTCAAGAATGTTTTATATATCAGTCAATTTTTACTCACTTGGGATAAAGAAATAAAGGTAGCACCGTAATAATTACGATGAACTTCACAAATTGTTACAAAAACCAAACAACGCTTCCAGCAAACTAGTTCTGTAGGATCGTAAATACGGAAATATATGATTTGGGATCTAGCGATGAGGCAATGACAAACCAAGTTAGTCCATGTTAAAATTTTGACTGGAATTTCAAAAGTTTAGTTTGAATTTTAATGGTCTATTCCACAATATGTGCAACGCTTTATGGACATTATATATCATCCTTTCTTGAGTAGAAACAGAATTGCTGGAGACTTTTTCGTTCGTACTTGTATTGCACCCTGATTGGCTGTGACGCTCAAGGGCGAACTTCGTTTTACTACATACCTCTTAATATTTAAGTCCTATCTGACAGACCGGAACGGCCGCAACTCTCAAGGGACTTCCTTTTCGTTTTATGCCCCCATGAAACAGACCCCAGGGCAATATCCTACAGTTCACAACATCCGATATTAGTTCTCTCTGACAATAATACATGCACTTTTGCTGAACATCCTGTCATGTTCTTACTTGTTCCATGTATTACTTGGCCTTTCCCAAGCTAATCATAACATCAAACTCCACATAAACCTCACCATTCTTGGCATTTGTTAGACTTATATCCACCCACATTTACCCCTAAAAAAACACTTTTCTACAGGTTAATTGAATGGAAAATCAATCCCGAACTCCGATCTTGTGCGCTACCTCGGACTATACATAGACAAAAGAACGTAGAATCCTCATAAACGAGTGAAAAGACATCAAACTAAAAGACTCTAAATTATTCTTTGGGTGTCTTGACGTACACCTTACTAACAAGCTAAGATTTACAAGACATTTCTGAACGGGTTCAGACAGATGCATATGGAATTGAAGTTTGGGGTCTATGAAAGAAATCCAATCCATCTAATCAAAAATACTAAAACAATCCACAATGTCCACCACCTCTCATTTGTATTATATTTAAATCTCGTTTTTCCCTCTAGTTTCCCCTGAATACCGCAGCTTTTTACAGAGCTTATTGTACTTTTTACTGGTTCCATTTTGGGGGATCGCAACACTTTTGTGAATTGAACCCCCGCGTGTCGGTGTTCTTCCATCACAAATATTCGTTTTCAAAGGAGGTCGGGACGAAATTTAGAATCTGTGAGAACCGTTCCCGCCCCATGCCTTCATTGACGAGAGCCATGTTTATTTTCATTGGGTCCACCGGTCCCCTTTTGACCCATCTTCACTATGGCCCACACAGAGTAAATTGGGGATGGCCGGTAGTGGCCCATATTGGCTTTTGGAACTAGTGTTGGAGATCATTGGCTTTTGGGAGCAGTCTCAATGAACGAAGTAGAGAGGTGTGTCCACACACCGGGCCAACATTGGTCGGCCATTGATTGTTCTGTCCAACTATGTATGTTCTCTATGCTGTCAATAACATACATAGCAATTATACACCTTAGTTAAACAGTAAATTGCAGTAGTGATTTAGTAGAATTCAATAACCATCATGGCACAGGAAATTAAGGAATATGGTGGTTTGGTATCCAGCTTGGTGATGCATGGCCTAGCCTATTATGGGATCAGTGTAGAGAGGCCATTAAACGTCAGAAGAAAAGTCAAGAGGCGACGGTGGGAATCGAACCCACTACCTCGGGATCTATTAGCCGAAGGTCTGACGCCTTTTTAACAATTCGAACATCCCTCGAAATACAACAGGCCGGGATGTCAGAGATGTGTACGCTCTTGATTTTCATTATGTCATATGCTGTTTTAAAATTAAATCAAAAATAAAATTTTTACAAAAAAAAACGGGAGTGTGTTGGGATTCGCTTAAATCCTATGCAATCTTGCCGAAGGCTAAACTGACATTCATCCTTCATACAGATTCTCCAGTTTGGATAGTTTCATTAATCAAATTTTTCTACCTTTCCCAAATAGGTTCGGTTTTCTTTTTTATTCGCTGTTTATACTATCTATAACATAGGTCATTAAATGTGTTTATTTTGATTTGTCATGACCCTGAAGGTCTATAAACGTTTGGAGAAAGCACAAAAGAAATAGCTATGGCCTTATCAATTGAGAACCGTCGCACGTATGACAAAAAAAGCCGATGATAATAGTATAAGTGCCGAAACCCTCACTAGTAGAAACACGATCATTTAAAATCAAACGGAAGAAAAAAGTTGTATTAAAAGAGCTGTAAAAATAACAATATAACGGAACTTAACGTACGGTACAATAGACTTAGAGGTGAAAAAAACCCGTGTTCTCTGGTGCATGAAAGACTTTCCTCTCTAAACCCCAAGAGTGGTCTATTCAAGAAAGATTTAATTTTTAAAAAATTAAACAAACCGTTCAATAAAAGAATTTTTTTAATAAAACTTTCTTGCTTTATTAAATATACATATATCAAATATGACAACTTTTTAACTTGAGTATAACTTTGTTAAAAAACCATCTTGACCACAGAACTATCCCAATTTTTTGAATGGTTGTTAGTTTAAATTAATTTAGTGATGGTATGGTAATAAGGATACTAGGAAGCGGGCATTGTGCTTCCCAGGCACTGCAGCCATCTGGCTTATTGTAACTTTCTAGTTCCTAGTTCAGTGCAATAGATTCAATCCTTCTTAGGATTTTCTTAGAAGTATCAGGTCATTGACTGTTGCTGCTACAATTTAACTCCCTAAATTTTTTCGTATGTATATACATTGACCTGTTGGTTCGCATTCGAGGATGATATGGGTGGCTATTCCCTCCTCCTCATTGCATAATCTGTAGATGATATCATCATTGTACATGATCATTTTGTTTAGATGTGTTCTCAGATGCCAGTGACCGGTTAGAAGTCCTACCACTCCTCTGAGCCCTCTCCAGTTGCAGCAGTGATTTTACTAGTTTTGGTGAGGGTGTTTCATCATAAGTTTACTGTGTCTAGCGCCTCCAGTGTTTATCCACTTTTCCTTTTGTTTTGTTTGAATCCATTCTGCGATGGAGAATTCTATATTTGTTTTTGTTATCCCAAGTATAGGTTCGGGGTCTTTGTAGGTCTTGCAGATCCTCCTCTGGCCAGTCTACCCGCCTTCTCATTACCCTGTGCTCTAGCACCCGAGATGGTCATCAGATTATTGTGTTTACCCAAGATATGAAACATTTGGGATGCATACACTGACTAATTTTGATATGATTTTTTTGCACGCTAATGCTTTATAGCTGTACAGAAAATGCCCGATCCGGTTTCTTCGTATGTTTTGGAGTCATCTGTATACCATATCATTGTATCTGAGGCTCTGCTGTGTTCTTCTCCTCCTTTATAGTCCGTTGAAACTTTATAGGACGTTGTAAAGAATGTTTTCGGGATAGGTGTTAGTTTAGTGATACAATTAGTTTGGTATTATTTTCATTACGTTATCTCATCTGCTGAAAAGAACTGTATTATTGAGTTTATAATTGTTGTAACTTGTAATAAAGAATACGTGTCTTGGATCAAAATAACGCCCCGTTACGTTAGGTAGCCCGACGGAATTACTCCACCCATTTCTCTGACAGCCCACGCGATTACATGGTGGTGTAAAATTAATTGTACACGGCTCATTGTCTCTTGTTTTTCACCGGGACCCGATTAAAAATCGGGCACATCCGGGAAAGGGAACCGGGTTTTCGTGCGATACCCCTTCAAATCCACAATACGGAGCTTTTTTTTTTCTTTTGCCTCCCGTGACCTAAGAAAACAAGACAAAAGCTTTCACTTAGTTACTCTGAAGCCATTTCGGGAAGAAAATAACATTAGCGAGAGGGAACGTCCGAAGAGACAAGTCCGGAATCAGTCCGCACCACCTGGAGAACTTTCCGCTATAAACTGCTCTGCATTTACCATGAAGTTAGTAGTGCAGCAAGTACTAATTGTAATTTAATGGAATAATGCGGAATAATGAACTACTTACAATCAATGAATCAATTAACCGACGGTTTTTGTTTCACATGCCTTAATATAAAAAAGAAGATTTATTTAACGCTGTCAGATTGCCACAAGAAGATCCATAAACTATCGAAAACAATACAAACCTGTAAATGTACATTTTTTACTTATAAAATATGTAGCATAGATTGTAATACAAAGTTCAAACAAATATGTCAGCATTTCATGCTCACATATGGAAAAAGTTAGTTAGCAAGTAAAATTTAATGTCAATAGCATTGAGCAAACTAGCAAATCGCAACATGACTTTAGGCCTTTTTCCGTTTGTTTATTTGGCCTAGTTTTGCTCTTGTTTAATAATACAGTAGAGACAAATTGTTCGGCAAATGCCGTAGCGATAACGAGTGCAAGAATTTATCCAGCACAGGACACTAAACAAGCAGTTTCTTCTTGCCTTCATTTAATTAACTGATAAGCATTTATTTATTTATTGTGTTACCTTTTGGTTTGTTGATTGTTTTGAGTAAATCATTTCCCACCAATACGATTATGATTTTTGTTTGAAAGCCGTGAACTGATGTGATTGCATCACATATCTCGTCACAAATCTAATCAGTAATAAAGTAAATCTCCTAATTAAACATTCCCAATCAAAAAATTAAGTACAAAAATCAGTATCATGCAACCAAGACCTAAAATCTATTACAGTCTTCAAAACTAATTTAGTGAAAACTCTCAAAAATGTATCAGTCAAATTTAGACAAACGGGATGCTACAATTTTTAAAGTGATACCAATGGAAATTACTCTCTTTTTAAAAATAAATAATAAAAAGGCTGGTGATAGAACTCTTTGGTCTGTATTATAAACTTAAGAATAAATCGAATTTGTTGTTCTATAGAGTTTATTGTGCTTATTACGACAAAAATTACGAAAAAGTGGGATAAAATGTACATTTACTCTACTCATAACCACTAAGTTAAAAGTGAAAAGTGTAAAAGCAGGGAAGGTAAACCTAACCTAAGTGTTGTTTGCTAAATGGAGAGCATGTTCATTTTACTAATATATAAATGGCCATTGATTTTGTTTCATTTTGCTGTCTTCCTAGTAACAAGTTTTTAGTATAGGGGAAGTTGCGTTTGGTGGTTAAATAAAATTCAAACTCCCCTTAACATTTACTTCTTCAATAATAAATTCTTGGGGGCGTCGGTGACCGCAACGGTTTAGGGGTTGATACGGCGATCATCACTGTAGGTAAAGGTCCCGGGTTCGAATCCAGCGGCCCTGCATTCGAAGTTCGAACCCTACATACAAATGTACATGTTTCACAAACACTGGCACCCCGAGGGTTGACCTCTGCTGTTGTGAACCCTAGTAAAAAAAATTGTTTACTACATTTGCTGGATTGTTTAAAATAAAATTATTAATAAATATTCACTAAGTATACGAGACAATAACGAATAGTCACAGAAGAAAATCATTAATCGAATCGATCCATAACACAGTTCAGATAAGAGAAAAAGTTAAAAATAAAAAGTGAGTTTGTATAAAAAACTTATATGAAAAACAAAATTCAGACCTTCACAGAACCCGTAAAATTAATTAATTCAATTTAGAGAGATAACATTTGACCCATCAATTGCCTTGGTGATGTGGAGGGGCTGGATTCTACTAGGAACGACTTTCATTTTTTCTTGATACCAAGAAGATTCAGCATTTACGATCGTGTTATAGACATACATATTTCATTTGTTTGCAATTTTATTTGCCTGAAAAAAATCTAAAGGGGAAAAACTTGAAAATAGAAATTAAAAAAACCATTTTCAAACTCCGACTAACGACCTAATAGTTTTATGTCGGCCATTCGGGTTTATTTGGGGGAAATTAAGGATACAATTGATCTGAAATATTCAATCTCTGTTGGTTTCAACTGACCTAATCGCGTCGTTCTTTCAAATTGGAGAATGTTGTTCCTCAATCTCGTCCTTTTCCTTGATTCTTTTGGGAAAATAACTTCTTGCCCTTTTAGTTATTTATTCAGATATCGTGAGATGCGGTCTGGTGTGGTGTAGGTATCAGAAAAACATTTTCACTCTCAACACGACATGGCACAATTACACAGAAGACAAACACTTTGAGCCCTGAAGATGATCTCAATAAAAGATCGAAACGTTGGCACGATAAAGAAAATGTTTTTCTGAAACCTACATCACACCAGACCGCATCTCACGATATCTGAAAATTATCCGTTAACGGTCACTAATCTCTACACACTTTTAGTTATTAATTAGACAATGAGGAAATGTTTTACTTTATTCTACTTAATCGTTCCATTTGTAAACTTATTTAATTCAATTGTACTCGAATGAGCCTGGAAAATTGTATTTCCGTCCTATTCCATTCTAAGAATTTAACTTCTATCATACTTTCCAGGCCTTCCAGGAAAAGATGACAGTGAGAAAGGAGTGCAATGAAAGTGGTTGGTTTTTTTTTCTATTCTCTTATCGAACCAATAAAAAGGGGTTCATTGTTGGCTGTTGAACTTCCCGCGGTGATAAATTTGTTGTACGATTAGAAAAATGCGTACACTTTGCCAGCACGAAGCTAAACGAGTAATGTCCTTGCAGCAAGCGCATATTATTTTGCAAATAGCATACCTCCAGAAAGGAAACGGATGTAGCTGTATTAATGAAATGAATAGCGACTAGGACTTCCTTAGGGGGAGTCATATTTTAATGAAAGAACCTAATCACTATCAATGCTACATTTTTTCCATAAAAATTGACATAAATCAATAAGTGACCTGTATCTTCGTAATATGTCGATCAGATTTAAAATCCAAAGAACGCTCCTATCAATTTCCAATGTTCTTCTCCGCTGCAATATGTACAACCGTGAGAATAGAAAATGAACAGTGAAAAATTATAGGAAGATTAATCGATTGGATAACCGAGTTCAACTAGTTATCTAACCATAAAACGCTTAGAGCGAAACGTAAACCAGCGAGAGCACAAGGACCCAGGAAAATGATCAAGAGCCCATCTGTTCAACATGAGTTCGCCGACTCCCAGTACAACAACCACCACCTTTATGTAATTTTAAGTTTGTGTAGATTTGAAACTTAACTGTTGTATGCTAGAAAAACCAGCCTTAACTAGATCCCGGTCATGACAGTTCAGGCTGATTGACAGTTTTGAGTACGGAGTTTAACATAATAAAAGATAATTTAATAAATTTACGAAGCTGTCCCAGAAAATTCCATTGTCTTACACTTAAGATATAACGTTTTCGTGATTTTACCACACGCAAAATTCGTAAATTTATAATGGTGCTCATCTATAATGGTATTTCTTTTTTTACTTCGTCGTAGCATATTGTAAATTTAAGAAAACTTAACTATCTTAAAACTATTACGCTGTCATAGTCATACCGGCAATAGTCCTGTTTAAGACCAGCTTTTCGTTGTTAACTAATCGCATAAATCTCCATAGAAGTAGTTGTTACAATAATCTGTGATAACGATGCACAAGTTAATGATAGCTAAATAACAGTTAACAAACTTGTCAGATCTGTTTTCTCATGAAAAGTTTAGTTTTATTACATTAAATTTCATTAAGCACTTGTCGTACGTTACAACTACCTTAAAGTAGGTAATAAGTAACAGTGAGAATGGTAATTAAAACAAAATAAAATTTAAAACCAAGAATTTTACCAAACAAACAAAGCCAATCCAAAATGCATGCTTGAATCTATTTTTTCATTCAGTGACGTTACATAATTTAATCATTTATTTATTAATAATCAAATAACTGTATCGATTAATATGCGAACTCAATACATGTATTTCCCTTACGTGGTCAGAGGACATATAGTTACTCTTTGACTGCTCATGTTTATTACAGATTATAATATATGAACACCTTTTGAACATGGATGTGATTTTGGGCGTAATTTTTTGTATGTGAACATTTTTGCGTCATCGATTACACGATACCAGAGGGTAAGGTAGGGTTAAGGTTAAGGATTTTAAGTTAATATTTAATCTAAACTGCATAATATTTTTCGTAAAAAGGATTTTAGCCCAGTTCAGATGCTCAAGGATCGGTGATCAACAACAGCAATTGCGTATTGACAATTTACCTTATTTTTTAACACCTGGTCAATTTTAAGAAGTTTCTCGAATATTTTCAGACTGATCAATTGATTGACTGACTTGTATAAGACTAAATCTACAAAATTATGCACGGTATTGACCTTATGATTCATAGCGGTTTTGGTTTTTGGTAGTACGTGGTCAGACCTCCCGCTGCCGAAGTTATACTCGAGCGGCTGTCCTTCAGCTAGGCCATTTTATCCTACAACTCACGCAGAGTTTACCTAAACATTCTCACTAATTCTTCAATACATCCTTTACTGTTCACATATCTTTAATTCAAGTTGGGCGGTGGAGTACTCGATATTCTTCTATTACTCTTTATACAAATTATATAACTAATCTAATTCAGGATTTCATGAAGTACTCAATATCCTGCCATACTTCATCATTCTTCACTGCCATATTCACGCTAATAAATACATTCAAACTCAAAACCCAAAAAAGAAATAAACCGAGGTGTACATACAGTACATATATGACATATATGACGTACTATATAACAATAGAACCAGTACTTCCTCCAAAAAATCGACACTGGGTACTTAAATCAAGCACAATGCTAACAACGGGTGGCATTCCTACGCGATCTCTATATGGAGTTGCGGAATGGCACCGTTCAATTACAAGGGACATTCTCTGCATGCCGGACATACCCGGGCTATAGCCCAAAATGAAGTCTTAGTCGGGTGAGATTGACCTTTTCTTGAATTCAGATCATCCAAGGGCCACCTATCGTCCGAACTTGTGATACGTGAGACCTGTCCTGTCGATCCAGCCCACCGACGATGCTACTTCCTTTTAATAAAGTTTTTTATAGCAGTCCCGTCAGAGGACCGGATCGCGGTGGGCAGATCATTTTTAAAACAAAACGCGGCAATGTTTGTATGTTAGAAAACAAAATGCAGCAACCTAAAGTATTTTCAATGTACTCTTCCAAAATTTGGCTGAACTGTTTAGCTTACGTGAAGAAAAACGTTTTAACGATGTTGATGTTGATTTTAAACAGATAGAAACGCCTGAACAAATAAGAAACAACAACTTATAGGAATACTCATCAAATATTTTGCTAGACATGTAAGCTTCAGTCTGCACTTAACCAGTTGATTCAAATAATCAATTCTAATTTATCTCGCATATAGTAATATTGAAAGATCCTTTTATACCAGAAAATCTATCCGATAATCAATGCACACCTTGTTGACAAACGTTCGCAGGTCATCCGTTGTAATGTAGGGTACACAAACGATCATAATCATGTTCTATCTGGTTAGTTTCAGGATCAGATGAGAAATAAGAAAACTTGGGTTATTCCAATTTCGGAGATTTGATTTAGTCTGTTCGTTCGATCCGTACTTTCGTGGCAGATGTTTTCGGATTCCCGTTACCTTCCGCTGGATAGAATTTCAGTAAAGCCCCACCATTCCCTCATCCTTAATAATTCAAGATCTTACTACGTTTCATTCTTCTATGTACATTATTGTTTTATCTTTAACAGAATATGTTTGATATCGGCTGGGTTGTATTTCTAAATAGTCTCACTCGATTTAGCCTGGTAAGTAAGTTTATAAAAATGTTTAAGAACATGAAAATGCTGAAATACTATCGAATGTTGAGAAAAAGTCCGATGATTGAGAAGTTCATAGAAAAAATATGGGTTATGAAATCTTAGTTGTCTGGAATTGTATTAATAATTAATAGGAATGTATTACATATTTTATATAAAAAATATACCTATTTCATTTTGTCCTTTATTTATATATTTACATTTATTTATTTTTGTTTATATATACAGATCGGTAAAACAATTTAAAAAAGAGACTAGTTGACACAAAATAGCCCGTTACGCCCAAGAAGAAGAATATATTTTATACCTGAGGACGTTTAGAACACATAAAAAGGTGGTAAAAATCTCTGGAAATTCGAGTGTAATAAATTCATTTCTATATTAAATTTCCATATGGATTAAGCCTAATAATATTATAATAATTTACAATGACAGTGTACGATAAACCGATTTTTTATGGTTTTAACCTGCCCAAACAATGAAAAGTTCATTATATAAATTTTCTTCTCAAACAAGAAACGATTTCAAAATTTGGCCCTATTTCTTAACTACTATTCTCTGTTTTAACAATAAAAGTGACTTTTTTTAAACAAGTTTTTATGCTAGTCTTTAATATTGTTCATGAATATTTCAATTGTTTGCAAGGAATTTTATGATTAAATATCATCAATTATTTATAAGAGATTATTAGACAGATCGCCAATACTCTAACCAATCCATTGCCAAAATTCCACCTTGATTTATCTTGTCCTTTTCTATGATCTATCAGAACATAAACGACGAAAAATAATTTACAGATTGTTTCAGCAGTTTGATCCATCCAGATCATACTATCTTTTTCCAGGTTAAAAGGTCAATAATAGATCTACCGTGAAGATTAAGGTGCTGATTCAATCTACCGAAAACGGGATGAAGTATCCGGTGAAAATGCTTTCATGATTTGTAACAGATGCTTACCAGCACCAAACCGGAAGAGGCTCAACAATGCCATCTACTAGGGCTGAACAATTTCGATCAAAAGTCGAAATATCGAGATTTATTTAACCATTAAAAATTGCAATTAATAAAGATAGAGATAGCAACAAGAATTACATTATAATTTTATGTTTAATTAAACGTTTAATAATACTGAATTGACATTCCATTCAAATTTTACACTGAGTTTTTTATTGAAATTTCTAAATATGATTTTCCAAAATCGACATAACTCGCAAAATGGGTTTTCTTTAACGGTAGCCTCATTTGTTGTCAAATGATTGCCAAAAATGGCCCCATGCTGGCTAATGACAGCTATTAGCATACCACAACCATCTGAAAACACATTTTCGGGAAATGACTTGGTCCAATAAACTCCATTCAGCCCCTTTGAGAAAAATGCTATTAGCTTTTTAAACATTATTGGAACTGACTGGCTGCGGTCAATTATTGCATGATTGATCAACCTCGGGGTCGGAGGGTCCAAATCGAAAGTTGGCTTTCCAATTTTTTTTTTCCTTTTGTAAAAAGATGATTTTGCGAAATGGAATGTTTATTAAGGAAATACCTGGCTTGAAGGATTTACGATCACGGGATTACCTGCAACATAACACAAATAAATTAATTATTGTACAAATAAGAATAAGAAGTATTTGCACTATAAATGTATTAATAGTTATGGTATTATGAATTTTATTTTCAAATATAACTTTTTGTACAAGAAAGTGCAATGAATATATATAATACTGGGGGGAATCGAATCCAATACCGTGGGGTCTATTTATGAGCCATGTCTGAATCCAACTCTATCTTAGAATTAGAAGAAAACTGTTAAGCGATCGAATTATTTTACTGATATCGGCCTGTCATCCAGATATATCAAAGGGCTCGTTGGAGGAAACAACCTTCTCCACCATTGATAGAAAGTTTTACCATGCACGGTAAACATCAGGGTTTGATACATAGTTCAGAATCTTAGAAAACGACTTCAGATACATTTTAATGAAAGTTAAAACCGCATATAGTCGCCTAAATAAGAATCTGACCCCATATTCAGTAAATCAGGAATTCACAGATGAGTTGAAAGATCGATTCCGTAATGCTTAATGCTTGAGCGATTCAACCGGGTTCAAGAGTAATTATTGTTACTGCTTTAAAAGGAGTGGTTGATGCTGTAAATTTCAGTCATACTCAATTCTTATCAACCAAAATCGAATTTTAATATCTCGAGAGTACGAAAAAAAAAAGATCAATATTGAATTATTCTGATTTCTTTCACACTGCGCCATTCACTGTAACGAAATAGTAGATGTTTTGGCAAGGAAAGCTTCCCATTGACACAACAATAGATTTTAAAGATTTATGCTGGTTATCGAAGAAGCAAAGTTTGGATTCTTGGCAGCAAGGTAATACCAACAAAGGTCTATTTTATAAAACATTATTTCCTAAAATGTCGTTGGTTCCCCGGTTTCAATACGCAAATAAAAAGGCCAGTAAAATCATTTCCAGACTTCGGTCAAATCATGTCATGTGTAAAAAATATTTAAAAAAGATAAACCTGACCATGGACGAGTTAGCGCATGCGAAGCGATGGAAACGCTGGAGCATATGTTGGAATGTAAAAAATATAATCGAGCTCGAGAATAAATGTTAAATGAGGTGGTGAGCCACTTTCCAAAAAAATACAGTAGCAATCTACAAGGAAATAATAAAATCGGAGTCAAGGTGCATTTACTTAGCTACTCTCGACTTCTTTGATAGAGCTGTAGTAAGAATTGAAATAATAATATAATAAAACAAATAGAAATAATAAAATTAAAAAAGGTGCCTCTGGACTATGAACTGATGCAAAAAAAAAACACTTTAACATACTATTTTTCATATGATGATCCAAGCAAAAAAGCTTTGCCGAGATTCCAACCCAGAACCACTGCATGACATCCCAGTCGGATCCCTAACCACTCGTCACCTGGCTTCCACCATTGACAACTCGTTCGTGGAGAGAAATGTCATAACCTGTGTTTTTTAATTAATTAATTTATTTATGTTTAAAGCAATATGCCATTAACTGTAAAGTTTGGACATACTGGCTTACGTCAGGGAGTAAGCAGGGCAAGGCAAGATGTACGTTTCGCCTGTGCCGAAAGCGGATGTCCTCTAGCTCTCTTATGTTGCACCATTGCATCGTTTCGGTTAATCAAAAGGGGTCGATTTCTTTTAAAAATCCAAACGCAACAATACTGTCGCCCTTTAAAAAAATCTCAGCTTGAACGATGTCAGAGAACAAAGCGGGGTGAAGCAAAGCAATGCTTTATTTAAACGATTTTTTTCTTCTTTTATAACTACTGTCAATGCGGTGTTTGTAAAAAGTCTACACCTTCGCAATCGAGTATAAAAACCGAGTGAGAACACTCTTTCTGAGCCGATCTTGGTAAACCACTGGTTGTGACACGTGGCCTTGATATACCCACTGCTATGACTTTTCAAAGATATCAAGATTTTTTCAGTAACAGATCTTTTGGAGCAAATTTGCAAAGAGGTGCAATCACCGACACTTTTTGACTTGTTCTCTGGCCGATCACGAGGATTTAATCACTGCAGTACATTCCGAAATGTATCCGAACCCCGAGATTTTTTCCAATACAAGAGGTAGTTCAAGGGGTTTGGTTCTACTCTCGAGCTATTCGGTATTCGTCTGTACGACCCTATGACCTTTCATTGCACAAATTTCTTCAGATACCGCTTTCATCCGTTTTTCGAACATTGTCTCACAAGACCACGAATCACGACCACCTCGGAGCTTCACGTTGCCAATTGTCTTACCTAATGACGACGGTACAATGTCGAGTAAAGCGTACGTGAAAACAATTGCAAACCCAATGTACAAATGAATCTGACATTAAATAATAATACCGTTTTTAAGAAGGTTTTTCGTTCGTGTTTTGAATTGACTGTCTGGAACAATTTTATCCAGAGATTAAATACAAAACTCCGACAGATCAAGCGAAGCTAAAACACACACCATATCCACATCAGAGGTATTCAAGCATGACTATTAAAATCAACAACTCTCATTTGTGTTCGTCCATATTTGTATAATTACTACTGAAAGATTAAAAAAGCGCCGGTGATTAACAGTTTTCTACAATTCCTTTTATACATTTTAATTCATTATTCAGCATATAGAACCTAATTTAGATGCTAGATCAAAAAACTTGAAAGCTCAAAAAGCATAATTTAAAATTTTACAAATACAAGATTATTTATATGTGAAAAACATGAAATGGTTGTTTTCGTACGACTGAACAATGTTATTTTTACTGGTTGGAATTTATTAACGAATTTCAATTAATTAATCCTTATGTAAGGCATTGGTTGCAATAAAAGGTCACATGTGAGATGGCAAGTTGGTGTCCGAGTGGATCGAAATCAGGATAGCTCAAGTGGTTAGAGCAGCGGCGTTTTTAATCGAAGGCCGTGGGTTCGAAACCTGCTTGTGACACTAACTTCTTCATTTCAACCAGTTCCTTACATTAATTGAAAGAAGATATTTGGTCAATCGGACCATGAAATATAATGGATTTATTAATGAATTTTGAATTAGTGAAAAGTGACCCGATTGAACTGGAATAAATGAGACTTTTCCAAACTTATTCAATTCGGCGTAACATAAATGCTTAGACAAATTGTTTCTGAAAGATAATCCTAAGATTCCATCCCTTTCAATTTTTATTGATTTAATTGTCAATTCTATTGTATTTTTAAATGCGTTCGCTTGAATAGCAAAATTCAATTTCGATTTTATTACTTTTATATTTTGTATATGATAAAAAATTTAATTATTTCTTTTTCCTTCACTTAACAATTTTACTTACTAATATAATCTTTTATGTGAATTGGGTTTAATAGTTTTCTTTACCTGATGCCTAATAGGTACTTAGTTCTTATCAAAAAAGTATAATGATAGAATCCGTTGTACAGAAAAAGTTAATTTGCCTTTATATATCATGCTAATGAAGAATGAATATTTTATGGTTTTTGTTTCTGTTCTTTTCACCTAATCTGTGGAATATTTTCATTTCATTTTCCACTATTGATAATGATTCCAAATCAGTAATCTGGCAGATCACAGCACTTTGTAAGTAGTGAAGTTTATCTAAACAATAGTTTATCATAACTAACGTCAAAATTTCCGTTTCTAAAATTAATTTGATCAAGATACATCGTAAATTTCTCTTTTTTTTTTCTTTCCGTGATGTCTCGTGATAAAATGAAAGTGGACCGGTGTTGAAAGGTGTATCAGATCTCTTGTTGAAAAGGCCTATCAGGCTCCCGACTGCGGCTGGCATCCTGTACAACCTTTCTACCGTGGCTGGAATGATTTTCACCGTATAGATCGTGGAAGTCATTAGAAGCCATTGAAGTATCGAGGGGTCAATTGCCCAGAGGACTTCATTGGCCCATTGTCTAGGCCGACTGAGATCAAAAGCAAAACCGAAATCGGCCCCCTTTGAAATCTAAATGAGTTTAGCATGTCTGTCAGCTCTGAATCTGCCAGTCTCATTCCAAAACTAAAAATAAGCCAATCTAAAAATTAAACAGCAATACAATTAAATAAATCGAACAATAACTAACGTTGTGCATTTTCCTTGAAATGGAAATGAGTCAATGAAAATATGTTTTTCAGTTTTTATCATTACAGATCTAAAGTTGTCTGGCCTTGGTCATGCGCCTTTCATACGCGATATTTAATGTCTGTATTTCTCAGGGATAAGTGATAATAGTTGTTGATATTGCTTCAGCTAGATAAACGCTTAAAAGTTCATAAATTAATTTCTTACAAAAATCTTCCAGTACTATAACTACAAGTTATTGAAGAACTATGTTACAAACTTAACTTAGGGCTTTACCGTAGTCAGACAAGTCGTGAAACATTGCAATGAGATCTACAAATCGGTGAACCGCGCCTGTATATTCTCGCTGGGTCATCAGAAGCTTTTTGGCAAAAAAAGACACACAGAAGAAAACGCGCAGACAAACCAATGATGATTTCATATATCTTTAATTATAGCACCGCCCTAACTATGTGATCCTTGCTGGTGTCCAGGGTAGTGGCATACCTTACCAGGTCTAAACAGCTAACAGCTCATCTCCAAACAACCACTTTTGCAGACGATACAGCAATCCTCTTAAGCTATTCTGGTCCAGTAGTTTTCACTCGTGCCACCTCTGACTACTTGAGTCTTAGTGAAGAGATAGCCAGAAAAAGCTTAACTTTAAGTTAGCTTAACTAACTTACACTCTGTAAAATAGATGCTTACTTCAAGTAAAGGCAATAATTTTGCGTTCCCAATTGTGGATAAGGTGTGGTACCGACAGATCCTTGGTGTGCCATTTTATGTATCGAACAATTTACCCACACTGACCTAAATATTCATTGTGTCCAAGATGTAATCTGATTTCGTTAAACATTTTAAATCCTCAAAACGCAAACACTCGTAATCTCCTATCCAGTGACAGTGACAGTACTAGTGGCACTAGCCTTCATTAGACTACATTAGGCAATGGGTGTCCACTCTAACTACACCTAACCGTTAATAATTTACACGAACTGTAGATGTAAAAAATAAAAAAAGACTCGATTATTTTCACACAATAAAACTACTGCAAAGTTTGCTTCTCATTACTACAATTTGAAGGATTTCTCGACCTATTTTCACTTGAACCGTTATTAAATAAATATCGAACTCTGGTTTCACCAACCTTAAACTTTTTACTTAAAAAATGGTTCATTGAAACACAATGAATAGCACAGGAGAATTTTTTTAATATAATATTAGGTTCTCATCAATTTCGTTTGCAATCATCGAAGTTCTAATAATATGCAGTTCAATCAATAATAGGTAAATTAATCATGCCAAAACCGTCCTAAAAGTGAGACT
Organism: Cimex hemipterus; assembly: GCA_039619505.1. Taxonomy (NCBI): domain Eukaryota; kingdom Metazoa; phylum Arthropoda; class Insecta; order Hemiptera; family Cimicidae; genus Cimex; species Cimex hemipterus. The sequence continues at coordinate 18,835,899 of CM077102.1, forward strand.
TTCGTACATTTTCATATACAATCAAACATATTCATTTTTATGAAGGAATATTTGTCTTCAAAATATAAGTTTTTCGAAAGGAGATTTTTTTCTATGAGATTTCTTATCCGATCTTGTTTTACATACATGTATTAAAATTATAATTTTGTTTATAAAAAATCAGGGCTGATGAAAATTTGAAAAAAAAAAACACTCATCTCCTTCGTCAATTTTTCGAGCAATACCTCCCCTCATCAGGCCTTTGAAACATTTATTAATAATTCACAAAGTTAAAAATGAACATCTATGTTCACCTATTTATATCTGCATACTCAAATTATAATAGTACGCGTTCTGTTTCCCCAAAGTTTAATTTTCTTGCAAAAAAATTAAGAAAAATCAAAAATATTCCTAAGTAAATTGTTTACATAGTTTTAGCATCTTTCTTTAGAAAGAACCAGAAATGTGTAAATATGTCCTAATTTAATGACTTGCTAAAACAATACTAACATGAGTTGTGGTAACATTTTTTTAAGGCATATGTAGTATTAACTAGAAATATACGCAACATTAATTTGTACATATATTTACAAAATTCGTTATCTAATGACTTTCTGGAATAATATGGTTTTTTGTAAATTTAATTTTATTATATCTTTCATTACAACATTGATTTCTATTATAAGAATACAATCTCATATTTTGCAAACTCGTGAATTTATGATGTTTTATCAATAAAACTTTTCAAAAAGCCCATGCATAATATTCATGGTAGGTGAATCGATTGTTTTTTTTTTTTTTTTTTAATAGTACCGACCTTTGTAGTACAATTAAACAAAACAGACTATGTAACACAGAAGGAGTGGTTGTTTGTAGAGACGAATGATCTCTTTTATCCCACAGGCAGCACGCTTTGATAGAGGAAGTGTGATAGCCCTCTATGCTTTCTGCTTCCAATACATACAGGAAGCCGATAACATCTAAAAAATTAATGACTTTCTAAACTCCCTTTCTACTTATATTGTTTGACAAATCTCTCATCTTATCTATTTACTACTTTCGTCATACCGGAAAATAATTAATCAAGTGTGTTACACACGATATGCGTGTAGACGTGTGAAGACGAAAATTTTATTTTGGAAAATTAATATCGGCCATGCCGCTTGTGAGATAAAAGAGATAATTTATAACCAACCGCCTTTCGAAAATTCGACGGGCATTTTCGACCGTGGAGCCCACACAACTTCCAAGGAGATAATCTCATTGTTATTGTTATGCAGAATGGATTTTCTTTTGATCTGTTGAAGTCTTTTATGAATTTCTAATCTTCCTATATTAATCTCAATCACGTTTCATTTACATTCAAGCTGAATTAATTATTTGAAAGACAAAACTTAACCACCTGGCTAGTCAAGGTGGAATAGAATGGAATGGGAAAAAATAAGAAAACACTCTTTACAACCTTTTTTTAAGTAATTTTTCTATTATATAGCATAAGTGGCTATTACGACTGTCCAAGGGTTTGTCCTCATTCAATAAAAATTGTGAGAATAATTGCTTCTACTTAAACCGTTTATAATTACAAAAGGCGACGGACAATTTTTCAAAAAATTTGATGAAATAATAACCGTCTACCAAGGCAGCAATTGAGCTCTTTTGGATTTTATAATCGTATTGTTGGTGGTTAAAAGGTTTGTCTTAGTATATTTTTTTTAACAAAGTACAAATATTAAAATTATTACTAAAAATAACAACTACTAATAATTTTATTATTGTATCATTGATATTTCATTCATTGGATAGGATAAACCAAATCACCACTCGGTTAAAGGCCGAATCTAATCATGTAGCAAGTTTTAGGACAGATTTAACTTTCAAAATTTCATTATTAAGGAAAGATTGATTTTTTTACGAGCGTTCGGAATATATTTATCCATAATCGGGGGCTAAATTAATCCAAAAACATAAAGGAATAAATTAAAAATTGACTATTAATAGAAATATATTGTGTGTTTCTGGTTACAGCAACGACCAATAACAATTTTTAATTTGTTCAATGTTATGTCTTTATGTTTATTATGGGATTTCCTTCTTTGGGTCTGCATAGTGGTAAACGTCTAATTTGATCGTTTCCGATAATTTTGATCTACCTTCCCAATGTTTGCACCGATAAATTCCATTTTTCATTCGAAAACAAAAGAAATTTTCATGAACTGAAGTTGACCCTGACAGGGTTTTTGTACATATTTCCATCCATCCACCAATAATGATTATGAGGCTGATTTTACTCCAGACTCTAATAAACATTTTTCAGCAATCCAGTACGAGAAACCAAAAAGAAATAATAGAACACTTTCTGAATAATTGAGAAAGTCACTTCTAAAGAGTTGATTTATCACATATAACACGAGCTTGCGTGTACGACCGGGCAGCTCTTCTCAAAACAAACATATTGCCAAACGTGGGAGCCCAGAAAACGTCGAAACAGAAAGTTCTCCGGACAATGGATCTTCACCTCGTTGTCGATGTGAGAAAAGTCTCACGAGGATTTCGAAAATGCTCGAACGGGAATGCTTTTGTCTCTTAACCGGGTCAAAGATAAACTTCGGTTACACCCTCACCGAAATACAAATCAGGCAATGAAGGAAAGAAGTCGGCCCAAATAGGTTCAGAACATACTTCGACCAATGCTAGGAAGGAATACTAAAGACCATGAGACCGTTACATCCTCACGAACCATAAACGCTGACTTCCGAAATTATAATGGGCAGGATCCTACTACATACATCCTCTGCGCATAAATATTTTTTTGGACAGAAGTTATTCTCTCACTTTTGTACACCATCTGAAGGAAATTTTGATTTTTAATGATCAACTGACCATCCTTTTCCTTCTGTGCATGGCTGACAAATTGCGAAAACGACGGCCGGACGAAATACGCCGCGAAGTCCAATTACTCCACGCACCTTAAAACATCCAGACCAACATCCGATGTATTAAATCATACCATCATACGCAACTGTATAATTATACAAAATTTTTTCAAATAACTGAAAAAAAATTATTTGAAAAGTGAAGGTCCGTAAAAATATTGCATGCATACACGGAAGGAAATGACGATTTTCGTACGTTTCGCCAACATGAGCAAAAGAGAAACCGATTTTTTTCTATAGCCGTATTCTAGATGATCGGTAGACCGCAGTCACGGTGATTCGCCCCCTCCATGTTACGAAATCCGTTTGCTCATATCCATGCAATAACATGGAATAAGGAGATGTGATTTTACATAACACGCCAACATAAATGGGTCCGTACCTGGTCAATCGTACGATCAGCCTGTAATTTTGCCGTGTTTCGGAGCCAGTACCACAATGGGCCGAAAAGACTCGGACTGGACAACCGTGCGACACCCAATCGCCAGCCATGAGAAACGTTTTGGTACAGTTAGTTCCAAAACCAACGTTGAGGTCACGATCCGGACGAACTGTCCGAAAGGTTACCTCTGAGGAAAAGGTCCTTTGGACAGAGAAGAAAGCCGATAGTCCCCAGGGTAGAAGCAATACCAACCCCCAAACTTTCACCGCAGAAGAAAAACAGTTCAAGCGATCTATCTATTCGTGTAAAATACTGAATTTTTTAATTCGCGTTGTTAAGTTCACAATTTAATAAAATATCCAATATTACACCGTGTGCTAAATGCGTTGAAGGGGTATTTACCCTTAAGATTAGTTTTTAAACAAATCGTTGCAATCAAAAACTTCCCACTAACTTAATTTGATGTAAATTTAACTTAATTTAACTTTAATTTTAATCTTTCAATTTCACCTAATCATTGATCACCAATAAATTTCTTATTCAATTTATATAAAATTTATTGTATTTTCTTCTGAACAACTGAAAACAATACATGACTACATTTATAATAACAATGGTGAAAAATTAATTAATGAAGTATAAAAAAAATATTGAATGACTAAATTATATAGGACAATACTAATAAAAACGGATTTTATAATAATTCTTCATAATCCATTGTGGAGTCAGTTTTGACAAATTAACAGAATGTTCTGTGCAAATTTTCTCGTATTTATTTAATTTCTCAGACCACCATCGTAAGTAAGTTTTAGTATTAAAAATTGTTTTGAGCTTATTGCACGTATCTCTTCATTGAGTTCGTCTATTCTCCAGAGGAGAACTGTTAAAGATGGCGAAAAGTAAAGTGAGTCCTGTCTTACAGAAGTTAACGTTTGTTGAGCGGACGAGAGGGTCAAAGCACCTCGAGGATATGAGAAATGTGGCAAATACGGGTCGAGATGGCGATGATGAATACAGCTGCTCACTGAAGATGACGCGAAGTCGAAACGCCTATCAGTAAAACGTACTCAATCGAAAATTAATCATTACCACTTTTTAACTCTCCTTATACATCCAGAATTATAAAAGCGGTCATTCAACATTTATATTTTTTTATATGATACAATATGGTTAGAATGGTATCTTGTACTTAAGTACTGAAAGAAAATATGATTTTTTTATATAAAATATGATAAATATACTGGTAGAACATAGTAATATTTTTTATAGAAGGTGATATAATCAGAAAGAACACGATCAAATTTTACTATTTACTGCTACTGTTTAATATAAAATGTAGGGAAAATTATGAACTAAAAAAATGCAAAATAAGAATTTTGTATTTTTTTGAAAATGAATATATATAAAAATACTTGCGATTTCACCAAGGTTTTAACTCGTGAAAATAATGTATCTACATTCACCCAGCTTTTTACACAATAAAGCACTCTTCTTATTACTAAGGTAAGCCAAAACCGTACTTTTTTCGCCATTTTGATAAGATATCTGCTGGAACAGAAGGCTAAGGGAAATATTTGTTTCCAGACTCTAAATAAGTTTTTTAACATGTTTAAAAAAATGTATATCGTGGGTGAACCGGTCGGTTGGCGTTTTATCGTAGAGTGGGCAAATAGCTAGCAATCCGGCAGACCGGCCACGAAATTTCCGAAGGCGAAATCCGCGGAGTACAAAGAGAATAAAAAACCTCTTTCACCATTGAAAGCCATGAGGAAACTTTGGACATATTTTAAAGAAAAAATGAATAAAATTGCGAGAAAAAATCTCTGAAAAATTAACATGGCATGGTAAAGATATCGCCTGGCCCATCAAGCATTTATCTAACCAATGAAATTATACAAACAAAAACTACGAAACACAACGGATAGAAAAATACTAAAAATTTTCATACAATAGTGTACTTGGTCGTTAAATTTTCATATGTGATGTAACCATGTAACCTACAGCGAAGTTTATTTAAAAGCGTTGATATCATATTCAGTCAAATATACAGAATTCAATAAAAACATACGCTTACGAAAGATTTCTTTACCTGCCAACAGATCCTGTTTCTAGTTCCTTGACCTAGAGTAATAATTTAACTAAGAATTAAATGTTTCTAACTCATTTTCTATAAACAGTAAATCGCTTTTGTCCTAATATGTATATTATTAATGTGGAAATTATTACTATACAATTAATCATCACATGTAATAAATTTAGCATCGAGACCACAACACTACTACCCAATAAAATCATCGAGGTAGTGATCCGAGAGGAATAGATCGTGAATAAGCCCGAAGGAATCGGACGTAAACTGGGCCATTTTGCCATTCTTATAAAAAAGAGTTCACGAATCCAACAAAATTGCAGAATTTAAAAAAAACCTGTAGATATTCCATTTACTCTCAGAAAGCACTGAACCTTGAAAATTTCTTTTTCCCTTCGATAATAGACCCGGATTCTGCAGGTATGAAACCATTTCAACAATTGTCTTCTGGTTCTAACATCAGATTTTTTTAAACTAACAAAATGAGTAATTAATTTCACGAATTAAGTCATAAATCGATTGAGGTACGAAATGTTTATATATATATTTTTTAAATGCTTAGCAAATATACGAACAAATTGATATAAGTATGGATTAATAGTAATGAAAGTTTCTTAAAACGATCGAAATTTAAATAGTAAGTCATGTAAGTATGTAACAAAAGTATCGTGGGTTTTTTTGTTCGCTTTCGAAAAGAAGTCGGTCTTCCCCTACACGGCAAAATGCCTATTGGCGTCAGAAAGATCAATAAGGAGTTTCACTTTTACGAAATTCTCTCTTTAAAAGTTTCCATGAGGTTCTTTAGGTAAAAGAAAAGAAAAAGATACAATGGAAAGGCGAAAGGGAACTAAGTTTTAAAAGGCTTAAAAAAACTTAATGTGTATAAACCACCTTTTTATTTCACAACTAATTTATTGTAGTTTTGTTTTTGTTTTTTTATGTAAAGTGTATATTGGAAGTTTTTCCGCCAGTTTTTAAAAATATAGTTTATTTTCTCTGAAAATTGATTAAAACCAAATTCGGTTGGATAAATTTTCCATTATTAGTTGAAATTAGTTTTTGAAAATGTCTAATTAATAATTAATCACTGCAGCTTGAAGCATTTTTTTAAACATACCAAACCATATTTTTCAAAAATTATTTAAAAGAGGTTCTAGTGACTTAGAAAACTCATCGGTAAACTATGAATTTAGTGATTGACTAACCATAACGAAAATGTATTTTTTCTCTAGCAACACTACGAATTCTAATTAAAACTTTAAAAACATTTAATTTTGAAAATTTCCAAACTGACTTTCTTCAAATGTTCATTTCTAAATATCCCCTCTTAATATACTGACAATCCTCCGGGGATATGGATTTTCGTGATTCGGTTAAAAGAACACTGCTATGGGTGAAGAAGAATTTTCAACATTCAGTTAACTGAAAATTTGCGAATAATTTTTCGAAACGATAACGACGATATTAGCACTTCTCAAGCAACTTGTGTCAAACTTTTGAAAAAATCCTTTAAAATTTATAGTTGTTTTTCTAGTAAAATTATGTTCAAATGGCTCATAATTTCGATGTTTTAAATATTTTCCTTCTTTTTCTAAAGAACATTTCAAAAGAATTAGATTATTAAAAAACTCAACTTAGGTTGCAGAAAGAATGCGTTAACAAGCAGAGAATTTTCAGTTGATCGATTTTTTGAAAACAATTGGATATTTTTCAAAGCGCCACGAATCTTGATTAAAGCATCGAGGCGAATTAAATTTTACAGGTAAGTCCGGGTGACCTGAAAGTATGTTCAAACGGATTAAATATAGGAGAGGACTCGAAAAAATTTAATATTCTAAAAATCATCGAAACCAAACGTATTATTGAGGAAAGATAAAACTCTATACTAATAAGAAGGCTACGTGGGGCCTCTGATTTTATTTAAATTTTTGTTGGTGAAACTATGTTGAAACATATTAAGACGCAATGTCTGAGCATAATTCTTGCCAATGGGCCAATAATTTAAACTCTTTGAAATAGGGTTTTCTGATTCAACCAATCTATTTGTTTTTACCCAGAATAAAATGTATATATACTAAAAGTTAGGAAAATCAAAATATGTTTCTAGTAAAATAGTCCAAAAATATTTTTTTTAATATTTCGATTTGTTTTAAGCACTGTTTAAAACCTTTAACTACTAATTTTTATGCTAGCGATGAACTAGAAAATTTTTCTTTTCCGGATTTAAAAATTCATAACTCCTATGGATTTTGTCCTAACTTGACGTTATTAAAACATTATGTTTTAGTGGTCTAATTGACCAAATTACTTATTTCAATTAATTATTTATATAATGTGAGGTAGGTTATTAAACCAGTTGGAAAGCTCGACTTGAATTTTCAGATTTTCTCAACAACGTTTAGATTTTACAGGGGTGTAAGTGTGAAAAATAAGTATACAATTAACAACAAAATCTGAAACGTTTCATTTTATACCTCCGTGCCTACATTACGCAGATACTGATGTGCTACTACGAGTAGTTTATAGGGTTCTAAACCCTGTGAGGTTGTGGATTTTTGTGAAAGTTTTTTGGTGATTTTAGAAAAAAACTAGAAGCTTGAAAGGGTAAAAATTATTTTTATATTTTACCCAAAAAGTTTTTTTTTTTGGTACGAAAAAAGCGTATCAGCTTACTAAGAAAATATTTTAACATTCGACAATTAATTACGGTTTCTAGTTGTGATGAAAAAAAGTTAATGGCACGAGAGGGATTCGAACGCACGACCTTCGGCTTTTAAATTTTAACATACTTTGCTCCGTCGCAGGGTCAAAAATTATATATATATATAATATATAAATAAATATATATATATATATATATCATATAATATATATCAATATCTACATAATATATCAATATCTAACATTTCTGAAGCTTATTTTGGTAGAAACTTCGTTCGATTTTGTAAATTTTTATAAATTTCATTTGGTACAATTCTATTTAATTTTCCTAATCCTACAAAAAATCGATTGATGTATGAAGTGTACGCGCAACGAAGGCATTTACAAGAAATATATTTCAATTGTTTAATTTGTTGTACCGGCTCCTAATACTTTCGGCAAAAATACCCTACCTAACCAAAAAAGCTTCATTAAAATCGATTATCCCGAATCCTTTGTATCCCCTGCCAGTACAGAAAAAAATCTCTTTGGTACACGAAGATTTTGGAAACGATCGTCTAAACCAGCTTAAAGACGATAGTGACTATTTTCTCAAGGAATATAATTAAAAATTATTTAAAGCCTAATAAAGGACAATAATTTGAAAGGCAATTCAAACAGTCAGACCATTCGTTTTAAAGTTTAACAATTTAACAATATAGAGTTAATGAATAGTCTCATACAACTATCAACTCACAAATTCACTAGGTTGAAAACCGTAAGTTTTAGTTTTTTAAGTAACCCACAAATCCAGTAGACATCTTGCCTGTGCTGACGATATGACTTTATGGGCTTTATGGTAATAGGAAATAATACTTCCTCACCGTTGGCCAATTTGGCAATCTGACCTTACATAATTTGATAATTATTCATATTTGATACTTAGTAGATGTTCATACCTATAAATAATTTATTTATTTATATTTAAATTATTTATAATAGTTTCGAAGACCTGAGAACTGAATATATTTCTCGAAAGCTTGAAATGAACCTAGTGTTTTTCATGTCTTTCAAAGTAGTACTATCCTAATGTTTTAATATCAATTATATAGAGATATATTCAATGGTAAACTGATAATTTTCAGTTGGTCAACGATCTTTCTTTTTTTTTCTTTTTTCAAAAGGTACTATAAACTCTTAAAGTATTTGACGATTAAATCTTGGTTGGTTAAATGAGTAAGGCTTAATCTTCTAAAAATCACCCAGGCTAAATAGATTATTGAGGAATCCGGTAAAACATAAAACGTTACTCAGGTTGAAGGGTAAACTGAGTTCCGACAGATCATCTAAAATAACTTAACGACTTGGCAAATTTGTCGAATTGCGCTGTAGAATTCAATTAAAAGGCTCTGAAGTCAGGACTTAATTATTAACTAAGCAGGGTAATCGTAACAAATATTGGTAAATCACTGTAATTGTAATGAATTACTGACAGCCAACTATGCAAAAATGTTTGAACCGAAATAAACGTTATATACGAAAAGTTATTCCACGCTTGAATGATCGTGTGTAATTCAGACCAAGGGGACGTGTGGAAAAACAAAGGCTTCCTTGCGTTCCGCAACTGCAGGTTGTAATGTAATTCGGCCGCCTAAGAATAAGAGTGTCCTAATAAATGGTGTCGCAAGTTCGGCCTCCTACCTCCCGAAAAAAAATAGTTATCTTCTCGTTTCCTAACAGCCACCGTAACAACGCGTCATTTTTTCAAACATCAAACGTCCGATATAACAATAGAAATTTATCCTGTCGAAAGGTGACAGGAAGATCGTTGGACTACTCTGCAAAATAAGTTGGAACTGGACATCTATACTTAGAACAATAGTTTGGTTGTTAATCAGGCCTATTACTCGGCAGAAATATCACTATTTCCAAGTTTTGTTATATATAATCCCTAGAAATTGATAATAATGCAGTAAAGTCCAATTTAAAACATTTGTCAATGCGTACTCAATAGATTCGTTCTAGAAAGCCTAAAAAGTGAAGGGATGGGAATCACCCTGCGAAAAGGGTGTCTATGAGAAATGCCCGTGGAGATGAGAACCGCCTTTACGACTAATTAGAAAGTTCCATTGTTTCCCGTTAATTAGTAAGAAATTGAAGAACCGAACGACAAGGTCCTGTTAAAGAAGTGGCAAACTCACCGTTAGGATCTCTTCAGGGGAACGGTTGACCGTTAAAGTGAGAAACGTTGTCAGAGAGTAAAACAGTGACACATCTTTTCTTACATGGATCCATTATGGATCTGGGTCGGTGAGGCCACTCTTGAATCCCTTACAGTTGGAAAGAAGCGATAACGGTGAAGCTTAATCGACTTGAAAATCGAAAACACGACTCGTCCACCTCCCATTGAAAAATAGAATGGCAGCGAAAAAGTTCATACTATTTAAGTGCATCTCAAAAAATTTAAAAACTGACCATATCCAATATTTTATCCCTTTAAACCATCACAAGATACGGGTTCAATATTTCTGGTACATATTTACCATGCGTACAGACAGACAAGTAGTTCATTCTCTACTCTTTTATACTTATTTCAAAACTTTTCGCTTATTTTTAGTTTGTACATTCAAGGACTTTTGAGTTAAATATAAGCATAAACCATGTGTGTTTGTGTTTGAATGTGAGGGAGTGAGTGTGAGTGGGGAAGAGTTGAACAAAGAAAAAACAAGATAATTATTCTTATTATTAATTGAATTAAACAATAAAAACATAATTTAACAAAATCAGGAATTGCAAAGAGGGAGAGACAGAGAGCCGACAGACGTAGAAACGGAGAAGAAAAGATAAAGATAGATAGATAGGTAGCGAGATAGAGATAGATAGAGAAAGAAAGAGAGAAAGAGAGAGAGAGAGAGAGAGAGAGAGAGAGAGAGAGAGAAAAGAAACAGGATGACAGAGCGACAAAGAGACAATCAGTGAAAAAGTAGAAAAGGGAGGACAAACAGAATGACAAAGAGACAGAGAGAAGAGAGAGTGAGAAACAGAATGGCAGAGAGACAAAGAAACTTAGAGAGAAAAAAGAAACAGAGAGACAAATAGTGAGAAAGTAGAAGGGAGGAAAAACAGAATGACAAAGAGACAGAGAGAAGAGAGAGTGAGCAACAGAATAACAAAGGGAGACCAAAAAACAGAATGACAGAGGGAATGAGAGAGAGAGAGAGAGAGAGAGAGAGAGAGAGAGAGAGAGAGAGAGA
>CM077102.1:18853680-18903839 GCA_039619505.1 Cimex hemipterus
TGAGAGTCCATTCTACTTAAGAAGGTGAAAGCCGAAAGATCAAATATGACATTTTGATATATGTTCAATTCAATTCAATTTAAGAATCTAAATACCACAAACTTATCTTTTTTTCAAGTTTATAATCTTCACCAAGCCATTCAAACAACTTTAAATAAAAAGGAAAGTTAAAAATGTAATAGTTAGCAAGATGACGTGGCCGAAATCCGTCTAGTCATGAACAGAGATTGTGAGTAGGCTGGCCTAGAGTTTTATAGTTAACATATGTTAAAAATAGTTCCACTAACCAACCGCTGTTCTTTCAATGGATTTTAATGATTGAATGAAGAAAAAATGTAGCAATGTTTTATTTATACAGAAAAAAAAAATGTTTTTCTCGCCCGACACAAAATAATGAGAAATTAAAAATAGTTTTTATTCGGATTAGTTAGAAAAAGGATAAAAAGATCAGCACGAGCGTGGGTTGCAAAATCTCCGGTTGTGAAATTTAAGGATCGTTGCTCGGCGCGTTCAATCCAGTTTTTTAATTATTTAACCGTTCAGCAAAGCATTATAATATTCTGGATAGTTGATTATCAGTGTCTGTAAATATTTAGAATATTTAACTTTTCACCAAAGATGTAATAATCGTTATTTAAAAGTGCGCAAAAAGTTGTTGTGTTATCCATTGTAGATTGATTTTTCCTAACTTAATTGATCAGTTTTTTTTTTTTTTTTTTTTTTTTCAATTCAAATTTTCACCTGCCGTTTTAAAAGTGTTACACGTTTTAAATCAATATTACATTCATGCGTTCAAAACATAAGAGATCGTTATGGGCGTCGGTAAAATGGGGTGTAAATGTGGGCGGGAGAAACATTGCCGAATCTCACACAGAACAATGAATTCTCCGAAAATGGGCCCCAACCCGTATAAAAGGACGAATTAACATGATTCTATGTTTAATTTACGATATGAAAAGCACAAGAATTTCTTTACCTTGTATTTTAATATTAAGTACACCCGCCAGAGGGTAACGTTCTCAAAATTAATCACACCTTTTGACGATTGAAGTGTGCGCCGTGTACGTACCACTTTAAAAGAATACAATTGTAATTATTTTATGATAGCAATAGATACATTTTGCAAAAACATTTGTAAAATTAATTCATCTCTTTTTTCGAACATTCTGAATCTTTCTAACGCTTTCAACATTCTAGTATAGTACGTAAATTTTAACCTTGTTAATTAAATTACTGATTGTTATAGAAATGATGTCTTTAGCTCATTTCGCTTTCTAACATTTAGGCACCTTCAAACTCAGTCCGCTTTGTCGTCGCTACAGCCAGAATTGTATACGTTGGAGTTTTGGATTATTCCAGACAACTGGGACCTTCTTCCTCGTGATAGCCTGAGCACGGTTACTGTTGGCCATGCTCTTGCTGGGCAGATGCTACGTACAGCGGTAGTGGTAGTCTAGCCCCCAAGGGAAATAAGTCAGGAAAACAACGAAACATATAACAAGACAAAAACCACCAGTTCACAGCTTGTTTTATTGATTATTTGATTGCACACGAGTTTCAGCAATGAGAACAAAATACAACCAGTTGAATCAGAAAATCAATATATCACCTATAAAAGTTAACCCGCTGGATAAGCACGTGACAGAAGCAAAACCTAACCTTTTTGTAGATATTTTGCAACAGTCAATCGAAAGATGTTTTCCTTCTAAAAAAATCTACAACGAATTTCGGTCAATTTTTATACAAACCTAGGTGGTATTTGTATAAAGATATAAATTTAAAAAAAATAATATGACTGATTTCTAACAAATGGAATTATGCTTGTTTTGTTGGATTTGCTTACAAAAATCGGATCTAATGGAGTAAAAAAAATTGAAATATGCAGTAATAATTTTCTTTATTGAATAAATTCAAACCCTTGAAAATTAATAATTAACAGATAAATGGTATGTAATAAATAATAGTATGGTATAATCCTTTGATTATAATCCAGCAAAGTAATACCGTTCATGATGAAAAAGCTCCTAGTATAAAACATTTAATTCATTCAAGCATAAAACGCATTTGATTCATTTCATAAGTAAATAAATGTTAATACTTGTCAATATAGCAAATTGTGCAAGATTTGACGACAAACGTACGAGTAATTGTACAAAAGAAAGAGAAACAAAAATCAATAATTTACGCATAGAAATGATAAAGGGTGATACTTTACACTGTAAACAGATTAACTAAAGTGTGCGCCGTGTATAGCAAAGGTCCACTTTGTAGTCACAACAGCCAGAATTGTATATTTTGGAACGAGTTTTGGGCCATTCGATACAACTGGGGCTTCCCTCGTGAAGCGCGGTTACTGCTGTCTATGTCTATAACAAGAGTTAGACAGATACTATGAACTGGTAATGGTAGTCTGGCTCCCAAGAGAAATAGATCAGGAAAACAACGAAAACCTGGACCAAACGGCTAAGAGATTGAACAAACAACATCAAAAGGAAATGGCAGTGTTATTTAGTTGGATGGGCCCTACGTAGCGAAATATCGGTCGATAGGTGTCCCAGGTGGATCTGAATAAAACAATAGAACAAAGATCATCCTCGTCCGACAACCTACTTTCGGACCAAAATCCTACTATTTTCCCGAAAAGAAGAGAAACATAAATTGAAGGATGTCATTTTTAGCTGCACGTATGGAGAGTGTAGTAATATCACCCGATATGAGAATTGACCTATTTCGGCTCCCTCTTTCGATTTTTAGAGGAAAGGCCAATCTGTTGAAAACTTTTCCAGATAATTTGAAAGGGCAGAGTTATTTTTAAAAGTGATAGAAATGGTGAAGGTGGGTTGAGTATGTAGATTCACTTATTGTAACTGATGGTTCTGGTATGTTTGTTGTTTACAATTATCCAGATTTCAATCATTAAACGCTCATCATCTAGTTGAAGGAGTTACAAACAGATCTCTCGACATGACTTGTATTAAATACTGTAAGAAAAAAAATTAACCTAGTGATTAATTGGTATATCAAGCATTATTTATGTACATGTTTAAAATAGGAGGTAAATCAAAATCTCATATTATTTATGCATTTTTCTTCATATTTAACGTTACATTTTTTATTTATAATTTCTCAGACCAATCTACTTTTTGTTGACACCGGGTAACACTGTTGTATTTAAATTGAAATGGAAATTGTGTTTTGTGTCATTTAGGTGATCTTTAAACTCAGAAGATTTGTTCTATTTAAGGAAGTGTTCTTTAATTCTCACTTTAATGTCTCTCTTGCTTTGTCCTACTATTTAATTTTGTAAACATTAGAATAAAGTAATAGAATAAGTTGGTGAAGCCCGTTTTTTGCGAAGTAGTTATCTTTACATTTTGAGATGTTTCTAAGTGAACACGTACCTCTAAGCTATCTAAAACCTGATTGGATGAATCCGATTGTAGCTTCTCGTAAAGTTTATTTTTACTAGCAACCTATCGATAAGTATATTTCGGGGGCGTCGGTGGCCGCAAGGTTCCGTCTTTGACACGGCGCTCATCACTGTAAGGTGAAGGTCCTGGGTTCGAATCCAGCGTATTCAGGAAAGGTTTTAATAGTTTGTAATTATTTTTTATAATTAGCAGTTGTTAATGGGAGTTTCCATATATGGCCTATGGGTTAAATGAATCCAGAGCTTTTTGAATACATGGGTGAGAAGAATCTGGTGGTATCATAGTGTTTTGCGAATCATTTTTAATTTTGACCAATTTAACGTTAAATAAATACGACCAAGACATACAATCAGTTGTGTCTTGTTTCTATATATCGGATATTAAAATGGGCAAAATTACAAACGTACATCCTTTTGTAGAGCCCTGAAGAAGTCATAAACACAATGGGCCAATTGGCCGGTTCTGGTCCAAAAGGGTGTAAGAACTGCTCGTGATTTTGCTAGTTGATCTGCCTTGTTACCAAACCCCTCGGGTCCTGGTACCCATCCAAGTCACCCGACTTCCTTTTGCGAGGGATAGGCTACTTTGATTTGATAGTTGAGCAGCTAGACATCAGTACTATTTGGCTAAATGATAATATGTATAAGTGTGAACCTTTTAATTTCTTTTTAATTATAAGTAATAAGTTGATAGTGTGTCTAGATTTAAAAACTTCATGCTTGTTGACATCCTAACTGGTGGAACTCCCAGACTGTCAAACACAAATAAGGACTGAGAGCAATAAGCTCAATTTTATGCATTTACTGTACGCGTGTGCAAATGAGTGCGGAGTTGAACTTACATCAATCAATCTTATTGAAATGATTCTTGTTATTTTTTAGTGCAAATTACAACTGTCAGGTCCTTGTCGTCAATTCGTTGTTTTTCTGTAATTTTATGTTGCGTAAATGCTGTTTATTTATTTATTAAATTTCGAATTAGTAGATATTTTTTCTATGCGTCGTGAAATTGTATTTGTAATGTAAATCGACTATTCTTGCAGGCTCTGTCTGGAGTTTGAACTTCCGTCTTTATCGGATCGACATTATCCAATCGTCTATAAAACTTGCTTTCGTTTTGTCCCCTCGAACTGTACATAATTCCAAACAAGAAACTAACGATTTGTTTCACGTGATAAGTATTAATATCTATTTAGGAACAATAAACGTTGAGACGTCCCAATGTTTATCAAATGCTATGAATTGTGTACATTTATAACTCTTCTGTTTATACAATTCCAAATAGGAAAGACAAATCCTTCAAGCTATATGCACAGAATTAACCTGTTTACAGTGTAAAGTACCTCCTTTATCATTTCTATGCGTGAATAATTGATTTTGTTTCCTTTTCTTTTGTAAAATTATTCGTCAAACCTTGCATAATTTAGTATATTAACAAGAATTAATACTTAGTTACGATATAATGAATCAAATGTATAAATAACTCTTGAAGATTCTGTTTAAATATTGAACACTGTAAATACTATTTTATACTAGAAGCTTTTGCATCATGAACGAGCTTACTCTGTTGGTTTATAATAAAAGGATTACATCATATTATTATTTATTTATTAAAAACCCTTTGCCTTTTAATTATTAGTTGCTCAGTGTTTGAATTTATTCATTAAAGAAAATCTGCTTTTCACCAAGTCACCAGGTCCGATTTTCGTAAGATAGATCCAATAAAAACAAGCATAATTCCATTTGTTAGAAATCAGTCATATTTTTATTTATATCTTTGTACAAAATCCACTTAGGTTTGTATAGAAATTGACCGAAATTGGTTGCACATATTTTTTTTAGAAAGAAAAGATCTTTCGATTGACTGTTGCAAAATGGCTACAAAAAGGTTAAATTTTGCTCCTACACTTGTTATCCAGAGGGTTAACTTTTAGAGGTGATCTATTTTCCGATTCAACTGGTTGGATTTTGTTCTCATCGCTGAAACTCGTGTGCAATCGAATAATGTAAAACTAAAACAAGCTGAGAACTGGTCGGTTTTGTCATGTATAACCATCGTAAATGCGAAATTATCATCAGCCTCTTACTTCTTGTGTGGTTCGCTAAATGTAACCAATTGTGTATTAAAGATTTATAAAAAGTAAATCCTGAACTACCGGATTAAACGTATTTAAATATGTTCTCTTAACAAATCATCAGAATGTTTTATATACAGAACGATCAGTTTATGATTTCTTCAAACTTGTTATTACGAAAATCTATGAACATTTACTATATCGTTGTTTGTGTACTTTCGTCCGTGCTATAAATACGTTTTGTGAATAAAAGATTAAAACTTCTATAATTAGGTTACATCTGTTAGGCTAACATTTTTATACGTAAAAATAAGATTATCAAGCATTTTACATTAATATGTTCACAGTTTCATTTCTTTCAAGAAAGAAAATTGTGACAGCATTTTTCGATTGTCCATTGTCAAATTTCAGAATGGATGGGAAGATGTCATCACCTTAACTTTTCTTTATTTTTTCACCAGGTGTCAAGCCAAGCCACAGTTTGTAAAAACGTACGCTTTTCTAAATACACGATAGTATTTACAGCTCTTTATCAAATATAATTGAAAAATGGTTCCTTTTAGAATTGCTAGAATCAATACTGCAAACATAATATGTGGTAAAAAAATTACGTACACGCAATTGTTAGCCTTACGTCACTTTGTTGTAAGAACTAATGGTTTTATTCAAACATTAAGCAAAAAAACATTAAATGGGCTATTATTATCTTTAATATATTGTTCGAATAGATACTTTTTTTATTGTGTGTTTTCATCTAAAGTTTGTTATTTTACAAAACAAAATTATCTAATTTCGTGTCCGTTCGAACATGGTGGAAAGAGGTTATCGTCTTCCAAGGGTACGTTTATCTGGCCAAACTTACGATCTCGTTCGTATTCTGAAAGTCAAAATATTAATCTTACGTTTCAATTAATTACGGCTTTTAGTTGAGATAAAAAAGTCAGTGTCACGAGCGCGATTCGAACCGACGACCTTCGGCTGGATACGCCGAAAGATACTGCACGTGAAAGATTAATTGGTCAAGAGGACCGCGAAAATTGGTGAACTTAATCTTGTTCATTAAGATACGTCATATTTTTAATGATATCGTCATAAAATTCCCAGTTGGTCTTTACTGAAAGGTTCCCGTTTTTTGATCGGCTAATAATATTCACATTTGACAGAATGTTTTGGCCTTCTGTTACAAACGTATATAAAACTGTCAGCAGCAGATAATACCATTCACAAAGAGAAGAAAGCTTAATCTAAAAGCATCCTTTTTAATAATAAAAATATAACCTTCTCCAGGGAAACGAAGTATCCCTATGAATAATACTAGATCTAAAGGGCAATAACAACTGCAAGCAAAATATTTTGTTGTGAAATAAGAACACCGTTTAGAACTCTGTTTCTACAGAGAGAACTATTATAATGGTCAAAAACATTGGAAAAGAAGGCACAAAAACAATTTTTTTTAAAAATATACAGATTGGCGTGTTTTAACATTGGCAAATATAGTTCACACAGACTTATGGCAAAATGAAACAAATCCTGATCGAAGAGAAAGAAACTATAAAATTATAAAAACGATGAACATGAATAAGAAGCCTAATAAAGATAGAAACTTCAAAGATAGAAAATACAAATAACTAAACTAGTTTGGAAGAATAACCGTGGAATTGATAAAGGTTTGTTGTTATAGTATACAGATGAATCTTAATTGAACACGGACTCCGGGCAGTAGACGAAGGCCCAAATTTTCACCTATTTTTTAGGTTTTTCGACTGTAGATCAAAATGGCGGCGTGGCAAGTTGGGACAAAGTCAATTTTCCCTTCGTTCTTTCAACCCCAACTTTCGATCAGCGGTTTCACTTGTAAACATACGAAAAAATCCCATGTTGTTGTGATTTTTGACACGAGGAACAGTAGTAACGAAAAGAAATAATACACAATTAAGAACTTTCCTTTCTTTTTTCTGTCATTTTGATAAACAGAATAGTATCTTTTTCACAACACAAAATTCAGTCTAGTTCTATTTTTCTGGAAAAATACCCAAACAAACTTGGTATATGCTAACCAAACTTCAATTGTCTTTCGTTTGAAAATGAAATTTTTTCTAACATTCAAGACATAAATTGTACATTAGAATCATACATTTAATCACAAATTGAGAGATGAATAAATGGCAAAAAGAATGACAATACTATCAGTGGCCAATTTTGGATAAACGATTAAAATAGAATTTTAATAAAGAAATGGCATATTGTAGTATGATTTTACCACCCGATTCGATCAATTTTACATCAGATAAGGAATGACAGTTGTAAAATTTTTCATAACGATTAACTAGAATTTTTGTAAAGCCATGGCATAATCGTAGTACAATTTTGCCACCTTATTCTATCAATTCTTGGACATATAACAAATGACAAAAGATAATAAATGAATTGTAAACGGATTAGATAGTAAATAAATTGGAAAACAAATGAGAATGTTAAAAGCGTCTAATTTTATTGAAATGACTAAATAGAATTTTCATAAATCCAGTACTTTCGTGGTCGCTCGACCAATTTTCATTAACCTGGTATTCGTTGTGGATAGAATAGCATTCTATTTTCATGTATATTTAGTCTTTCGAAAAATTTGTACGGTTTTGGCTATTTTTTCAAGAAAATAAAATAGTTTAGCATTTTTCGACTGTTCATCAAAATGGCGGCTTGGCAAGTTGGGACAAAATCCATTTTCCCTTCGTCCTTTGGTCAATCCCATTTTTCGCTCACTGTTTTACTTGTAAATTTTAAAAAAATTCCTTGGTGTTGTAATTTTTGAAAATTTCCCGTAAAAGTGTTGAATTCTGAGCGGAGTTGGTTGTAAGTTTGTTAGAATACGCAGCCGTTTGTGGCGGGCATAGGGTTGGAGGGGTGGGGTGAGCGGTCGGGTCTCTTCGCTCTAACGGTAACCGTGATCAATAGAGAAGGGGTCAGGTTTGAATGCGGCTGTCCCGATTGGCTGGCGTCCCCTCCGCCGCCCGTGCAACCGCTCGGCGCTCAGCGCTCGTTCTCCCCTCCTCTGGACGCGCACTCCGGCCCGAAACGAGAAACCCACTACGTCCAACGCCATAACCGACGACGAGTTAACCGTGATCGACCAAATTCCAACTCACACACATTATGGTAAATATCCGCTTTGGCATATTTTCTCCTTTTACACGCGAATTATCCTTCTCGATAATTTTTCCATTAAACCTTTGTTTTTCTCGTCGTGTAGGCCGGTGGCAAGGCTGGAAAGGATTCGGGGAAAGCGAAGGCCAAAGCCGTCTCGCGGTCCGCTCGGGCCGGTTTACAGGTAAACAAAATGTAAACGTTTTAACGAATAGTTTTTCAACGCCGCTAATCACGAGGTCGGAGACACGGACCTTCGCTCGACAAAATAACCTAAAAGGCTTAGCAATTTTTTTATTTAAACGAGTGTTTTAATTGTGTACTAACGTTTTTTCAGTTCCCGGTCGGGCGTATCCACAGGCATTTGAAGAACAGGACGACGAGCCACGGGAGGGTCGGAGCCACAGCCGCCGTCTACAGCGCCGCTATTTTAGAATATCTCACAGCCGAGGTAGGCTTCGTTCGGCGTCCCTTTTTTTGCGCCATTCGCTACAGAGCAAGGGCATGCATGTTCTAGCATGGTTTTCTTACGTTTTACACTTTTCACTATCGACTAATTAACATAGCACAATAATTTTGACCTATCTAAACACAAGTTTAATTCATTGATTTATTTTTATAAATGTATGTACACGATTTATTTACCTAAATATCAGGATAACTAGCTGAACTCATTTTACCCGTAATAAAATATCGTGTTGGCACATTTCTCCGTAATATTGGCGGGAAAATCCTCGGGGTAAAACCTCTACTTTTGTTTTGGGGGGGGGGGAATCATAATGAGCCCCTTTTTAAATATTTTTATTTGAATTTAAACTTTCCATTTCATTTTATTTCTGTATTCATTTACAGCCAATTCTTGACAGTTTGAAACAATGGGGGCCACAAAAGTAACAAGAATTATCAAATGAAAAGAAAAGAAAGTTATTAAAAGTTCGTATCCATTTTTAAAAGTTATTACTTAAATTGTACATTTAAAAACTTGGTAAAAATAATGAAAAAGTGGCAATAGATCTACTGTAAAATTGAACATTGTTATTCATCGTTATTTGGAGATCGTGAGAAGCAGTCTGGTGTGATGTGGGTTTAGAAAAACCAACAAATGAAAAACATTAATGAAACATCTACACAGAAAACCCTTTGAGCCCTGAAGATGATCTCAATAAAGATGGAGATGTTGGCACAATAAAGAAAACGGTTTTTCCAAACCAATGTCACACCAGACCGCATCTCACGATCTCCAAATAATCATTAATAAACACCACACATTGTTGTTCACTAATTAAGAAAAATTGTGAAGCTGTTTTCGTTTCTAATGTTACGAACACATTGCCCAAACACTGGCCACCGATAATCACAAGCTAGAGAAAAAGAAACTTGAGAAAATACATGATACATACATGAAAATTCGCGGGCATATTATTAAAAAAAACCAACCCTGCTGAATGTAATTGTATCATATAACCAATGATTCCAAAACCGTGTGCTGCGGCTTCCCAGGTGTCAGATGTACTACAAGGGCACCACAAAAATTTTCTATAGAAAACATTTTTATTTATAAAAAAATTCTTTAAAGTTGCTGACAAAATTAGAGATTGAGTTTTTTTTAAAAAATTATTAAGAGATAGGTAGATATAGATTGCAAAAGTGAACCTGCACCCGCCAATGCGTTCGAGTGAGAAGCCGGTGTTTTAATGGTGTTCAATTTTATGAACGTGTAAAAAGTGGGAATTATAACACAAGTAAATATTATAATGGTAAATACTGTAAGAAATTAATTATAAATTAGTGATTAAAGTTAAAAGATAAAAAATTAGAATAATGCCATAACATTTTTAAGATGAGATTTTGAGCCCTTAGGTCATTATCAAGTTGAAGGATTTCTTCATCCATGTCTCTTGACATGAATTGCAACTGAACCTGCCGACACCTATATATAAATGCTTTTCTGAATTGGAAATGATTTACTGCTCGCCATGGAAAAATTATGATTTATTAAGGGTACCGGGAATGTAAAAATGTGTGGGAACCACTGACCTATGCAGTCGACCAGCCTTTCCCCTGTAATAGTCTCATGGATTAGGGTATGTGGTCGTACCATCCGTGAGACTAATATAAACATTTAAAAAATCAAGATAATGAAGATAAATGGGGCTCCATTGCAGTTTATAGAATGCTCGTTCCCCTCTGTTACATTTTTATGTTTAAAGTATTTCACATTATCAGGCGTATCAAAATGTACAGAAGTTACCTGAGTAGTTCATATTACCAAGAAATTCGAATTATAGTTTTGAATTGACAAGAGTTGACTGTTTGTGGTTTCTTTTCAGTTATTATGCAATATCTGCACCTTTGTTACAAATTGAATTTTTGTGATACATCCGTTGTGCCTATATTTAACAAAATTCTGTTAAATTTTAAATATAAAAAAATAGAATTTCCAACTGATTTTTACCTTAATTTTATTTGGGAAGTTTTTCGCATACATTCCTAAGCTTCTTCAGCTTAATTCTAATTTAATTTAATGAAAAGAAACCAGCTATCAAGCGAAAAGCTTTTCAAATAGAATAAACTACACATCATTTTAAAGGATTTTTACGCTGAAAACAATGGTGCAATCAGATTTTAAATTGGTCAACAAATGACAATATAATGATAGAAAGTTTTTTACAAAAAAGTCATTTAG
This sequence comes from Cimex hemipterus, assembly GCA_039619505.1. Lineage (NCBI taxonomy): Eukaryota > Metazoa > Arthropoda > Insecta > Hemiptera > Cimicidae > Cimex > Cimex hemipterus. The sequence goes on from CM077102.1 coordinate 18,865,013, forward strand.
TTTGCTATTTATTAATCATATTTCTTGTTCGAACTGCCTGCCTGTGTTGAGATGCAAAAATTTGCTCTTTTTAACCACTCTTCACCGGTGCTAAAAGTGATAGTTGGAGCGAGCTGGGTTGACATCTTTTTCTATCCTTTGCCACGGTTCTTCAGATGAAGTTGCTGGGCTGTGGTTGGCGTAGACACTCTTTTAAATGGCCCCACAGAAAATAGACAAGTCTATGAGCTCCTATCCAACTTCACAGAACTAACCATTCAAATAATGTCTCATCTGCAAAGAATTGTGTACAGGGCATCCATCAAGCTGGAGAGTCAGCATCGTTGCAGAGGTTTAATCTTAGTAAAGATTGTAGATTATTTGCTGCAATCTCATAGGAAAATTGTAAAATTTTGAAGTTTTGAAAAAAAAATTAAAGTAAAAGAAATTAATTATGCTAGCATTAAAAAGAAAGAAAATAAGTTAACATCATTGGGATTTTAAATTTTTTGTTCATCAAATATTAAGAATTATTTCAATTGCGTCGTAATTTATTTTTCCTCTCGGATGTTTATAAGTGAAAAAAGTGGACCTTCATACTCATGCCATTGAAGGTAGAATACTTTTTTATCTTTCCCTTTTTCACATTGCTATATTTAAATTGTCATTTGTAGTGACTTTAATAGTGTAATTTTGGTTGATTTTTTCTTTTTTTAGTTATTGTTATAAATTTTTCTAGGTACTTGAATTGGCTGGTAACGCGTCCAAGGATCTTAAAGTGAAACGTATAACTCCAAGACATCTGCAACTCGCTATCAGAGGCGATGAAGAACTGGACAGTCTGATCAAGGCAACCATTGCTGGTGGTGGTGAGTACAGCATTCCTTCAATACTACGTGTACTTCTTCGCCTCATTTTTTTCCTGACATTGTTTCTGTTTCAGGTGTCATTCCACACATCCATAAGTCACTTATTGGAAAGAAGGGTTCGCAGAAGCCTGTGTAAAATTTAGTTTCTCCTTTATTTTTTTACTTCAGATATTTTTTAAATTAAGGATATTGAGGATTGTATAAAGTTTAAAAGAAATTATAAACACCGCCGGAGACAAATAGAGAAACTTAATAAGAACTCTTAAAGCCAAAGTGTTGCGTGTGTTGGATCCGGGCGGAACCTCAAAAAGTGCACATCTCATTTGTTTGAGATCTATAATATTTTTCTGTATTTTTGTTATCCCCCCTCCCTTTCGCTTTGTTTAAAGTAAGGAAAATTTTTCATTCATGTAAAATTCATAAATGCTCAAACTGGAAAATTTGTGTATCTGTAATTAATAAATTTATTCAATTTAAAAAGTATTTTTATTACTTGGGCAATAGTTATGGACAATTGTATTGTTTGTTACATTCTAACAATTTTAGAGGGGAAAATGCCTTACCTTTTCAACAAAAATAAAATTATTTTATAGAATTTGCCCTTTTTTATAACCATAATTTTTGGTTTCTCTCCTCAGTTTCCATTTTGATCCTTTGGTGTTCATCCTGATGTTAAGTTTTTAATTAATATCAGTTTCATATGAGACACTTTTGTAAGTTTGAATTATGAATATTGTATACTCTGTAAATATAACTAGTATTAAATGTGGTATGGTTTGTATTTTAAATTTTTAAGTTTCCCCTATTATCACAATATCATACTGTATAAAAACAACAATTATTTTATCAACAAACAAAAACTGATGGTGTTTTATTTAACTACAGTAAAACATTTTATCTGTAGTTTCCTTTTCTTCTTCCCTAGGCTGTCACGATTTCTTCAATATGTTTTTGGCCAGGATATTTATTATTTAAAAAAAAAATGGGATGTTGTGAGCCGCTGATTTTTGCACAAAAAATGTGGTTTATACATGCTCATGGAAAATTTGATCACTCCCAATTTTCAATCACAAATATTAAACAGCTGTGGTTTCGCAAATTTTACATGCTAGAACTTTTGTCCAGAGGATTAAAAAAACAAAGTGGCGGTAACCTATTAAAAGATAATTAAAATTCCTTATTGATTACTGTTGGATGCCACTCCAGTACAATTTCTTGGCAACAGCTAGATTTGTAGTTTTCATAAAAAGTGCAAAAATATTTCAGGAAAACATTTTAAAAAAGCCATCTTGTTCAGAGTAAAATTTACTGAAAAATGAGACCCAGAGCAGGTCTGTGACTTAAAAGTCTGAGAAAATATGTATTTCCAAAGTTGTTAGTTTTTTGTGCAAAAACCAGATGGTCAGTTCGGGTCAGCCACAATTAACAGAGTTGTCTAAAGGTGGGTCCAGACAAGTGTAATGTAATATGCGTAATGCAAGGCAAATTCTTTGTGTGGATGCTACTATGAGCTTGTTGGTTGCAGCCTTGATAGGATGGATGGGGTTTTAATTATAAAATAATAAATACCATTTTGAGTTACATCATCAATATGAGTATTTTATTAATCAATAAATAAGTATATACAGTTATTTACAGACTAACAATAAATAACAAAAATCTAGTAAAATCATAATTTACTATAAACAGTAATTTTTTTGAGTTCTACATACATTGAATATTTAATTTTTAAATAGTTTCTATTAATAATCACTGCGTTATTTTGTCAACATTGTAGTTTATATAACAATAAAATAAAATCTGTCTTAGGATGGAAATAATTTTTTTTACAAATCATTTTTCAAATGAGCAATAAAAAAAAGTTAATACAGTTGAATAAATATAAAAAATAGTTATTTATATTATGTACATAATAGTTCTTTTTGTTTGTCAAATCACATTCACTAATATTAAAAATAAACTTAATTATACTATCACATGGAAATTAATTTATAGCATGCTTATTTTGCGTACAGCAAGTCTTTGGTTACATTCGACCGTTGGGCTATTTCTTGAGGATGGTGTTGAAAAATTTAACCATCCTTGTTCGAGCATTGCCTGCCCGGTTGGGCTTTAATCATGTGGTCCCGGATGATGATTCAGGTGGGACGAAAGGGGTCCACTTTAAACAATCTCGGTCAATCTCCTTGTATGTTACACCCCTTCTTTTCGACCTTTCCTCATACTCGTCGATGACATCCTTGAAAATTAGGAAAAACAATGTTGGTCTTTTTGTAAAAACGTAGAAAAAAATAATAAACAAACTTGTTTTTTTAGAATAATGTGTTTCCCTTTCCAGTATTTCATCATCCCGAGGGCTTGGAGTGTGCTTACGATGTCGTATGAATTTATAGCCATCTCTTGACTAATATCTAGTAAAATTTGTTATAAAAATTACAGCATCTTTTTTCAATAAACAATATTAATTATAATTAAATATACCTTTCAAGGAAAGTTGTTTACCACCAAGGTTGCACAAGTATTTAAGGAGAACATCCTTCCAATAAGATCTATATGAAATAAGACCAAGATCAGATAATGGTTTTTCTGGAGAGCCAATTTTTCCTTCAACCCTTGTTAAGAGATAACCTGAAATTATAGCCATATTGTATCATTACATATTTTCATTTATTTAAAATACCCACTAAAGTCAATTAGGAGACGCCCGTAGCCTTGTCTCTGATACGGTGGCAATGTCAGAATACAGGATACATTGTAATTAAAAAAAGAACTTTTTTCCTAAAAATTTGTCAAATAAAAATATTTGCCAAAATTAAATTAAATTAAGATTTATACCTTACTGAAATAACCAACAGTATGACATCCTTCTGAGTCACTGATTGTCATGACGTAAAACAAAAAAGGTTCAACATCGTAATAGAGAGTTTTATGGTCAAGAAAAAATTTAGCAAGGAGACATAAATTCTGGCAGTAAGTTTTATATCTCTTCCCGTCTACTTCAAAAACCGAGATTTTGTCTTTTCTGAAAATTAATCGAATTATTTCAATCTAGATTCAAACAAAAATGAAGCTGTTATGTTGATTACCTGTAAACCTCTTCCCCTGGAGGGTGACGCCAAACGCATTTGGCCACATGCCTTTCTAACGTCATTCGCTCTCCCATATAGCGTAGGCAATACTCGCAAATGTACAACTTTGGCAATCTGGCGTAATTATCCGGATAAGGGCTTTGGTACCAGACCTCCATCTCAAACTTACCCATTTCGATGTATTTTGTGCAGTGAACGTTTGCCAGAAGTTTCAATTCATCCTCCTGCGATTCATTAAATATCATTCAATACTTATCGATTCAAATAAGAACAAACAAGCAAAACGTGTGAACTTTTAATTTTGTCACAAACACAGTGAGGAACAAAATTCACTTAATGAATTACTTAAAGCTAAATTAAACAGTTAATAAGTCTGGGGTGGGTTGAAGTTGACACTTTAGATTTAATATAAAAAATAAGAGCTTTCAGGTCATTGAGTACTGAATTTAAAAAGCTCAAAAATCTTCTCAATTGCAAACTTAACTGCGCTAGAATCACTAAAAAGCTGTTACTTTCTTTAATTAATATTATTTTTATTTGTTGAAAAATATTACAACTACCTTTAAGTACGTAATCAAGTAACAATGACAAAAATGATAACAATTAAGAATAGTTGGTGGTAAGATAGGAGATTTTTAGCTAATGCACAGTGTTAGTGATTCAGTGAATGGTGTGAATCAGTTTAAGTAGTAAGGTTGTAATTGTCAATTGATGTTTTAGTTTATTGTTTATGTCTATTTGAAGTACAGCGAGTCATTCTTTTGAACTTGTATTTTTGAACTTATGAGATAGCAAATATAAAGTATTTAATATGACTTACAATAACTTCACTCGCTACAGCTTGGGCTTCTTGGAATAATTTCAAATCGTACTTATTTGACAATTTAGTTAGATCTGGCTGATGGTCTTTGTGATCGTTGTCTGTTTGATGGTCATCTTTTGGTACAAATTTACTTCTAATTTCTTTAATTTTATCCCTATAGGCCTTTTGTTCAGGTGTCGGGTTCATCGAATGTCCCTGCTTTAAGGACATCATGGCTTTTTTACGCTCTTCTTCTTTCTTGAGTCGTTCACTGAGAGCATCCTGAAACACGAGTTTATATTTAAAAAAATTTAATGCCCTACAAAGAATGTATTAACGTCCTTACTTTGCATTGTTGAGGTGTCAAATTGTGATATTTTGGGCAGGCTTCTAGTGTGAAATGCTTGTCAAATTTTCCGCTAAGGTGACCAGTTGAGTCACAATCTTCTAGAGGGCAACGTCTCTCCCCAGATTCGACAACATTACTTAATGCTTTAGCATTAGATCCTTTTTGTCTGGATCTATGAACTGTAGCATTTTTATTGTTGCTTTTCTTTGTTGGGGATTTACTCAAAACAATTTTACCTGGAAAACGGTTTATAAGTCAAATCAAAATACAATAGTCCAATTGGAATTTCTGAGGTTGCAACAGAAAGGCATTCACACAGCATCTAATCACCAAAGAGCCCTTGGTTCGAATTCAGGGGTGCTGCATTCGAACCCAATCTTACAAATGGAAAATTGGGGCAAAAATAATCAAGTTGTGATATACTTACTTGCATCTGAATCAGAATCACTTGCAAGTCTTGACATAACATGTTTACTCTTTCTCATACTTGATGAGCGAGTCTGTTTTCTAGATGGAACCATATCATTATCTGAAGTGGGTTGATGAGGTGATACTTTTTTATCCTTTTTAACAGGGGTGGTTTTTTTATTAGAAGCATGATCCACAGTTTTTGGTCTAGGAGACGCTCTACTTGATTCAGAACTGCTCCCTACGATTTAAATAGTAAATAACAAATTAACTAAACAGAGTCAATCACCTTACCTGATGATCTTGATGTTTCTGATGAATTTGACGAGACTGAGCTTGTTCTTTTAGATGCTACTTTTGATTTTGGCTTAGTTTTGAGAACTTTTGTAGCTGCGGTTTTCATTGCTGTTAGTTTAGGAGGAGGGGTCAATGTGTTATCATCGCTGTCACTACTGTTATCCGGGCTGAAAATACTCTTAGTTTTATGTTTCTTTTGGTCTTCCAGTTTGGGCAGAGTTGAAGATTGCTTTAAAGTTTCTTTTGGGACTACTTTTTGAGCGGCTTTCCTGGGTGGGTTGACTTTTTTAGCTAGAACTTTTTGAGGTTGATTGGATTTAGGTGTAGTTTTCGGTACTGGGGTCACTGTAGCAGAAGATTTCGGTTTAGCCTGTGTTTTTCTCTTAGAGTTCATTTTAGGCGACGAATCTTCGGAGTCAGACGTAAAGTTTGTATTCTTGTGTTGCTGGCTTGGGCGGCCTTTGACATTTTTCTCCTTGCTTTTGTCCTGCTCTTGAGAATCAGACTTACTTCTCGTCGACGCTGTACTTGTTCTTTTCTTGGGAACTGGCTTCTTTTCTGAATCTGTTGAACTCTTTCCGACACCACTTTTTCCGCTAGTGGTGGTGTTTTCTGAATCAGAGCTGCTACTGTCACTCCCAGACGATGAAGACGATGTACTTGTAGATGATGAACTACTACTCGATGAATCTGAAGATGAGGCAGCATCCTAAACAAAGGTAATCAGGGAATAACTGATCAAATTTATTCCATGACTGTACTGTTGCAAATTTAACGGTGAAATGATCAAAAACTGCAGTTTTATCACTACTGATGACCAATTGTTATTAATTTTTTACTTATTCAGACAAGGCAAAGTATGCCATTAATAACTGTATGTATTTGAAATTTGTTAGATGAACAGCACAGATTATGCTGATGTTGTTGGGTTCAACCGGATAATCTATGTTCTGACTCACCACTACGAGTTAAAATACTAAAACCTATATGAGAGAGTTAAATATATCTTCAACCACTATTTTATTAAATAATAAACTCACATTTTCAAATTATGCGTGAGGGATGTAAGAATTATAATCACCACAGAAGCAATTACGGTTATGTCTCAACGAACTGTTTATAGCTGGCCAAAGCTAAATCTTAGCCGATGCTTTGTACAATTATTTTAACTTTTGTATTGACTGAGCTAAAACTTAGCTTTAATAAGCTGAAACTTAAAAAAGTACCGATTTAAATAAATAAATATTTACCTTTTTCTTCGGTGACATTTTTGCTGTTACACACGCCTCTTCAAGGCGTGTCGAGACTAGAATTTGCTAGTAATCAGTTTTCAAAAAAAAAAAAAAAAATATTTTAAAAAATTTTAGAAAGACACAACACAAATCAGCTAAAAGTACAAGAACGACAACAATACGAAAAAACTAAATAAATAAACATAGTCATAAACAAACCAGACCTCGGCCGACCAGAGTGGTCCGTAAACCTAACATCCCCTGGGGGAGGGGGTGCGGTAATAATTTTGAATTTATAAAATCAGACTTTGGTTGACATATACGTTTATGACAATTAGTTTAATTAGTTGCATTGACATTAAAATCAATTAAAAAGTTTAAAAGTAAAAGAACGAAACAAACCATATACATCATTCTGCAATAAAGGAGCGAAAAATTCAAAGTTTGAAAATAGTTTTATACCTCACAGGGATGAGGGTTTGTAAAAGTCTGTGTGATCAAAACTGTTATTAAAAATTCCACTTAAATTTCTTCTCTATTATCCATCAATTAAAACATAAAGTTGGATAATATTGAAAATTTTCACTATTGTACTTCCAGTTTTTGTAATGGTAGACATAAACTTTACACAGGAGCACCAAATGAATTAAAACTAAGGCATCCCTAATTACTGCTTTTCCCTTTTTAAACGTGGTTCTGAACTGCCATTGGGTCACTTATTTGGTTCATCTTCAAGTGCAGGTTTATCGAAGTACTCAAAGCGTTTCAGCATTGTCACATATTCAGTGGGAAGCTCATAGCCTCATACATACCTTTCAAGTAACATAGCCTGATTGGCAGTGTTTGAAATGGTGCTAGGTATTGATCTTTGACTTGTGAGCTCACAATGAACCGGCATTGGGTCACTTTAGGCTTTAGGCTAATTATACCAATCCACAAACTGGAGACAGATATCACAATACAATCTTCCATCATCCAAAGGAGTGACTTAAAGCCATATTCCAAGATGGACAACAGCAGTTGTTTCCTGATGACTGTTAGGTCCCGGGAGAGCCTCCAATAGTCTACTCTCATAAAAAGAAGCATTTGAAGCTTTGAGAGGAATTTCTGGCAGACGAGATACTAGGGATATCTGTTGATGACTTGACCCTAAATTTCAGTTTTGATTAGAAATTTTAAATAAAATACTCATTGGAGAACGGTATCTTGATTAAAGCTGACTATAACCATGGTTCATTAAGCCCTAAGACCAAATGTGGGTCAGGAGATGTTATCTATGGAAATAAACCAACCACTACAATTCATATTTAATAATTGGGCAACATGACACTAACTTCTGGTGGAGGCTGTGCCAAGGATATCAAAGGTTAGGAAGTGCTGACAAAAGAATTCTCATCTACTCAGACTGCCAGATGTTACTAAAAGCAACTACTTGCAGAACAGAGCTGCCTGGCCCATACTTGGTCTTACTGCCATCTGCATACCAGACATAGTTGACATTAACTGAAATATCTTTCTCCCAGCCTACTATAACGAGTATCTTTTTTGAAATTTTTAATCAAATTTAAATTTTACTATCAACCAGCATCTTTGGAAACTTGTCTGCCTCCCAAAGCTTTAATTGCTTCGTTTTATGCAAATAGGCTATTGGAGGTTGTCCCTGCATGCGCAATGTGGCTCTTTGACTTCCAGGGTAGCATTGAGCAGCATTCCTAATGCTCCAGTAATGCCCATGCTAGTGTTTGAGCAGTAGTTGAGGATCTCGACCACATTTAGTTGTTTCTAGTTAACCAAACTGCTACTTTAGTTTATATGGAAGCCGGCCTATTTATACCAGTATTGGTCCAATTGGTCGGGGTGTTTACTGCACCCTTTAAGAGCTATTGTATCCCCTGTAGCATCACAGTTTGTTAATAGGTGTGTTGGTGTCTCCTCTGCTTCTTTGCAGAATCTGCATATACTACTTTGGATTATTCCAATCTTCTTTAAATGTCCATTTAACTTCCAGGTCCTGTTAAGAATCCTGCTGTTTCCTTTGATACATTCTATCACTTTTTCCTTCCAAAATTTGTTAGGAGGTTCTTGGATAGTTTGTGTCCAATGTGAGAATTCCATTGAATACTTTCCAAAAGGATAGTTCCTACTCACAGTAAGTTGTTCTGCAACGATCCGGATTTCGAGCCTCTTAGCTCATCATCAGGTTGAAGGACTCCTACAACCACGTCTCTCGACGCCAAAGTTCCATTGTTCCTTCATTTTTTTTGTCCTTCTGTCAGAGGTAAATGTAGGTTCCTAGCCACAGAAGAGCTCGAGTCCTATCAGCAGTCCCTTTCCTTACGTGGGTGTCTGCTTTCTCATTGCTTTCTACTCCTTCCTTCATGTGTCCTGGGACCCAGTAGAGGCTGACTTTGTTCTGCCTACCTAATAAGTTTAATTTGGTTTTGCAGTTGAACATCATCTTTGAACTAATGATGTTTGACCTTAGCGTTTTGATAGCTAGTTGGCTGTCTGAAATCATAGCTGTATTCTTGTTTTTGTATTTATAGTCAAGTTGAATTAACTACATCTCTCAATTGCATGGACGCCAGCTTAGAAGATACTGATGTATTTTTCCATGGGTTCTGAGTATTTGGTTCCAGCACCAAATACTTCTACACCTATATCTTCTTGTGTTCTAGTTCCATCTGTGTACCAAAAGATGGTATCATTCTTAAAGGAGGTCCTCTTGTTCCCATTATATTTGATACTTAGGTTTATTTGGAAGTTTTGATTAAATTCGAGTCATATAACTGCTATGTATGACTAAATGGAAAAACTTTTCGCTTAATATCCAGTTTTACCCACATCGTCATTTACCATCAATTGTTTGCTCTCTGTGTGTTTTTATTTAACTGCCTATTCCAAGAAACTCTGGTTTAAGACGATGCCTAGATGTAAAACGTTTAGAAAACAAGAGCTCCATTTAGCTTGAGTGGTTTTTGTCATCCTAGTGGAAAAAATAATATATAAGAATATATTATTTGATATGTCATTAAAAAAGAAGAAGAAAAAAATCACTATATATCTAGGTCTTGTTTTATTTTAAAATATGTATAACCAAATAGTATATGTAGTAGTAGTAGATTTCATCGTAAAGAAACGCATGCTTTAAAAGAAATATTGTTTATAATGGAAAATATTTTTCGATTTCATTGGTAAAACACGTTATTTGGCCTGTAAAAATATAAGTGAATATAAAAGAAAATATATAAATTTTGACAATGAACCTCTGGATTTTCAGACGTTTTCCTGTACCTCCTGCAGAGTGCAGTTTTCTTGAAAATATGAATCTCGTTATCAATCGGGCGGGAAAAGTTCCGTCTGTTGAGTTTCATCTGTGTTTGACTTGTTTTAAGTCAAAAAGGTACTTTTGAGTTTTGCCATGGAGGTGGAAGTGGATGGCACGATCAACACAGAAAGGAGTCTCATTGGATCACGGCAGGCCTCTGTCACCGTGCAGGACATCGAGGCGACTGCCCTTCTCTTAAGAGTGATAAAAGGCAGAATATTGTTTCTCCTTTCGAAAAATAATAGTTGTGAGTTTGGATTGTATTTAACGAGTAATTGTTTAATAATTGTTTTCATTTATTAGCGAATAGCGCGCATAATGATTGGTCATCGGTGGACTTCGATTCTAACGACGAAGTATCAATTTATTTGCTTAAAGTTGCCTTGAAATACATTAAACGATGTGTTGACACTCATCCAGCCCTGTCGAATTTTCTATGGCAGAAGATTGTCCATAACGAATCCGACAAAACAATTGTCCACAGACAGAAATCCATTTCAAAAGACTTGTAAGTAGATAAACGTATTTATGTTTGTTGTTTAATGATGTATTTAAAAAAAAAAAAAAAAAAAAAAATAAAATAAAATCAATTTTCAGCTTGTTGGAACAGGCGGTAAAAGAAGTTGTGAATCTTGCTGTCAGCATTTATGAACTTATGGACAAAAAGCTTAAACAGTCCAAGAAGTACATACAAGTTGTGCACATGAGCTGGCAAGTACAGTCCAATGTGAACCAGGCTATCCCAGATTCAAAGGATGAAGAGAGTGATGTTAGCGAGAAAATTCGGTGAGAGTGCTTAACACTATGCTAGTCACAACGCTTGATATATTTTTTTAGATTTACTTTTTTTTTTGCTGTAACAAGAGGGGGCATCCGACAGCTTGGTCTGAGTTTTGAGTGCATGTGAAATATTGCAACTCACAAATATTCGTTGCATTCGTTCTATTTGATGGATGGATACTACTCCATAAACTTGCATACTATAACAAACTAATCTAATTGGGGTGGATTTTATAAATATTCTGCCATCTACCCAGTCACACAGTTCGAGTGACAATGGGGAAGATATTCCACCATCAGCCCTTTTAAAATTCACAGTAATAAATACACTCACTGATACAAAACACATCTTGACCTCTACACACAATAAAAAATTCTCAATTCCCCTAAACAGGGGACCCTGAAACTCACTACCGTATTTGAAATCTGGCGGCTTGCCTACATGCTCTCTGTAAGGAGCCATGTCATGACACACCTCTGTTATGTGGAAAACATCGAGCAACCTTTCTCAGTATAATGTGCAGGCTATGGCCCAAAAGCCAACCTATGGCCAATCCTCAATTGGGCGAGGACAATCCCTCGTCTTCTGCTCAGGTTCTATGAGGACCATCTACCAATTATCCTCTTTGACTCGCAAAAGCCTTCCAACGACCCCACCCACTGACGCTGCCATCTTTCTTTTATCATGTTTTCACTGCATGCTTAGCATCAGAGGGTCTGATTCTGATTGTCCAATCCAGAGGGTGGGAAGTCCCAGATTTCACCGCCTTGTCTGCATATTTGCTACTCTCCAGACTGACATGTTCACGAACCCAGTGAACTATCACCATTTTTCCGAGAGGCTCCAGTATTTCTCTAACCAGACCATGACGAGAGGATTTATAGAGCCTGTCTCATATATTCTAGATAGCGCTCAGAGAGTTGAAGGCTGAGCTCTCCTTGGATCCTACCAAATGGCATACTTCTCTGCCGTGTCAAAAAGGAGACAATGGCCAGAAAGTGGCCACATCTTCACTATACACATCACACATCACACCGTTGCTTGTCTTGGACTCATCTGTAAAAATCAGATGGAAATTGGTGTATCTATTTCGAAGTTCAAGGAACTTAGCCTTTTAGAGGTATGGTGGAGTACACGATTTGGAAAAGGTTGCCAGATTGTTGCAGATGAGTACAGCCAGAAAGGTCCAGAGGGGTTGGCCGGTGGCACAGCTGAAGCACCATCCCCAGTGCCAGAGGCCCTCCTTAAGAACTCATTGAAGTGTTTTTTTACTTTATTTTTTTTATAATACAAATTAACATCCCATTTAATCTATCTCATAATAGTTGTGTTCTGCGATAGTGTGTGAAACAGCTTTTTATATTCAGCAATAATTAGCACCTATCTATCCCTAAAAACAATGGAAACTGACCATCCCTTCATTGGATGTCTTGTTACCAAATGGATATTGTAGTTTTTGACAATGCAGTGTAAAGGTTTTTTAATATACAAACTTTTTTCTACTCGCTTGCCTTTCTTGCTAATTCTACTACAAATGTCTCTTTGATTTCCTCACAGCAGGTGACTTATTTTTCTTCACTTTGCCCTGTATCATAAATTTCCTCTTTTTTTAAAATTATTTCATCGTTACAATCAGATACTACTTTGTCAACTTTGTACTGTAAAAAAGAAACAGATTGATTTTGTTTCTTTTTATTTACAGTCTCAGAAACCACCTCAGGTAGTGGGGATTTTTATGACATCCTCTTCTTTTTGTATTAATAATCAAATAAATTGAGACTTAAAAAAGTGCATAATGGAGCCAATTACAGCTATTTGTCACATTAAAAGTATCAAAAGAAAAAATAATGAATATTTCTAAAAGTGGTTATGTGGGAATATAAAATATCTTACTACTGAGCACAGTTAAACTTTATTGGCGTATAAATCTAAGTCAGGTATGAGGATGACTAGGGGTTGAAGTATGTATGCTCTAATGTCCCTGAGCAACACCTAAAAGCATTCTACCATCTCTTAGATGAAATGTGATGAATGTTGTAACTCTTAAAAGTAGAAATAGTTAATTTCAATTTTCTGTTGATTTCAGGCTTCAGAAATCGAAAGGAAATGCTCTAAGGCGAGTAAAACGATTGGGGAAAATCATACAGAGGCTTCTTGCGATTTATTCTGTTAACTATACGAAGAACGAAGAAATGAGAACAATTTTGAAACGTCTTGCCATTGTCGATTTAATGGAATAGGAATTTCTCAAGATGTCCGTTTTATATTCTATTTCTTCTTAAAAAAAAAAAATGTATGTTTACAAATTTTTTATGTATCTCTTGTATTTTATGTATATAATCTCAATATCACACGCTTATTACACATCATGTGAAAAATTGAAACTATGACGTCTTGCGGCTTGTGGCAATAACTGCATTTATGTAATTTACAATAAATTACCAGCATGCCATGAAAATCACCTACCTCTGTACTAGAAGTTTAGGGTCATATCTTGGTCTTATTTGTCAAGGTTAGGTTCTAGGTAAAGGTAGGCCATTTCGGCCCGTAATTGGTTTTTAAGTCTAAATCTATATCTCACTTAATGAATTATTTTGTATTTACGTATCTAATTGAGGGTCTGTGTTAGTCCATATTCCTGTCACGATCTGTTCTCGATTCAAGATGGGCCCAACTCTGAATCCTTCTTATGAGAAACAGAGCCCCAGAGGCCTTGACCTGAATACAGCCAATCAGGCGCCTTTTTATAATAAAATTTAATTAAAGTTTAAAAACAATTTATTAAATGCACAAAGAAAATAATAATTAAAATCAATAAATTTTCTTTTACATTTTTAATTTAAATTAAATCTTTTAAATGTATTCACTATTACTAGTCAATCCGCAGTGGACCGAAACACTCTATTTCAGGGAATACAACACTTTTGAGGATTGCACACTTCTCTAGTCTCTCATCTACCCGGAATCGCTTATTCACCTCTTTTTCTGTCTCTTCCCTCTTCTCTTTTTATTTTTTACTGTAGGCCTAATCACGAAGTCCTAAAGCATAACATTGTCACTTGGAAATCAATTGAAATGTGACAAAATTTCTCACCCTTAAAGGCCTGGAAAAAATGAGTTTGTTTTTAAACTTAAAACTATTTACAATATTCTTCCCACTGTACATTCGACCCCCTTTGGATAACTAATGATGATTGACATCTTGCTGTTTGCTCCATTTAAAAGCTGAATGGGCTCCTCCGTAGGCTCATGCAATGTGTGGATGGTCGGAGTATATCGTGGGTTTTAGAAGATGAGACCTCATAATGTTGTGGACCAAAACACCATTAAGGTCTTGTCATAAATCTGGAAAGTACAAAGTTGTTATTCTAGAACCATATTCTGCGGTGGTGTGAAGTAGTCTTGAAAGGCTATGCATCTTTCTTGGTTGATCAAAGGATAAAGCCATAAAGTTCAATTTCAATCAAACGTAGCCAAGTCAATAATGACTAAATTCTAGCTTTAATTTGGAATTAGATGTCTTCTATTCATCGAAGTAGTGAGTGGTTTTGATCAAAATGATGTGGAGCAAAAACCATGGGCTGAGTTTCTATTTGGGACTGCATAAATAAAATTACTTGTTTTATATTCTACGCATAACTTACATTGTTTACACTGTCCAATAATGTCCTTTTTAAAATAAGGGTAGATGAAATGCTTACTTATTTTCTGTAAGGTCTTCGTAATCCCTCATTGTCCTCCGAATATGATATTGTGTTCATAATCAAATATTACTTTTCTTAGAGAGACCACTAAGTAGATTTTTGGTTGAAACATGGTGTGCGTTTTGAAAAATAAAAGTCCATTCCGTGTGTTTATTTTATAGTTTGGAACTGATTCTCCCTTTTCAATTTGATTTATAATTTTTGAGGCAAATTCATCTTTATACTGTCATTCTATTAAACTTTCGAATGGTTCTGGAAAACCAATCACATTTGTTAAACCATAGCCTATCTGTTCCTCTAGTTGTTTTTCAAAATTCTCTGGAATAATTTTTTGTTGAATCGATGCTCGTGTGAAAAGGTCCGCGTTTATGTTTTTATTGCCTTTAATATGAATTATATTGAAATCATATCCTTTCAAAAAACTTACCCATCTCGACCATTTTCCTTTAACTTCCCCAGATCTATTGAAAAGCCATTTAAGACTCTCGTTATCGGTATAAAGTTGAAATTTTTTGTGACTTAGATAACTGGAAAAATGTTGTACACTATAAACTATGCTTAGACATTCTTTTTCATTTGTTGAGTAGTTAAGTTGGTGCTTGTTATACGTTTTACAAAGAAAATAAACAGGATAATTATGACCATTTTCCTTTTGAAAAGAATTCAGATATGGCACCATCAGATGCGCCTACAAACAAACAGAACTCTGTTCCCTGTCCAAAGTCGAGTATCTTTAAAATAGGTTCTGTACTTAATATTTCTTTAATTTCGATAAAGGCTATTTCATGACATTCGCAATTTCCGAGAGTTTGGGAATATATTGTTTAAAATAATTAATAGTACCTAGAAATTATGCTAATTGTTTAAGGTTTCTTGGCCTTTCCATTTTACATAGCGCTTCTACTAATTGTGGGTTTATACGAATTTGGTTGTATGAAATAATACGCCTAATAAAATTTAATTGTTTAATTGCAACTTGGATTTTTTCTGGATTTACTGTGAGCCCGTTTTTACTTAAACAATCAAACACAATTTCTAAATGTACAATCTCTTTCCCAATTCCCTGAGAATGTTATCAGGTCATCAATGTAAAACCACACAAAATCAAAATCAGGAAATAATTCAGTCATTAAAGTGCTAGTTGCTTGGAAACCAATTTTCAAACCAAAAGGTACGCGATTAAACTGAAATATTTTTTTCACCGTCAGTAAATGCGGTAAGAAATCAGGATTCTGGTGATAATTGTAATTGATGAAATGATTTCGTTAGATCCAGAGCTGAATAATATTTATGGCCTGTTAACTTTTCAAAAATGATGTTTTGGTTCTTTAAGTCTTCTGTTATTTCTTGGGTTGCCTTTTTTTGAGCCGGATTTAAATAATATGGGCAACAACATACCTGGACTAGAGTCTATTAATTCTAATTGAATTTGGAAAGCGTTGGTTTTTCCTATTTGGTCGTTTAATACTTCTGGGAATTTCGATTGTAAATATTCTTTCAATTTTGATGTGTTATATTTAAACATTTCATATTGGTCACGGTATTTAGAAGATATACCAGATTTTTATTGAAACCAAAGAAGTACTTATTTTGTCTTGGATATAAAATCAAGTCGCTATGTTTTTGAAAATCATACCCCAAAATCATTGGGACTGGAAGATTTTTTATGACAATAAACCTAATTTTCCATGAAAATTTTTCAACTCTAATTTTTAATTCGATTCATTTTTTAGGTTCTACATTTTCTCCGTTTACAGCTATTAATTTTAAATTTATCTTAAATTCTTTTTTTTGCTTAACTATTCTTGAATTTACAAGCTTATGATAAAAGGTTTCTGAAATTGATGATTTCGTTGCTCCTGTATCTATCAGTGCGTTTATTGAAATCTTATTGTTTATAATGGTCGTAATTAATCCAACCCCTTTATTATAATTTGCATGATTTTTTGACAATGCAATGTTTTTTTCTCCTGAATTATTTGTTTTTTGAAATTTACTATATTTTAAACTGATCTTATCAACGACAGCTATAAATCCTTTTAAATCATTAAAATTTCTTTGCTTTAGTTTATGTTTATTATTTTGTTCTGTTGTAGTTGAATTTGGTGTATTTACTGTTAATTTCTCTGACGTGATTGGTCAGAGATCCCTCAGTTTTTTGCTGATTCCCGAAATTTAAATGGTCGGTATTTTGTTTTATTAAAATAGTGCGGGTCCATCCTACTTTCGTTCCTATTTATTTACGGATGGTAGTTATCAGAATTATAATCTTTTTGAAACCTTGTCTGTTTTCTATTCATCTTGAAATCGTTAGACATCAAGTATTTTCTTTTCCTAAAGCCTTCATTCAATTTATTTATATTTTTGTTTTGTCCACGGTCCTGAAATTTATTAATATCCTGAAGGGATTTGCATTCATCGGTGCAGTGAAAATTTGGACTTTTGTTTTTGTATCTTCTATATCTCTTCCACAAGTACCCTGACTATTTCTTCTCTCCAAATCCTGTTCGTATTCCCGCCTGCTACACATGGTTCAACATTTGAATCGCTGAATGTTAAAAGGGCCATTCTCCACTCAACATAAATGTTGGGAAAATAAAAAAACTGAATACATTTTTCCCACGAAATATTTTTGGTAATTGAGTAATCCCTAATATTTCTGCCTTGTCAAACACCATTGAATATGATGAGCATTTTTTTTTTATCCGCCTGACCTAGAAAAAATTTCAAAGTTAGTGGAGTTTTGCCCTTTTAACGTGCCACAACATTTTGAATAGCAATTTCGATATTTTTCATTATAAAAGAGGGAATTTCAGGGTTCAAATTTTCAATCAAAAAATGTTACGTCTGAGTATTACAAAGATGACTCCTTTATTAGCTAAATTATTCACATTGTACAACACAGTATTTAAAAAATGCTTTGCTACAACATGGTCATTTATTTTCTTCGTAGCATCTTCTTTTTCTGCTTTCAATGCATTAAAGAATGGCTTAGTTTTCCTTTTATGAACTTCTAGTTCTGCTAAGGCAACTCTCTTTGCTCTTTCATTAATATGACGAGACCCGATTTTAGTTTCGAGACCTTCACATGTCGCACATGTATCTATCTACTTGAGGTTGCCCAAACCTGTAGTTGAAATTTTCACTGAAGTAATCAAGGTACGTCTTGTCTTGTAGCAAACTTTTACTGAAGGGTGGAGCTTCTTAAATAAATCATGCATCGTTTTTATATCTAATTGAGCATCAAGAAATTTTAATGGTTTTCCTGTATAGTGTGCTTCTTTTACTGGAAAACTGACTATGTGTTCGTGAATTTTTAAAGTAGTTTCAGCTGACAAAACATTGCTTTTTGTTTTTCCTCTCTTGTCATTTGGGCACAATCCCATGATTTTTGACACTTCAAATAGCTGGAGAATTGTCTTTTCAACTTCCAACGATGAGATAGACCACATAGAACATGATAATGAAGAAAACCCATATACCACAAAATATTGGAGAATGGCCCTTTTAACATTCAGCGATTCATTTATTCTTAATGCATTTTGATAGCCCATGGTACTTAAAAATAAACTAAATTATTTTTTTTAGTATGTACCAAAGAGATAAAAATTATATGATGCAACAGTTGCAGTGTTAAATAAATGAAGTATGCAGTCCACAGAAATTTTTTCAATTTGGTGTGTAATTGAAGAAATGTTTCAACTTTCTACAGTAAATTTTCTTTTATATGACAAAAACATAGAAAATCGGTACATAATTAATTACTTGACCTAATAAAATACAGGTGTCATGACGAGGTACAGGTTCGGTCTCAATGTGTTAATGCTTAGAAATTCAATTCCATTTGGATAATAAAAAAAGGACAAAAGACTAAAATTTAAAAATACCTGTATTTACAATTTATTTACATACACTAAGGTTTCATTTCAATGTATTTACACATGTATACATTTGTTTTAAATATCTTTTATTGATTCTAATTCCCATTCTTTTGGGACTTTATTCTCCGGTGGGTATTTAAGTTTTTGATCTGGAAAAAAAATTACAAAAGAAAATGTTTTGTTATAATAATACTATAAATGCAATACCTAGTATGGAAACTTCATCTTCATTTGGATCCTAAAACATCAATTGTTATATAAAACTCACGAATATTAACAGTTTACAAATAATTTTATTTTAATCTTTTTACCTTTGGCCAAATTATTTTTTTAACTTCTTTAATGTTTTGGAGGAACTTTTTTGCAGCAGCCTGTAAGTTTTTAGCTACAACGTCTTCTTTAAAAAATATGAGAGTTGTACAGATATTTTGAACATCGGCTAGAATGTAATTAACCACATTAATCTAGATGTCACCAGAGGAAAAAAAGAAAGAAAAAAAACAGGTGCTACTACTATCAAGGGCCAAAAAGGTCTGTGTGATGTGGGAAGTTGAAGAGAACATATAAGATCCAACTGGTAGAGACAGGTAGGTGGTTATGACAAGTGACACCTTTTTCGTGTTTTTATCAGTTCCAGTTCTCTGGAGGATATTAAGGGGAGGGAAATCAGAGGGATTGCTGAGAAATTCAGAGGATTGCCAAAAGAAAACCAGGCCAGACTACCATTTATTTGTTCTTTTAAGGGTTGGCTATTTTTGAAAATATAAATTCTGTGTTGGCCAAAAGAAAATTAATTGTTAAGTACAAACAAGTGTATTATTGTAACTTAAAAAAGTGTTTTACTGTTACAACTTAATTTATTTTGTCTTTCTTGATTTTACTTCAGCCTTTATGCTTTGTTAGTGTCGACCAGTCTGATTACTGTACACTTTATGGAAAATAGTGTGGCAACCTATTTCTATATTTACCCCATCCAACTAATGCACTTCTCCACAGAGCGCTTATATCTTGGGTTTATTGTTATGACACCTGTGACAATATAAATATTTTTATTTCAATTAACAAACCTGCATTTTTTTCCATGTTTGGTATTAGTTCTCCTAAAGTGGCAATAAGCGCTTCTTCTTCTCTAGGATTACCCTCTTTCAAACTCCACAACTTTCTGCTCATCTTCCTCGTCATTTTACTCGAACGAGAACTTAAAATTAAAATGTAAATATTTACTTAACTTGCCTGATATTTAAAAAGTAATAGTAATCAAGTACACAAAAGATGGGTTGGTCCTGAAAGAAGAAACACTACTGCTGGTATCACTCATTTCATCTGAAAGAAAATATTTTTTAAATAAATTGGATTGAAGAATATAATAATATGGCATACCAAAGTCATGGAACCTTGGCTTATTCGCTTTTTCTTTTCTAACAATTTCCAATCGATCAACATATTTCTTTATAGTATTATGCTTTGTACTAAAATCATCAAGAATAAAAACTCCATTGTCCAGTACATTCTGTTTTATGACATCTATAATGCAATATAACATTAAACATGTAAACATCCCTCAAATAAATTCTCAAGTAAATAAATTCGAATCATACAGAAATATTAAGAAAATGCTTAAAAATCATTACCCATCAATTTGATTTTGTTGTGCTTTAAGACTTCGAAAATCGCTTCCTGCCAATACTTCCCAAGCAAGAAAGCGTCAATACATTTTTCAACATCGTGCAGGCATTCCAATGCAACGTTTCCGGCTTCCCTGTATTCTTCTGAAGAAATGAGTCCATTGTAAAGCGATTCTCCTAATCTTCTGACATCATCATCACTAAGACGGAAAATATATAAATACAAAACAACCAACAGACAAAAGAAAATAACAGGTTACCTGAAGTTGCACTGTCGTGACAGAATAATGCACTGCCTCCAATTGCCGGATTTTGTAAAAGATTCGATAGCTTTTTCTAGTTTATTAGCACGAGCGAACATGATACCAGCTTCATCAAAGTGCCTCTTCTTGTATAGGCTCTCACCGAACATTGATGCCACAAGAACATACCTAAAGCAATAATGAACAGTTTAAGCTATCTATTTAAATTGATTTAGTTCTACATCTACCTCACCTCTGGACATCATTTTTAAATAATTCAAGTGCTTGTGAATATAAATTATACTCTTTTATCAAAATATAACATTCATCCATTTTTTCCTCGCCACATTTTGATATATGATTTAAAGCTGATTTAGGCCTTTTTAGTGTCCTGTCAATAGTGTATTTCATATAATTGATCTCCAAGTCTTTTAAGCTGTTTAAATAAGGCACGTATTCTTTTGGATCCATTTGTGATTTTTCTATTAGTCAAAATAAAATATTAACATTGACGTTTATCATTTGAAAATGCCAAGATTCACCTGCTATTTTTAAAGCTGCATTGAGATTGTAAGTACCCAAAGCTTCTTTGTAAAGTGATTCAACATCGACGAGGAAAAGTAAGTGTTGTAAAGATGAAGGATCACTGGCCAATTCGATGGCTTTTCCAATTTTCTTTAATTTGACTAAACAGCTCAGTTTTGCAAGGGAGTTTTTATTGTCGTTTTGTCTGGACAAAGCTTCAAGAATCGCATTACAGACAATATCAATTTTATCTGCTAGCGTTACATGACTATCCTGTAAAAAAAATATTTTAAAAAATATTAGGTTTATGGTTTGAGACCATACCAAGCAATTTCACTTTTTAGTCTGACAGATTTTAAATTATTGATTAAAACTGTATGGTTAAAAAAAAACACTAAACATTTAATCTGAAAATATGTTTAACATTTTATTGGACAATTTCTTATTTCAAAGTTAGATTGTATAATCATAATTTGATATTTTCACCAAGTTTGTTAATGTTTTAATGATGCAAGATTTTAAATCTTTTTGAAAAGCCAACAAAAAGTAAAAGAACTGAATTGAGACTACTGTCCAGCAATCCAATGGTTCTGAGAGATGTTCATAACTTCATGCTAAAACTGCCTTAACCAATAATGCAGAGATTATTTCTTCTTACCCGAATATAATATGCAGAGTAAACTCCTTTGGTTACATCCTTTTCAGAAAGTTCTGTTACCATCAGCGTTATCCATTGTTGGTCTACCTGATCGACAAACTTATCTACATTTTCTAAAAACATTTCTGGGTCGTGATCAATGCACAGGTCAAAGGTTATTCTCTGCTTTCTCAACAAATGGACGGCATCTTTGTAACATTGTTTGTCAAGTAGTGAACCGATGGCAAGAATCGTTAATGCCCTCGGCTGTATTGTCTCTAGGTTACCTCTTGGATGTTGCATTACCACTGAATTCCCTGTGACTAAAATTATTTTTGATCCTCTTTCCAATTTCCTAAGTGAAACTTCTTCACACTAAATTTATCATAAAAAATTAAAATAGTAATTATACAACATTGGTGAAATTATGTTAATTACCGTTTCATCTAATGTTTTTAAAATTAGAAGAGTATGATGTGTGGTTGTCGCTAAAATGTAAGGCTTCTTCACAAAAAATGATGTTATATTTGCAGCGATTTGCTTTTCATTTACATACAAGTGTTTTGTGTTACTTAAAGCATATATGAAATTGTCAACAATTACAGAGCAGGATACTTGCTCAGGCAAGGAAATTATTGGTAAATTATCATTAAATTCGATATCGCATTTAATAAATTCATTGTCAATAGTCTGTAACAATGCTTGATGGTCTTTCCTGATCACTGCAATGATGATTTTCTCCAAATGAATAATTTCTCTAAAATAAAAAAGTTAATATTGATTCATCAAAGAATTTTTTTTGAAGGTTGGCAATTGATTATGCTGAATGACCAATAAAAGACAATTGTAATTACTTCAAAAACAATCCATCAGCTTCAACTTTGATAAAAGCGATATCCGAGAATCCAGTTTTTGAATTTGTGTTACAACAAACTAGCGAATTATTTGTCACCCATTCCCATATTCCTAGGATGGATTTGTTGTCAAGTTTGTTGCTGTCAAAGGGCATATCAAATATTTCTGAAAATAAAAGTTAAAAAAAAATCATGGACAACAAAGGATGAAATATTTGGGAAAATGCTACTTGACAAAGAGGGATTTCCATCAACTATTTCAAAAAAGCAGATTTTGTTATTACTACAGACAGCACATAAAAACCAATTATCACAGCCTTGCCTGAAAATAAACAACACAATATTAAAGGAAATTGCTATATCAATTTAAACTTTCAAATGACTTACTTGAAATCTGGGCAATATAATATTTGATTTATAGAAGAATCACAGTTTAATGACCAACAACTCATTGGAGGAGGTATAATAGCCTTATTAAATGGTGTTAAAAGTAATTTATCTGGAGGAAAAACACAATCAAAACAAATGACTAAAAAATAATACTACTGAAACCCATAAGCAGACACCTCTCGGGAATGGAATTTTGCCTGGTTATTAGAAGTGACTACGTATTAGAAGAGTTCAAATAGAAGAAATATCAAATGTGAGATGTCCTCCTAACCTCATACATTGAAGATAGGAAAACGCAACTGACTGAGAAACCTGGTGAGGATAAACAGACCAAAAATAACAGTAACAATCAAATTACATAAAAAATATTCGATAAGTAAGTGAAAAAAAATTGAATGCAAAATTAATTTTCTTTTTCCCATAAACCTGTATGATTTTGACCCTTTCTCTGACAAGGTTTTATTTTTTGTATTCATCTTTGAATTCGTTTGTCATGATTTGGCAATACTAAGTTTGTACTAATTAATTAAACTGAAAAATGATTAAAAAGCCCAAAGGAGTGAAGGTTGTAGGGAGTTTGAGACTGCATGAAATATAACTGCCATGTTTGATGTCATTTGTGGAATCCTGCTGTGTTTTTGTTTTGGCTCTCCGCTTATAAGACTTAATAGAAATGTCTAGATTTTAGTTAGTAAGTATATGGAATAATAAAAGGGAAAATAAAATTAGAAGTGTCTGTTTAGGGAAATTAAACAGAATAATAATTTACCATCATCAATAACTGATACGTAAGAGGATTCTGGTTGTTTGTATGTGCTATGATCAACAACCCAAGTGAACTCCAAAACATGAAAGATTTTGTCATCAGTTACAACAAAAAGTCTGGTCTCCTTTTGTTCATCCCAGGATACTAAAATCTAAATGTTTCTTGTTAAAATTACAGGTCGGAGAATTAGCGGATGCTAAGGCTTACAGGCTTCTGGCTGAATTTAAACGATTGTTTCAAATACCAATGATAATTCCCAGTCGTCCATAGAGATAATAGATAATCACTTTTCTTTGTGACAGTTACAACCAAAATAATATTTGAGGCAACATTCCAATCAATACTGATAACCTGGAATTTAAACAATGATAAATATTTTTTCTCAATAAACAAACAATTTAACATACCTGAACATCTTTTGAAAGGTTGAAGTCGCCATGCTTCAGGCCATTCTTTTCCATGAAGCCAATAACATACCTATTCATGAATCGTTGAGAAAAAGCAATGAGATTTCCCAGAGGACGCCAACACATTGGGGTTTCCAAACCTTAAAATGATGTTTTGGTACTGGTCTGCAGTCAACATGGTCTACATGTTTTTGTCAGATGGGTTTCAATTTTTTCCATCATACAAAAAATTCTTAATGGTTCTATGTAAAACCATTCACACTGACCACCATATTCCATTAGTTCGCAACCTTGTTATCAGAAATTCCAGAATACCCTTTCTGTACCACCAAACACCCTCACCCAACAACTTTCCACACTAATCTTACAAGGAAATCTTTGACGTTGGCTGAAGAGGCAATGGTCTAGGGATTTGATGTGTATGGTGTGCCCCCCCCCATCACTCCTCAACTAGGCTAGATATATAACAGGTGTAAAGGGTGATGGAATATTGAGTATTCCACCACCTTAACTGAGTGAATGGTATGTAATAAATAAATAAATGTATTTATGAGTGAATGGTTTTGAATTTGGAACTGATTGCATTTGGGGGCTAAAATAACCAAGCTGTTGATAATCCTTGCAGTCCAATCCTGGTGGCTGGATGGATAAGTCATTGTATTCAGCCAAAGGTCATGGTTCGAATCCCACTCATGACACTAACTTTTTCATCTCAACCAAGACCATAGATAAAAAGAATAATTATGTGAGATACTGTTGTGCTTTCTCAATAATGAGGGGGACTGGATTCTGAGATCACCATGTTTAATGTTCCTGGTAACTAATTCTTCTTTTTTGAATATAGACCACTGTAGTTTAAACAATAATGGTAGAAAATCACAATAAAACCACAAATTAGAAAAAAAAGGTTGAAAAACTACTGCTAATGACTGAACACTGAATGACTACAACAAAAACATGGATATGAGCCATCAAATGATTTCGCTATTTACATAATAAAAATAGGTAAAAAGTTGTCTTGGCCTGGTTTCTATTCTAGTGAACATCTGGAAAATATACAATATCTTGAATCTAAAAAAACAAACAACAAACAAATAAGACGCATCCAGATATAAAATGCATATTGCAAGCTACCTTATGTGAACTGAAATACCTCTACGATCAACCCATCTGTAGGTTGGGACAAATTTAAGAAAAAAATATTAATTTTGTTTCCTTTGATAGTTCCATTGAACATGAATGGGTTAAAAAAATTATGAAGGTTAAAAAGAGTCTCTTTGTAAACCGATACATTGCAACCAATATTATCTAGAGTTCCTTATTAAACTTAAAGCTTTTTGCCAGATCCCAAAACTTTGTTTAGCACTCCTATGTGTATCTAAATAATAATAAATAAGGATTGTATATTTAGTAATTTACCAGGTAGGTCTTCTCCAATGCTCTGAAGATTTCCTTCTTTGTCAAAAATTTTGATCCTGCGCTTATTAAAAGAATTGCACCAATAGTTTACAGCAAAGAGATCACTATCACCTCTCCAAGTGATTGAAGTTGATAAATCATTCTTGATTTCACTTTGTTCAACAGTCTCCTCTTTAATTTCTTTCTTCCCAGCGCTACCTTTGAATTGGGTTTCTTTTTTACCCCAACCGACACTGACTGATTTTCGCTCACCCTCATCTAGGCTCTGTAAGTCTACAGAGTTCAATACTTCGAAAGACGAGTTAATGATGAGGAGACAGTCAGTCTTAACAAGTACAGCGGCTTGTTCAAGGTTCGGACTCCATTTTACGCAGGTTATTCCTTCTACAATGAAATTGGCATTTTCTGACAAGACCTCACCATCCTGGATCATGAGGGTGAGGACTACACCCGAAGCGTAAACCAGATGGATTTCTCCAAAGATCTCATTGTAGATAGAACCGACAACATCACTCTCTTTTCCTGATAGGTGGAGTAAATTAAAATCGTTCTTGACATCTTGAAGCTAGAACGGACAATATTTGAGTAAGTTTATTATTTCAAAAGGAATTTTGAGCAGCAGTTAAAAAGGATAAAAACCCAAACAAATTAATTATACATTGGCCTCACCTCAAGATTTGGCAAGATCAGACTGTAGAGCCTGTTTTGGTGAAGAATGAACAACGATTCTGGTCCCTCTGCACGGATCGAAGTACCTATTATTTTCAAATCGCCTTCGCCAAATTCCTCAATTCTACGGCTCACGTTTAGGTATAAACGTAAATTCTTCATCGCCGTCGGCGATTGAGCATAAAACGACAAAGTGACAACTAGAATCGAGACTACAACTATGAACTACGATAAAAACTGAAGAATGTAGATGTAGATGTATAACAGCGGAAGGTTCTTATAACATTATAACATCTAAAAGGTTAACCTCATCGCCACCACGTGCGTCTTGTGGCTCAACTCGATTATTTAATCGAATTACAAAATTTAGCAAACATTTAGACACATTTTCTTATTTAAAATACCAAATTTTTAAAAATTGCCCTCACTTTTCATGGAAAACCCTTCCAAGTTATCCTTACTATTTTTCACATTAATACTTATCTGTTTAACAGTCAAACATAATTGACTATATAATTATTTCAATGAATTATTCTTTTTATCCAAGGTCTTGGTTGAGTTGAAAAAGGCAAGCCACTAGCTGGATTCGAACCCACGACCTTCGGCTTTGAAAAATGTCAAAAAGGATCAAACCTCGGGCCTCATCCATCCAGACAAGGCTAAAGACTACCAACAGCTAGGTACTTTCAGCCCTCAATACAATCAGTTCCTAAATTCAAAACCGTTCACACTCATTCACTCTTAAACACATTTTTATTTACATACCATTCATTAAGTTAAGGTGGTGGAATACTCAATATTCCTCCCTCACTTTTTACACCTGTTATATAACTGATTGAAGATCGACGAGGTACTCTATATTCGGCCATCGGCCATTTAACATTACACATTTATGCCAATAAATTCATTCACTCTCAACGCAAGCTAGGAACAAAAAAACTGTCAGTACTAAGTATGGTAAAAAAAAACCCTGTTTCCTCAAGAATCAGAACAGGTACCAAATAGTCGCTCCTTGCTCAAGCACGATTCTCACATCAGGTGGGATTCCTACGAGCTTTCTGTAAGGAGCCTATGAATTGCGTTTTTCAATTAAGTGGGACCCATCGAGCAACCGATCTCTACTGCCGAATAAATACGCGGGTTTTAACCTAAACGTAAAAGGGTTAACATGGTCCATTCTTCAAGTCAGGTCTATCCTAGGACCACCTAGCAACTTTTTTATGAGACCTGTTGACAACATTGTGAAGAATCCCTATTTACTTAGTGGTCATCGTTATCCATATTAATTATTCCATTTAATTGTTCTTTTTAACTAAGGCATTTTGTTGAGAAAAATTAGTGTCACGAGTGACTCAATCCGATGTTGCTCTTAGCCTCTTACCACTTGAGCTTAGAATTTTTCATCTTTTTGTCATATTTCAAAGCCGAAGGTCGTGGATTCGAATTCCGTTAAGAACACTAATTTTCTCAACCAAGACCTTAGATAAAAATATTCGTCATTATTCTATACGGATGGACAAAATTAAGCACCACCCTTAAAACTGATTGTATTTAGTTTATTCATATTTTGCATACCAAAAATAAGTTTGACATTTTGCTTATTTATTTATTTTACTTTATTTATCCATTCTACATCTGCTAAATGTTTTTGTTTAAACATTACCTTTTTAAAAAATTATTATTGTTAAATATCTAGACTATAATATAAAAATATAACTATATCAATATACATATATTCTAAAAAAATTGAGGTAATAAATTTGAATATATTAAATATTATGGTTTAATATTTAATACCAAGTGTGCCGGTTGCAATTTAATTGCAGAATAACACATTAAACGAATAAGCTTTCTAATATTTAAATGAATAACGTTCCGAGCTTAATTAAATATTTAGAACACGTAGTAATTTAATTCAAGGTGTAGTTTGAAATTAAGCTCTAACAAATATTACCTTTCTAGTGTGCATGCAACTTCCGCATTTAGATTTTTAAAAGCTGAAGCATAAAAAAATATTTACTTTTGTTTATGTTACTAATGTTTCAATATTAAATTCATCCATCATCAGATTTTAACTTGATGGTATTGGAGGAAACGAACAGGCTCAACTAGCCAATGGAGGAACAGCTATATAACGCATGGGAACCACCGGAAAATTATTTGAGCTGAAAAAATTGTTTGAAAAAATTCAAGTACTGGACAAAAGCACCAGATATGAAGCAGGTTAAGAGATTTATAAATCTCTCGTGGTATGAAGGCGAACTCTATCTCAGCATACAAGATTTTAGGAAACTTACAGGCCTCTATAATATCCACTGCCTTCTGAAACTACCACCTCAAGAAGAGCAAAGCAGAGGCAGAAACATACCGACTCTGCCAAGAGAGGTTGATGTGCAGTTCCATCGACTCATATTAGCCACTTCGGTAAAGCAATCAAGAAGTGCACGAAGAGGCACGGAGGAAAGTGCTTAGTTTTATGAGAAGCGCACTTTCCACGGTATGGCCATAGCATAGGGGGTTCCTATATAGGGCGTGGTGGCAAAAAGATTGGAATACTTACATGAAATCCCAACTCCTAGAAAATTCACAATTAAAAGATTTAAAAAGTTAAAATAATTATTTTTTAGATTAATAAAACTTGAAATTTCTCAGGCAAACACCGTGGAACCTATGAGATATATGAAATAAGCAATTAATATAGATAACAACAAATCTGGCAGTTCTTCTCTAACAGATGGGAGAGAATCCAGCTAGTGCTGGAACCTTCTTTTATTTAGTTAGGAAGGTAAAGACATTGGGTCACGAGACCATCGTCGTTTTAGATGGCGGGAGGATTACAAGGGTGGGACGAAGAGGTTTGGACAACGTGGGTGGAGGCAACGTTTAGAGTGGAAATTGAGGAAGTGTATTCGGATCAAATTTTAAGATCTTTACGCTTCATTGAAAGGATTGGATTGGCTGGATGTTGGAGGATTTAGCCGAGCATCACAGTTCCACCCGTAAGTCTGAATAGGTCTGATGAGTGTTTGGTAGGTGGTTATGTTTGCTTAGTGTTAATTTTGGACCCAGTGTGAATGTCCATATCTTTTGTCAAGTTCTTGTCTCCTTAATCGTCCATGCAGGTTCCGAGTCCGCTACCTAAATAAAGTAGCGGATTTGGTTGGATAGATATACATCTTATTGTTTATGTGCACTAGTGGGCAGGTCTGACGTTTGAGGGTAAATTTGATTTATTTGCTTTTTTTCTCGTTTAACCTGATCCGCTACCGCGTGCACCATTCGGTAATGAGGTTAGATATTGGATTGTTTTATGATGCAAATGAGTGAGTAGGATGGTGGTGTCGTCCACCAGATTGTGAATTGTGTATTTGGACATGCAGGCCGGTTAGCAGACCAGATGGTGTACAAGATTGGATCTAGGATACTTCCTTGTGTAACGGGAGAGAAAGTACTTCAGGATGAGATATAAATATATAAATTACATTTAACAAATTTAAACTTATCACACCATTGTTGGTATTTTAAACTGTAGTTGTACATTATGCAAAAACAATAATTGCTCAATATTTGTATTTATTTATAAAATTTTTATACAAAACCAAGTTGGGATGCAAAAACATTCGAGTGTTACAAATTCCCCTGAACTTTGTTTTTTAAAGTTAATTATACCACCTTCAGTCTTATATTTAATGCTGTTCTCATTATTACACACCCCATCAGTTTTTTAAAACACTGAACGGTTCATATAACCTCTTATTTGACACAAAATCGTACAAAAAATTTCTTAAAAACCTACAACTTCCTCAAGTTTTAAGAAGACAGCGTGCAACGACATATCACATTACCTAAATATGTGGATGAAATTACCATTCACGCCTACTTTTCAAACTCAAGTAAAAATTCTTTAATCATGATTTGGAAAGCAGAGGATTAAGATTGTCACCGAAAATTAAAATATCACTTTGCCATTGATATTGTTCTCCTAATTTTCATCCAACGCACCTCGCTTCACCATTCAGGAAAAACGTTCAAATTATCAACTATTCCTTAATCCTCTAAAAACCCACCCATGAATTAACTATATCCCTAACATTCTCCTAAACGTAGAAAAATCTGTATATTAGTCAATGAACCAAATAAAATATCAATGGGGCATCAATGCTTGTTGTTGCATGAATATTTACTTCACAAACTGTTTCATCAACTTTTTATTTGAAACTTGGAAACATGACGTATAAGAAGTATTAAAAATATCCTCATATTAATTTTAAGTTTCCAAATGAAAAGTTGTTTTTAAAATAAAACTAAAGTCGTTAGTACTTAAGTGTAATTTGATTATTTTTAAAAGTTTTATGTCGTAAATGAATAAAAGAATCTAATGTGAAGCCACAAAACATTTATTTTCACATCTTAATGATGTTAAAACGCCACTATCAACGAACAGTATTGCCAACCGCATGGATTAAATACCGAATAGTCCATCATATCCTAATAAGCTATCGAATCTTTGTCTGTTTTCAGTTTGCCAGGAAGATATGGAGTCAGCCTCTAAGTTGGAAGGACTAACTTTGAAACCGTCGTCGTCGATGTCACATACTGTACCTGACCTGAAAGAGGACTCATCCTCTTTTTTTTTCTCCGTTTCGTTTTCATTTTCTTCTAACTCTCGTTGAGAAATGTAATAATTTATGACATTTTTGGTAGAGAGCGTTCTTCTTCTTTGATTTTTTATTAGATTAGCTTTCCTTTTTCCTAGCATGCTATGCTGTTTCCGAAGCATTTTACTTCTTGTTTGGAAATGTTTGAATAACGATATGCTATCCTCTTTGTTTTTATTTTTGGCCACTGGTTGGAAGAAACATTGGTAGGCTCGTTTCACTTTCGTAAGGGGTCCTTCTTTGGCTTTGCTTTTAATCGAGGCGGACATGCTGTCTTTCGATTGGTTTTCCTTTTTTTTATTTATTTTTTCTTTTTCAGTAGGTTTTACTTGCTGCGGTGGTGGGACAGGTTTATTATGTTCTTTCGCCATTTCTCGTTTAGTAGTAGAAAGAAAAGAAGGGAGATACGGCTCGATGTCTTCCCATCTGTTATCAGTTTCTAATAACTCTTTATCTTCGTATTCTGTGTTGCTGATGTTGCTATCGTTTTTCTGGTTGTTTTTCTGATTAGTCATTAAATTTGTCCTGGGATCTTTGCTAATTCTTTCTTGTACTTTTTGGCTTTGTACCTTTTGCTCCAGTTGGTTGGCCGTGGAATATCTTTTCGATTTAGTGGCAGGTAGCACACTTTCGACTGTATTTTTCGGTTCCTTGGGCCTGGTTGATATATTCTTTTTCCATGTCTCGTTCCCGTACACATTTTTCTTCTCGATTTCTTTAGATTCTGCAATAAATACATCCTTTTCTTGTTTGTGGATAGTTTTAGGATAGGCCTTTTGCCTCCAGGAATCATTTCCATAAACTTGTTTTGGTTTTTTGTCACTGCTTTTCAGCTTATCGTTTAGTTTGTTATCTAAAGCCTGTCTCCAAGTATCAATGGCATTTGATGTCGTACTTCTACTTTTATCATGAAGTTTTTTATATCTTTTTATAGAAGGATTGTTCACGCTGTCTTCGTTTCCTCGAATGGAAAAATTGTGTTTTGTTTTAGAAAGATGACCATGTTTGAAATCTTTGGATTTGCTTATGAGGCCTGTTTGGCTTTTTTCATGAAAATTATTTTTTGCGTTTGATCCTCGATGTACTTCACTTTTATTATATCTTTCGTTGTTATGGTATTGCTTAGAACGTGGCTCTGAAATAGCAGGTTTCACTTTTTGGCCCTCTCTTACTCTATGTTCTCTTAAACGTGGAACTGATTTTTCATTTTCCACGTCTTTCGTGAGGTCTTGCAATTCTCGGTTGTCGTGAGCGTGCAAGGGCTTTTGGTTGGCCCAGCTCTGGAGAGAAGGAGGTACCTTATTGTCTATAGAAACCAGAATGTCTTTTTTCGTTCTAGACGTTTCAATGTATTTTTGTGGCGAGAAAAAAAACTGTGGTGGCGTGTATGGTCCTGTTTGTGAATTAGTGTACGAACT
Organism: Cimex hemipterus; assembly: GCA_039619505.1. NCBI lineage: Eukaryota > Metazoa > Arthropoda > Insecta > Hemiptera > Cimicidae > Cimex > Cimex hemipterus. The sequence goes on from CM077102.1 coordinate 18,897,342, forward strand.
TATTCTAGATCCTCCCCCATTTCTAATAAAACTTTGTGTTCTTCCAAATGAATTAGTGCAGTATTCTTCCTCGTTGAGAACGGTCGGAACAGATTCCTTTAGCTCCATACCTTTGCTGTTGGACCAGTGGGGCGTGACGGACGGTAATTCTTCTTTTCGACGCAAATGGAACTTAGGGGTGATGTAAGGATTGGAATCTGATCTTAGCGGCGAGAACTGTCCCTTCCTAGCTCTCTTATTTTCTCGGGATAATGAACTGTTGGTACTGTAATTCTTTTTGTTCACATCATAGCTAGATATACACTTGCAATCGGTAGAATAGGAAGGTTCGTCTGGTTCGCTATTTGAAAGTTTGGAGTTTACGTAATTGTTATGATGCAAAGGATTTGGAACTTCCATGTTGTCCAATACCTGAAATAAAAAACAAACAATAATTTAAGCTTTTTGCGGAGATATGGCAACAATGTACGAATTTTAGTTATTATAACAAAAATTTCACACTATTAATTGCCAAATAAGATTTTTTTATTACATTTATTTGTTATTTACAACTACAAGTGTTGTATTAAGTAAATATGTTCGTAAACGGTAATTTTCATTTGAGGCTCTTGTAGGAGAAGTTGCCCAGTGGTAACACTCCTTGACACTATCTTGTTCCGTCTTCACACAATGAGAAGGTCTCGGGGCCACTTTCGCTTTAATCGTCTTCGAGGATTTTCAGATAGTGTTGGAAGTGATAAATTTCGTACGAATAGGTTACTGTGTGTGTTCAGTGATTGATGAAATTTGTTATGTCGGGTTTTGATGAGTTCGTGTACAAACGGGTTGTGTAGGTCTTTATGGATAGTGTAATTTGAAACGTAAAAAGGAGCATTTATAATATGACGGAGAATTTTAGATTGGATTGATTGGAGACGCTGAGAATTGGAATCCTTGGTTGAGCCCCACACTTCACAACCGTACGCCCAGAGAGGTCGAATCATTGTCTTGTAAATTAAAAGTTTGTTTTCGAGGTCTAATTTTAATCGTGAGTCGAGTAGTCTTTTTAACAATTTATAACGTCGGTTTGTTTGCCGTCTTTTCAGTCTTGTATGAGGATTCCAAGTCAGTCGTTTATCAATGAAAAGTCCAAGATAACGCACAATGTCAGTGGTAGGCAATGGAATTCCATGTATATCCACCGTAGGACGTAGGGTAAAATGGATCTGTGTGCTCGTTTTTAGGTTTACCTTTATTATCTACTTTATGAACCATAGAGTTAATTCGTTTAGGTATTGTTGTAAGTGCTGAGCGTTAATTGAGGGGTCCAAATTGCGTGTAGGTATTGCTGTATGTGTCGAAATGTTAACGTGTGTAGGAATATCTGAAGTGTATATGGAAAATAGAAAGGGCCAAGTATGCTTTCCTGAGGAACACCCGCCTTTATTCGTATATAAGGTGAGAATTCAGTTCCCTGACGAACTCGACAAAATCGATCCGTCAGATAAGATCTAAGTATAAGATAGTACATATGAGGGAGGATGCTCCTTAATTTCCAAAGCAAGCCCGAGTGCCAGACTCGATTGAAGGCTTGTTCTAAATCAAGAAAGACACCCAGGCAATGCTGTTTTTGTTCGAGGGAAGGGGCTAATTGTCGGCAACACGAGAAGATTGATAACAATTTTGAACACAGATTTTTATTAAAGATCAAAAGTATGTTTTTCATGCCTTTCATGGTAACAAAATTTCATTAAATTCTGCTTATTACTGATTTGCGATAGATGAGCATTAATGCACAATATATAATAATATCGAGTATATAATTACGAGAAACATCCGTACTGATATACTACGATATAACTTATATTATTTATTTTCTTAAGGATTTATCTGTATATGATAATTTTACTCTCATAAATAAAGTATGTCATAAGCGCATATAGAAAATTAAGACGCACAAGATAATAAAGTTATTTTTTTTCACAAAAATCAAAAAATCTGATAAATTTGATTTATGTACAGGACTTATATAACGGAAATAAAGGGAAAGAATATTAACGGTTTTATTTAATGGCAAATCGCATCGAAACAGTATAGACGGAATTCGATAGATTTCTATGTAACACATGATTATGAAGCATAATGAGTTCAAAATTCAGACAGTTTGAGTTTTACTTGTACAAAAAGGGGAAGCTAACCTGCAGCGCTGTAGTGTGTGAATTTCAAAAAAGAAAATAGTCGTTGTCAGTTTATAAACGATTCATTAGGGCGTTATTGTTAATTCTGGAGAAGAAAAGAAGATGTAATATTAATTTTACCTTATTGTACATTTTCAAAAGTGAACGCCTGGCCATGGTGGAATGTAAGTTCTATAGGACTATGAAGGATTTTGCTTATTGCCAAATGAAAGAAATATCTGTTTTAACTGGTGTCTCGTGGACTCTTGTAACGTGAATTTCAGTTATTTTTCAGTGATTTTGAACATATGAGAAAATGTTATTTTTAGCAATCTTAGTTTATGTTAATGGACATGTCCTGTGGATTTTAAGTAAACGAAAATAAATAAATTGGCAAATCTGGGTGAGTTGTCTCTATTTATGTCGTTTTTTTTAAAAGTATTACTGTGTTCAGTGTTATGAGCAGGATTTGTCTTGCATTCTTGAAAAACGAAGAAGCTGGAGCTATTAAAGATAGCTCTTCACTACTTACTAGAAAACGGGGGATTTTGGTAGCTGAACTAATCAAAAGAAAAGCTTTTTAACTTTTTAATATGAAATGTTATTGAGATTCTTACACAAATTGTTTTAAATTGGAAATATTTATTTCTTTCGTGGTTCATTTAATACTCATTTTTGGTATGATTTTGCCTATTTGTTTTATAATTATGTTCTATCCCTATTGTAGTCTGGATTAGCCATTCTCAGAGGTTAGTGTAATTCATTTTTCTATCATTTGTGCAGTCTTTTTGTTTGCACGATGGTATTAACGACGGTTGCCCATGGTATTCTATATATGCCTGGTTGAAATTTTTACCAGGTTTTCGAAATATTTAATGCAATGTAGTAATGGTTACAATGTTGCACTGTGCATGTTATTATACTCACAAATCAGTACGAATGCTTTATTCCAATTTTATTGTAAATTTGTGAAGTACATATATTTTCGTAATTTAAAAATATATAGTTTACTAAAATAAGGCCGGTTAATTCTTTACATATATAAAATATACATATATAAAGGAGTGGCCTCTTGACCAGCTTACTGTTTCAAATATTTATCTATTACGAAATTTCCATTATTATCTAAAACTCTTCGTTAAAATTAAGGGATTTTATCAGATCCCAACACTTTGTTAAGAACCCCCGTGAAGGATTTCAGACCTTGGCTTTTCTCTTCCTTGCTTAGGGCTTAACACCAACTGGGACATCTTCCCTGTTCTTTCTTCTACTTGGTAGTATCTGCACAGACCTGTTTCTGCAGTTAGTTAGACAACCCTTACATGTCTAGTACGGGTTTACGCCTAGAAAAAAGCTTTTGTTTTGATTCTATTTGGACTAATTCTTCTTTATTGACATTTTTGAACCATTTGTGTGATGTGTTAGTTCTTTAGATATAACAATTTGGCAAGAGGCTATAATTAATCTTTAATTTAATAATCTGTACTTTGCAAACAGAGCAAATAGCGTAGGCTTTAGCACGGAGCTATGGAGAACATTTATCACTACAATCAGCGTGTGGTTAATAATAGTGGTTAAACATCGACGAAAGACCAGATCACATGCCAAAACCAAATTTACATCCAACAAAATTGATGGTGACCGTATGTGGTCCATGGCAATTATTCACTACTCCTTTTTGCCTAGAAGCGACACATAGCCTCTACATCGTACTGCAAGAAAATAGACGAATTCATCCAAAATTTCTCAAAAAAAAAATAAAAAAATCGGAAAGGTCCTTTACTCTTCCACGGCAACGCCAGGCCTCATGTTTCCAATCCAGCTGTAAACAAATTGAAATCGCTTGACTACGAGGTATTCAGCATTCTCCTTATCTTGCAGGCTTGTATCCAACAGATTTTCACCTGATTAGGAATTTAGACAACTTCGCGAAAGGAAACATTTTTGAAGCTTAAGCTCAAAAAGCGTATTTAGGTTTTTTTATTTCAAAGCTTAGAATTCTTCAGTTCCGGCATAAAAAAAGTCGATCACGCGTTGGGAAAATGTAGAACATGAAGGTAAATACTTCGAATAAAATTTATGTAGCAATGTTTTTACTAAAAAACCTTTACCTTGGAAATGGACATTTCATGTGAAACATCCCAATACAAAACGAATTAAGTGAAAACAGTAAAGAGAAATGTATCCTTAAAAAAACAAGAATGTTGTAATATAAGATTGTATTTAAGTCCAGGTCTTGCTTTATGCATTATGAAATAGCAGCATGTTAATACGCCTGTTTTATTAATTGTTTAAAAAAATTAGTTAAAGAACAATTAGAGTAATGTATCTTTAAAATAAATGAGAAAAACCTGAACGATATATAATACAACTCATATAATAACTCGTACCAGTATGTACAATATTATAAAATAATTTATTTTAAAAAAAACACTTCCCACGGATTACTTTATTCACATCACTTAAATATTGCCGTTCTAAATTGCAAATATGTATTGAAACATTCTATTACATTTGCGTTCGAGTTTAAACAGAGGTGATTTATGGTTTTATATTTTTACAATGTGATTCTTGCGACTAAGAACGGCTAAAAAACGGTCTACAGAAACCATTAAGGAAATTGGACAGGAGAAAAAATCCATTTCTGTAAAAGGAACAGAATGCTTCAATTTACATCCGATATCTCTCTACAAAGATTGTATAATATTTAATTGCGGACAGATTTTCTCCAATTTCGATTGAAATACTCGAATGCTAAAAAATATTTGTTTTATTATAGTGGATTATTATAGTGGATTTTTTCTTTTTTTAATTATAAAGTTTAAGACAAAATAATTAAGTAGTCGCCAGGCTTTCCGGAAATTTTCAGAAGTGCCTTTCCATTAGAGAAGCAACTTGAGCAAGTCCTTCTCGCCAAAACATGCACCGGTACAACAATGATATCAACTTTCATATTAATCGTATCAAAAACACTTTATAAAATTACAACTTTAACGAGCAGGGCGACTCCCTTCCTTTATAATTAATATACGTTGCAATTTTTTTTATTGCAACAGATTAGGTCGTAGTAGAATATTTATGGTAGATAGAAGAAAATATACATTGTTTGAAAAGATAGACGTACGATTTTTTAAAGCATATACGAGCTATTAACAAAATAATATTGCATGTTCTTAGAGCTCGGAACATACTCATTTACTATTTGTGGCTTCCATTCTACATAGGAATAAAGCGATCTTTCATACTCACTAGTTATATATTGATTCTGATAAATTAATATAACTGTACAACTAATTTTTAAATAAAAAATCGCAATTATGTTTTGGGTTGAGTAGATGGTAATATAAATCTGTAGCGTTTTGTTGGTTTTTAACATTAAATTTTAATTTGATTCTATTTCTAAGCAAATTGTATGGTTTTACTTAGATGCAAGAACATGTTAAATAACAAATGTATAATCAACATATTTCGTAATTTATTAGCTTTATCTTTTATTCTGGTATAATAGTACTTACTTTGCTTTTTAGATGATTGTAAAAACAATTATCTTTGATAAAACATTGTAAACCAAAGCGGTTGTGAACTTGAGTAAATATCCAACATGAATTAAACAACCAAGCAAAAATAAATAAAAAAAAGTATAATGTTTAATTGCGAAAAAATTGACTTCAACAATTTTGATTGAAATATACCACTGCTAAAAAAATATTTTTATTTTGTGAGAGTTCTTGTATTGTGTTATGAAACTCTCGACAAAATTGCCAACAACTTTTAGTTTTCTTGCTTCTATTTATTTTTCAATGAAAGGTTAGTTATGGAGGAAAACTAGTTTAAAAATATGGCATTTCTGATCAAAATTTAGTAATTAGTGGGCTGTGGGCTAAGGGATACTTATTTCTCCCTCAGAGAGACCACCACAAGCGCAATGTAACTTTTAGTAGAAAGGCTATCGGATTTTTCAAGGCATTTTCTAGATGCTTTGACTCCCTCTTTTCAAAGGGTGTAGAGGTCGTTTTTAGAAAAGGAAGGATGAGTTTTTTTTAAAAATCTATTCAATCGGCTGTACATTTTAATCATTGGCTCAGTGTCGATAATCTATATCGAAATTTAACGAGATTCCAGTAGATCATAAAACTAGGATATTGCTTGCTCGGGCGTGTTCTCAGACATGACCCAAGCTTTTGACATAGTCTGGCACCCTGGAGGTAATTTCACTCTGAAGCAGTTTCTTCACCACTACTTTCTAATCCTAAAATTTAATTGGACGGATTGAACAGAGACAAGACAGATGCAGTGCCGCACAAGGAGAGAGAGAGAGAGAGAGAGAGAGAGAGAGAGAGAG
>CM077102.1:18904239-18918895 GCA_039619505.1 Cimex hemipterus
TTACTCGGATATAAACTATAGGAAATGTGATATTGTATCTATTACACTGAAGTCAGTAATACTTCTTTTACATCAGTGGCGTCCAATTTAACAAGGGAAAATTTTTCTATGGAAAATTTCCAGTGTAAAAATGTTACATTTGTATTGTCAACAAGTTCTTCTACTATCTCTTCTCTGACCATGCCTGCACTGCCGATGGTCAACCATTTGTCTAATTCTCCATGATAAATGGTCGTGTCTAGAGTCGGTTCAGTTAAAGGGGAATATCCAGGCTTAAATTCCACTTTTCCGATTCCGATCTTTTCAAAGAAATTGACTATAATACCGATAAGGTCGCTGAAGTGAACATCCTCGTCGGCTAACAGGATCTGCAAGTCGTGAAATTCGTGGAGTTTCGTTTTGTCGTCTTTGATGTTTTTGAAAACCTTGCCAACTGAAAAGAGTTTCGCCGGGTATGCCTTTATCTCTCTAACCATTGTCTTGAAAACGGATTCTTCTGTTTGTAAATAAGAGGATTTGTTCATGAAAAACACTTCGTCTTTTAGAGAAACAGTAAGTGTATTGTTTTCCTCGGAGTCTACGTACCGGTTGTGCGCCAACGCCTCTTGAAATCCCAACTCAAGCAATGAGTCTCTCGTAGCTCTGAGGAAATTTAACACGTAGTTCATTTGACCCCCATATGCCGGATCCCCCATTTTGTCAAAATCGTACGGGAGGAAGTAGTATTTCTTCCAATCCTCTGATTGAAGTATATTATCTGTTAAATCACTACTAACTTTCATTTTTGGATCAAAGTTTCGGCCTTTTCTAACGTTCACTCCTTTAAAATTGAATTGAGATTCTTCGTCATTTTCGTCTTCCTGTTCTTCTACTAATAAAAAATCGTTAATTTTTTGTAATTGTCTGATGCAGTCTACCACGTTTTTGTGTTCGCATTGTAAATTATTTGCTAAAAATTGACTTGCGATTATTGAATCTTTATGGGCATTACTTAAAACACGGATTATTCTGTTGCATAATTCCATTGTTTAATCTTAAATATTCTAAATGATTTAAACGCAAATAGTTTTTTAAAGCATATGTTTAAAAATATAAAACAACTCATTCAACTATGAAAATGGTTATAACCTTAATACACCAGTTATAAATAAGCACATTTTTGCCATTTATTCACTTACAAAATTTATATAAAGTTCATTTATTTTGAATATTTATTAAACGATAAAAGGTTTTATTTTCAAAGCAACCTTTATTACATTTATTCTGTTATATATTTTTTTGTATATTTTTGTTATGAATTTCCATTGCGTATATCCAATTTCTCGTAACATGCCTTGATTAGTGTTTCATTTATACACTTCAAAACGTTTGAAATATTTCTGTAAAATCTATTTACACAAGGAACGGAACATCATTCGGTTCAATTTAGCATATCAATCATTCAGTAATTTCCAGGTAATAAGGCTGAAAAGGCCAAATACAATTGAAAATTGCTTCCGTCAATTTATGATGTTCACATAATTGGGAGGCTTGAACTTAGAATTATTTGACAATTATATAAATTTTAATGAAATGGGCATGAAAAGTTTGAAAAGTCGTTTGTTCTCAACAAAATATAAAATAACCTATGATCAGCGTCGGGTGGAAATTGTTATATCTATCCGTATTAATCAAATACATTTCTAGTCATAAAATCCCATTATTTAATGACGAGATTAAAAATATATCTAAATTTGCTAAACCATTGAAAGATTAGTAAACTTACTGTTGGATATGTTTAGGCATGAAATATTCAACGTTTAATTTTGCTCTGTCAAAGTATAATGATCGATTAACTAGTAAAACACTCTTTCCAGAAAAAAGCCAGGATATGGGCTTTTTCTAGTCTACATACTGCATTGAATGCATAGTATTTCTTATCAACGGTACTTACTATGAAAGGAGATCAAGATATATTTATCGCTGTTTTGGCGTCCAGAACTTTTTGCGATGTATGTACAAATCAGGTAAGATTAGGTGTGAGTACAACTCTTAATTATTCGTATTTATCGACTTATTTCGATCTCTTTGCAGTACCACCTATCTGATGAACGGAGTCTCCCTCTCTTCATAAGACCATGCTTTTTGATTGATTACGAGGAACATGCAAGTTACACTGATTGCAACATGTTAATGTTATTTTGAAGGCCTACTATTTATTATTACAAGAAGGCAAGTTATTAATAAATAAGGATGAAATTAATAATAACTCTCAATACATTTTATTATATATCTTCGTTTTTTTTGTTAAATTTACGTAGGCCAAGTTTGTACATGTTGTTTATAGGGCCCTAAACGTTTGTAAAGTTTCATGTGGAACTGTGCAGTCGTTTGAAAGTAATTGCAATTTTCATTTTTTTAATATCAACGGCATTTGGAAGAAAGACCTTAAGGGCACAGAACAAACTTTATTTCTGGCAAAAAATATTTTAACCTCCTTCACTACAACTCGGTCACAGAATGCAGTTCAACTGATAGCTCGAATCTGATTGCCCCACAATTATTCTTTTCGTGTGGAAGAAAAATTGTTTTTGTATTCTTCTTAAAAACAAAATCGATTGATATGTAATAGCCTTGCAACGACCTTCGGCTGGGTTCGAATCCAGCACATGCCACTAACTTTTTAATTTCAACCAACACCTTACATAAATGTGTAGAGATTAGCGACCGTTAATCGATAATTATTTAGATATCGTGAGATGCGTCCAACTGGGCACTCTCAACACTACACGCAAGAATGGCACAAATACACAGAAGACAAACAGAGCCCTGAAGATGATCTCAATAAAGATCGAAACGTTTGCACGATATAGAAAGTGTTTTTTTGAAACCTACATCACACCAGACCGCATCGCACGATATCTGATTAATTAACCTTACATAAAGATTAATTAATTGAAAGAAGTTATTCGCTCAATCGAACGAAAAGTGAATCGGCTTTTTTGGGGGGGGGGTGAACAAAGGAAATTGGCGGAAAAATATCAATTTCTTCGTAAAAATAAACTAGTTTTGCCTCTTCTTGTAGACTTGTATCTGAAAGCCTAGCGTGTTTCTTGTGTACCCTGATGTTCATCGCCGAACGATATGAGCCTAAGTTGGAAGAATCGCGGAAAATGTGACCGACGGCGATAAGAGAGATTCTTCGCAAACGGGTAATTTTGGACCTTAGCCGCACCACGAGCCAAGATAAGGCCGATAACCTCCTGTATCGAGAGTGCGTCGTTAACACAAGATTGGGACTTTTGTGAGGACCTAACATAAAAGGCTTTCTAGCTCTCTCGCCTGTAAATTGAAATCCACCCGAGATTACACCCCCATCCGGCTAACCCCTTTTCTTTACAATACTATAAACAGACTAAAACTTATATTGGTATTTAAAAGTTAAAATAATTGTATTTTATATTATTTTTTGGCCGATTTTATATGTCAAGTCGTCAAAAAGTCAGGTTTTGGCTAAAACCATTTCTGATTGATTTATTCCTCTGACCAAAGGGGAAAAAAATATGACCTAAACTATATTTTCGTATACAGTTCAATGTACTAGAATTTGAGAAATGTTTATAAAAGATTTGTAATATAATAATAAGAATAAGAAATATAATAATAACAGGTCAAAAAAGGCCAAGAAATATATTTCAAAAACTTTATTCGCTTTTCGATAAAATTTGCTATGAGAGGGTTTTCAGTGTAGCTGAGTTAAGGACTAGACTGCCTGCAAGGTTTATTGGGAAAAACATTTTTCATAACACTTTTATAAATTGGTCGATTGGAATCAAATATTACAATCATACTTTATTACTCTTTAAGTGAATAACTTATTTTATTTTTTGTAAGTATTACAAAACTTACGCAGTTTCATTACAAAACAATATTAAATAGTAAGTAGTAGGTTTCAATCATTTCATTTTTAAGACAGTCTCAAAAGAGCTTTTATAACTCGGGGTAAAGTTTTTCTTTTAAAAGTTCCCAAAGAAAAAAAGTTAGATCGGGTAAGGCGGTGGCCGGGCTACGGGTCCCTTTCGACCGATCCGTCTATCCGAAAACAGTTCCTGTGTCGCCATTCTAAGATAACGCCAACTGAAAAGTAGTGCCTGCTGGTACCACATCCTTAATCTCTAGTTTAATGGGACATTGTCTAGTAAACTAAGATGTGGATCCTTAAAAAAATAACAAAAACAAGTTTAACTTCTATAAACCACACCATACATAATATAGCCTAATATATATCCTATATTATTAATTATTTCTCTAGCCAAAATCTGACATTCACTGAAACGTATACTGGCAAGAGTTAGCAATCGGTTCTACAGATACTTTTAATTTAATTGAAATATTTTGAATAATGCAAGTAAATATTTTAAATTTATTGAACTCATTCTTACAACCTTTTTACTTTTTTTCGATATCCCTTTTTTCTCTTTCTCTCTCTCTCGCTCTCTTTCTCTGATCCTCTGCACATATGTATCATTTTCGCTTGTGCCATAATATAAATGGTTATTTTTTTGGCGGTTTCAGTTCAGTTCGGGAATAGAAAAAAAAATCGAAATGTGTTCATGATTCGTACATAATAATATTGTATAGCTGACTACAATTTTTAAAACTTTTATCCATCTTCTTTCGTTTTTAGTTATTTCATGTTTAGAGTGATAAAGAAATCATGACCCTTTCTTCAAACAAAAAGGTCGAAGCAGTTCATTGGGTCACTCCTGGGGGAACAGTTCCTCACTGAAGATGGCACAATACCGAAACGCGTTTGACTAATTGACACCCAGCGCAGATCATGGTTTTTTTATCACTCCTCAAATGTTTAAAACTTCATCACAGCCTACACGACTCAGTTCTGTAGCTTAACTGTATAAACAATACGATGTTGTCGTTTAATTTTTTCTGTAAAAATGCAGTGTTTCATCTCTCGCTATCTTTTACTTATCTTGTTAGTATGATAATACTCTATAACTGACTGACATTTTTAAATCATCATCAATGCTTTCACGACTCAATTGTGTAGCCGACTGTATAAACAATGTACTGACTTTGGTTTAAATTTTCCTATAAAAAAACAACAACTATTTATAAATATTTAGTCTGCTTTTACGGATAACAATTCTCTCACACACTCTCACTCTACCTCTCTCTCTCTCTCCCTTTCTCTAAATGACTTTGTCTCTATTGAAAATGAATAAATATCTTCCTCTCTAAACGGATTATTCATATCAGCCAACTAAATCTAACATGCTTGAGTTGAACAGAAATTGAATGAACATGGGCTGAATATTATTGTAATAGAAAGCTATCTATAAATCTATATTATACAAATTTATGTCTCACCTTTATAACATTATAGGGTTTAAAAAGCGGGAAATTTTATTATTATTTAAATTATAATACGAATATGTTTGAACATAGTAGATTTTTAATTTTAAGACAAACCGGTCAGTTAAATATTTTTTTAAATTTTAAAACAAATTAAATATTGTGTCAAAACAGCCATAAGTTTATACTGCAAATATAAAACTAATTGCGTTAAAAAAGAAAGAATAAGATTAATATGAAGAGGGCGCTTTTGTTATGATCTAGCTGGGAGGATGGTGTTTTAGTTATAACAAGGAGCCAGGACAAAAACTGACTTGGCCATTCAAGGCACGAATTACCAAGAGATAAAAACGGAGCTACCTCCAGTGCACAATTACCCCACCTAGTTAGCTATTATTTTTGGAGCTGGGGGCCCAAGAGACCATCAAAGGGTCGCAATACTTTTTAAAGAGTCCGCAAAATACCTTTCGGAAAACGCCACGTCAAATATTAATAGGACGACGATTATGTACTAAAAGTAGCTAATTTATGACGAGCCAATTAAAAGCAGATGTGGTTAGTTAGACCCTATTAGTAATTATCGATACTAAAAAATACTAAGCGATGTAAATAAAGAAATCAGTTTATCCTCTATTATATTCATTTTTATCCTCTTCCAGAAAGTCCAACTTGCAATTACGGTGTTATTATTATAATTATGTTTTTATGATTGAAATGGAAGAATAAAAGTAATTTACATTAATATATTATTTTTCTCAAAATATATACATACATATACATTATAACTTCTCAAAAGCCTGAACAACTCAATTGTATTGCAGAACTGTATAAACAACGCGCCGTGTTTTTTTCTCTTAAATAATGTTGACCTTAAGGGTATTAAAAATAATAATTTTTTTCTACACTTAAGAAAAAAAATGGTTTTATGTATTATACCTGTATTAATATACCACAAGTAAAATTTTTCATTTGTAATGTAAAAATTAACAAAACAAAGATCTGATAATTAAAAAAATAAATTAATTAACACGGGAAATTAACTAAAGTGGGAAGAACCAATCACTCTTCTAGGCTAATTCTCACTACCCAACTTTTTCATAGAGTCACGAGAATGTTTTTAACGTTTAGAGAGTTCGTGCTTTTTATTAAAATCTTGTATATATGTGTTTTAGGTTAGTTTGTTGACGTATAGCCCATGGTAGAAAACGTGGTTAAACATAGGAAGGTACATAACGCGTTTTGATGGCCGATGCACCTGAATATTGGTATGAATTCATCTTACATACAAGTGGACTGTTCGTTTCCTCCAAAAATAAGAATTTCCACCCCACAAATTAGTGCGCACTTTACACTGAATTAATCTACACCTTAACCATTCTTGAAATTAGTAATAGCTAAGATCTACTGATGCCTGGGCTATGAAAATAATTTACGGAGGGGCAATCAAACCCATTATACGGTGTCCAAGCTTGGCAGGAAGCCTTATAAAAGAAAATAAATACATAGTGAATAAAGCCGGTTCAGTGCTTAATGCTTTTGAGAGTTATAAAAGGCTACAAGACAATTTTCCAAGAAGCAGCAATAATTTCTGGCTGTCCACCCATCCTTTTAAAAATTGAGGGAACTGTTGATGCAATTTAAAAATTAAAACTGAACCCTGCTTGATAGGATCTAGATTATAGTATTGACACAACTGTATCCTTACATACAACCAGCCAGTCGGAAAACGTAATAAAAATTTCGGATATATCACTTGAAGAAAAGATATATACAGATGGAAATAAACTAAAATGTACGGTTGGATGCAGTTGTTTTACTTAAGGGAAATGAAATTATACCACATTTATTTTTTCAATTTAAATTAGCGGGCTGGTGCTCCAACAACCAAGGGAAGATGTTGGCAATTAAGAAAGTTTAAAGTGACTTTTACCCTAAAAACCTTTCGGAAATAAAATAGTAATAATACATATTGGCAGTATAATATCCCTTAAACTCAGACAAAATAATAGAAATCCGAATGAAATGGCCCATGAAATAAGACACTATGTAACTATATTAAACGAGAAGGATGGAGAATAACTTCTAATTTCTTTCCGTAATTATCCTCGTCTATATGATCCTGAAAGGATGATTAGGCCGAACCATTACCCATTTTTTCTCGTCGTCGGCTCTTTTCACCTCAAAGAACCCAACTCGTCTTATAAAAATGTCTTTCCCGACTTCCCTTCCCACCCCATCAAAATCCAACGTATGTAGACATAATGCATACTCCCAACACGACACAAAAGAATGACACACTACACCGAAAACAAACACTATGAGTGAGAACAAATACTTTGATTGAATGTCAAATTTCTAGCATTATATAAATTCATATTTTTTCTCACCTCCTTCAATTATTTGTAAAACAATGTTAATATATTCCAAGCCCTGAAGATGATCTCGATAAAGATCGAAACGTTGGCACTATAGAGAAAATGTTTTCTAAAACCTACGTCACACACCAGACCGCATTTCACGATCTCCAAATAATCAATAAGAATAATGTGGATAAAGACACACGCTGGGCATCATGAAAATGAGGAAGCCGACAGACGTAATAACCAGGAATTAGAAATTTACTACGCAAAAATTCCCGTCAGTTTCATTAAAAAAATGCCATAAAGACATTTGGAAATTGGGAAAATATATGGATAAGGATCATTAAACAAAAGAATATTTTCAAACAAACTACTATTCCGAACTATCTCCTCCAATAAGATGGGATCAAAGACGGCGATGATGCTAAGCGGTTATGGGAGACATCGTTAATACCTCTGAAAATATTTTTTTTTCGATTGATCCAAATTGAAGCCTCGGTTGAGTCGTATGTGGCGAGTTAGCGACTTTGGTCTATTACTACTTCAAATTGATTTCTTGTATCAATCTTCTTAAAATTTGGTCAAAATATCCACAAACAGTTTATAGAACTAAGGAAATATCAAAATTGTAAAAAACTCAGTTTAATCCGAATCAGTTTAATCATAGGTCAACTTAATTGTAGCAGATTCATATCCGGAAACATATTATTTTTTACTGCTCAATGCTGAGAGAAGTAAAAAAGTAGCCTGTATACAAGTACGGAAGCATGTAAAATGTATAAAATTGTTTCACATCTTAAACATTCTTGAAATTAGTAATTGTTATCGGGATATATTAATATAATTTTTCTACCTGAGTTCCGGGTGTAGTTCATATTAGCCTTAAATCATCATGCGAAATTTCTTTGCCCGTTTTCCCTTACGTTATGAAATCGTGTATTTGGACGAAACTAGGTCTGACGACCTATGTAAAAACTTATTCTTTCCAATATCACGTCCAATCCGATTCAACATCGGGTATCTTTTTGCCAGCGTTGCATTTCCTTTTTTCTCACGTCGGATTTTCCCCTGCCAAACGAACAAGAAATACTCTCTACAATAATTAATACTATTTGCAGCTAAGGAATTGTCACGGATTTAAATTGGTTTTACGATGATTAAGGGAGGGAACTAGATCAGATTGAGAAATGTAAAATAGAAAATTAAACATGGAGATAAATACATAAATAATATAACATGTTTATTGATGTACGTGCTATTATAAACATGTACCTAAATAATATTTGACGTACACATTAATCACTAATTTAAAATTATTTTCTTACAGTATTTATGACGATAATATGTAATTATATTGTAATTCCCATTTTTCACATGATCCTAGCTTCTCATTGAAAGTCGACGAAAGGCAGATTCATTCATATAATTCATGTCCACAGACGTGTTTCTAACTCCTTCAAGCTGATGATGAACTTGCTCATGCCCGAAATCAGGATATTTTTAAACCATCTAAATAAATAAGAAATCTATGAGTAGAACCTTCATTTACAAAAAATGAATTTACATACTTACCTCACCATCATAATTTCTACTCTCACGAATTTTCACGTGAAATGTAGTCTTTTCCATATACACAGTAGATAAATCAATTTAGTTTTAATGCTTGTGAAATAAATAAAAACCATGATGTGAATTTTACTGATTACTATGAATAAAAGTGAATAGCAAACATTAAGTGCCATCGTTTATTAACTTCTGAAATATATTTTTATTATTTTTTAAACTGCTGTATCATTTGAATTACATTTGTCCGTTGTCTGTAAGATAGTGATATTTGAGATCTCAACTCAATTCAACGTTAACTGAAATCATACGACCGCTGACTAAGGTTTCCTTTTAGTAAATTGAGCCTATTTGATTAATTTGTAAGAAGAAACCTACAACTGTACAAAGGATTCATCTATCTGTAATTTTACTGAATGGAAAAGTTCAAATTAAAAGAAGAAAGGAAAGCCAGATTTCGATAATACGCGAGATAGTTAATATACTAATTCACAATAATACAATTACAATATTATGCACATTAAAATAAAAAATTAACATATTTGCTTCCCTTAATTACTTTTATTTATTGGATAATATAGAAGAGGTTTTCCAATTTCATTACTTCTGCGCGAACAATTTAAATTAATCAGTTCCTGTTTGTTCAAGAGTATCGCTCTAATTGATTTCCAATTGTAGTGTTTGCATTGCATTAAAAACGTTATCTCGGCAGGAAATTTATTAGAGTTTTATATCGATGGCAATTAATGGTTTACTTTGATTGTTGAAAAACGGACTGGCTAAACAGGAAATTACAAGCAACGATGAATCGATAAATCGAACTTTGAGTCAATAAGTTTTTCGCAGATTGCAAGACAGGGCAATGGATGTCAGGAAGGTGGAGGAATTCAGTATAGAAACACATACAAACACACAGAGTTTCTTCTTCTAAAGTGTACCGAGCGTTTGCATATATAACAAGATTATGTTACAACGAACTAAACTTGAAATTCTGTCCAGGAACGCTTTTCTAACCAAAAATCTAATCGGGTTGCAAACTCGTCAATGCAGATGTCAGTACCTAAATGTCGATTCATTAAAATATTCATACAATAGAAGTTTTTATAGCGTCACGTTGCTTGAAATTGAACTTATTTAGCGATAAGTGTACTATTGTGTATAGTGTAATACTGAATACCAGCTAAAACCAATTATGCGATATTAATAGCACTGTTTAGTTGTATTTAATTATACACGATTTTTTAAAGTAAAAAATCTGAGTCACAGGCGTGATTCGAACCCACGATATTTGGTTCCATACTGGATACCAGTTGAGCTACCATAATTTTTTTTTTATCGCACATCGCACCAACTTTTTACTTCGATTTCCTATTTATATGCCCGTTGTAAGCAAACACCGGCATCGTATGGAAACACCATACTGATTATACTATACTAAGGGGACTTTGAACGAGCTACTGGTGTGATTTCAGGCCCCGTTCGACTTCAAAATTTCAAATACAACCCTTTAGATCTTGAGACACTATTTAAAAAGAATTTTTTAAAGCTGCAAACAACGATACAATCGGATTTTAAATTGGTCAAAAATGACAAAGTTATAAGAAAACGTTTGAAAAATGTCATTTGGTTTGGTATTTATTAAATGCATTGCATGTTCGAACTGCCTGCTTTAAGTAAAGATGCCAAACTTCGCTCTTTTTAACCACACTTCACCGATGGTCAGAGCGATAATCGGAGAGATGGATTGACAATTATTTTCAATCCTTTGCCGTAGTTCTCCAAGTGAGGTTGTTGTATTATGATTGGCGTAGACACCGGTTTTTAAATGGCTCCACATAAAGATAAATGGAGTAAAATCCGATGATCGAGGAGAACAACAACTTCAAATATTCACCGGCAAAGATTTGTTTGCGAGGCTGGAAAATCGTTCTTTGTCCTTGATGCAGAGTAACGTTATGTAGTAATGTTAGTAAAATCTCCCTCAGAAAATTGAAAAACAGCCCAATTAACTTATTTCTGAGAGGTCCCAGCCAAAAGTTGATACTGTTAACCATCTGATGATTACATCAGTATAAAATTCCGATTTTCCTTTGCCTTCGTTCAAAAATTCCAATAGTTTAGTATGCCATTAGCGGTGAACTTTGATTCATCAGTTCATAGGATGTATGGAAGAACGTTTTTTCCGCCTCCCAAACCGACATGTTACAGACAGTCTGTCGTTAGATGGCTGTCGTAAACAGAGTCCCGATATCGGTGGAGCAACGCGGCTTAAAATTTTAAGTCCGACGTACATCTCTAATTTTTTTTCCGGATAGAAATCGTGCAAACGTACAGTCAAATATTCAGCTACTCGTCGAAATTACGCTGCCGGTTTCTTGGTGCTGGAACAGCAACTGGTTCGTATCTCCCTATATTGCGAGCTACACGAGTTTTGTGGTTTAATTTTGGGCGAACAAGAAATTTCTGAGAGAAGAACTCGACTGCGCGACGCGTAACACCACCATTATCAATACAACATACTAACATATCAACTCGCTGTTCATCGAAAAATGTGCTCTTCAGTTTATTTTGAACGAATAAGTACAATCATAAAATTTATTTACTTTTAAGAATGAAGATTTGATCTCAAAAGCAAATTAACAAACGATAAGGCAATTAATGTTTACTTTAGTAAAGGAGCAAATTAATGGAATTAAAAACGAAACAAACAAATCATTTTGGCATAACTTTGTCATTTTTTGACCAATTTAAAATTCGATTGCACCATCGTTTTCAGCGTAAAACGTCCTTCAAAATGATGAAGAATCTTATTTGACATTTTACAGTTGAACTGGGCCAGAGGTACCCTGTATAATTTTTCTCAAAAAGAGTAAAAATTTGAAACTATACTAAAAAATATTAAACACGTGTTTTTTTTGTTGATAGTGTCATTGGTTCAAGAGAAATTAAGTCGGGCCATCTATAAAAGACACCCTGTAATGAACAATGATTATAATTGCAACAAAAATGGGAAATCGAAGTGAGACATTTGTGACATGGAGCGATCGAAGTAACGATAGCTCAAGTGGTTAGTATTCTTCGAAGTATGGATCCGGAGATGGTCGAATGCCGCTTGTGACCCAGATTTCTCATTTCGAAAAATCGTGTATAATTAATTCAAATATTCACTAATATACATATATTAAGCCACATAGCTGTGTGCATATTATTATAAAAAGTGCACTCTCATACGATCCAATTAATTTTAATTAGTAAATAAATTTGTAAAGTTTTTTGATCCATATGTATAAAATATGCTACAATCTGCATACGTATGTACTTGTACAATAAGTATGTATTTGTAGCCAAATTCAGTTGACATTTGCACATGTAAAACTTAGGTGATGCATGATTTCTGAAGAAACCTTCCAACCTGAAATTTATTCCAATTATATTCCATATGTGTCCAAATTACATCTTTCAAGGAAGTGATATTTTTATGTAGGGTAACCTACGAGCAGCGAGGTAGCGTAATGAGCCAAAGGTCGTTTGGTTCGAATCCCGCTCGTGACACTAGTTTTTTCATTTCGACCAAAACCATACATAAAAAGATTAATTATTTGAAATTTATATTTCTATCCCATTATAATCATTGCCGTTTACAATTCCTGTCATACAGGAGGGCTTAACGTTCAACTACTTATTGGGTCTGGTGCACGACAGATCAAACTAGTAGATAAACAATGCTTTTTCAAGTTTTAATAAATTAAAATTTGATGCACTATGCCAGAATTCGAACTCAGGACCGCTAGGGCGGAAAATATGAGTTGAACGCTCTAATCACTCGGCTACCGCAATCCACTTGAAATTGGTTTGTGTATATTTAAAAAAAATGTACCAGCTTGCTTGGGAATACTAAAAATGTTATTCTTTTATCAACGAAGTTCATGAAAAGTACAAAATGTTTTCTATTTTTAAGGTTTCTATGTTGTTACACTCAAATTTGGCTTTGAAAATTAAACTGTTTTAAATATACATTATTCATGATAAACATACGACTCAACGTAAATAAGTACAACTAAAATCTTATCTAAAAGTATATACTGGTGGTATATAATTGATATTTTATTAATCTGGTGAGGTAAGCATCCCGAACATTTAATATCACTATCGAAAGGGAATGTAACTGGAATTTCTTTTAAATAGCCGGTTTCTGTTGAGTGAGCTGGGTATTTTTAATTAGCCACCTCATTATTCGTCTTTAGACAAAATGAGGATTTCGAAGAATCATGATTTTTTTTTCATTTTCTTTACTTTTACTTCTTGAAGCACTGACGGGGCTCATTTTATATTTCTTAAATCCTTTAATGATGAGTTGATATTCTTTCCATCCTTTGTGACAAATAAAATAACTAACGTGTTTCTTCTTTTATAAAAATATGCAAAATAATTCTGTCATAAGAACAGATTATTTAAGAACTGTAATATTTAGATTTTATGTACAATATTTGGACTAGAACATTATTATTTGATAAAAAATGGTCATGTGTTGAAAGCTCCACGTTTTAATTAGAGTTTTACTAATTTTTAAAATCTTACAAAAGAACTATTGAAAACTAGGCTAACTCCTAAGATAATTTTGTCAAAATATGGGCTTTGGTTTATATCTTTCTTCAAAATGATCAATCCTTAAAAATTTACATGAGTATAAAAATAAGTTAATTGATTCGGATTAGGTCTAATCTGGGTAAGTGTTGGTACAAATACAAAATGACGCAATAATTGACTGTTTTTACAAATACAACAAAATTATATACGTATCATATAATATGTGGCAATAATGGAAAAGATGATGAAATAATTGTTTCTTTTTTATATACCACCTTGGTTGTTGGTTGGCAGCCCTGTTAAAATTTTTCTCTCTCTCTCTCTCTCTCTGTCTTTGCCAATCCAAGTACATAAAGGTAGTGACAACGATGATTTAGTTCGTAGTCGCAGTAGTTCTTACAATTTCTTCTGTTATGCCTATTATTGGCATATTACTAACAGTTTAACTCAAATTAACCAGAATCTTTGACATGTAGCAAATCATAAAACGTCAATAGCTAATAATGTACTGAATTATGTTATCCGGTAGCACATTTCTATAAAATTCACTATTTTTCGAGGTTCGCTTGTCCAATTCATATCATTTAATTAATTAAGGTTTTTAAGTTGATAAAAAGTCAGTGTCATGAGCGGGATTCGAACCCACGACTTTCGCTGCTATAGCTTAAATAGCGGCGTATCAAGCCCAATCAAAAATACCCGGGTCTTTAAGTTGATATCTAACATGTCTGATGTCTATTTAAGTTTAAGTTAATAATATATATATATATATACACATCTTCTTATACACATCT
>CM077102.1:18923895-18940483 GCA_039619505.1 Cimex hemipterus
ATATTAAATTTTTAAATCGTTACAGTATTGAATACTTAGATTATTTTTGTGTATTAATACTTCTATTATTTTCCAAATGTATATACATATTCTCTAGCCACAGTGGAAGTTTCGCATAAATTTTTCATTGTTATTCTCTTTTTTTAAAATTTATTTTGTCTTTTTCAAAATCCACTGTCTGTTTAATGTCATGAATATGTTTTGACCAACCTGTACAATCTTCTTTATTAACAATATTTCTTTTGTGTAGGTTTAATCGATTTTTTTTTTGAGAATTGTACATTTTTTCCAACATGTTTTCTTTACGTGAACACATAACTTTATACAATACATTGTTTTCAAGAAGGTTGCCTTTGATATCTTTTATAGGCACAAGGATATAATTAATTTTGTTTTTAAATAATAATGTATTCTCTAACTTGTTGACGACGCTTAAAGTCATAAGAAAAGAAATTTGAAATATCGTGGCCTATTGTGTAAATTGGAACCTTCAGTGTTTCATTTTCATTGGGCTTTCATTGTAAGTTATTTTATTAATTGTTAACATATTGTTTTTTAATACTAGATGTTTTTTTTGTATTTTAAGTCATAACAGCTGAAGAGGGGGGAGTGGGCAGAATCTCGAAATCGACAATTGTTAAAAACTATTAAAAAAACGACGTTTTATTAAATTGGGTTTTTAGTTGGCTGTGGAACAGAGCGGATCAAGATAAAGGAAACATTTTTACTACCACCTAAGGAATAAAATAACTACAACTATATTATTAATATATGGTAATATAGTTTTTATGGTAATATAGATTGATAATAAATCATAATCTTTCGCTCCTTGGAACGTTTTGGACAGTTTTGCGCTGAAACCATTTCTCGTCATTAACGCCCTGGGTTATTCCTCTTACCCGTTTAATTCCTTTTAAATTAAAGATATGAATCCTTGTTTTAAAAAGCAACGGGGTGTTCTAGTTTTAGCAAGTTTGAAACTGCGCATTATGGCAAAAGTCACAAAGATTCTAACTTACAAAGAAAAATATAGTTAGACGAAAGATATTCTCGACATCTCGACTCATTAAACTGATCTAAATTTCTTTAAGGGGTGGGTTTCCAATTAACAAAACTCTTTAACGCGGTAAGGGGAAGAAGAGAAAAAATTTAATGGATTTGGCCTCAGGTGAGTGCGGAACTTGTTGATTACTTATCAGGCACCAAATAAAACCAGTTTAACCCAAATGGAAATCCACATAGAGACTGTTGAATAAATCGTGAGATGAAATCGTAAGAAGCGTATTAACTGACTGATTTACATTAAGCAGTTAAAAAAAAATGCTGGTGGATAAGTGAAAGCCCTTCATCTAAAGGAAATATCAACATTTTTGAAGTGCTCTAATATAAAAGGTGTTATTTCCGATTTTTTCGTTCGCATACTAAATCTCTTTCCTTTCAGCCCAGTTAAAACCTTTGGTGGGTTCCACCTCATAAATTGCTTGCTCCGTCCATTCTTTTTAGGTATATACTTTTAAAAGCAGTAAGGAAGAAATATAACAATACATTCTTGGCAAATATTGTTATTTATTAAACAATGAACTATTGTTTTATTTAATCATTGGGGAAACTGGTTAAAAGCAGTGAAGCAAAGATTTCCTGTAAATTTCGGTTGAAATAATACGATCAAGTTTTTTTGTTTTTTTATTATTATTTTTTAAATATTTTTTTTACTATTTTGGATTTATCTGCACGTCAGCAATTGGATACTAAGGTTACTCCGGGTCGTTTCCTCTCTCTTGAGAATTGTCCTTTCTCGTAACTTTTTTTAAAAATAAATGCCCTTCTCTTTGATAAAAACCTTATTCCCCCAGGCTCGACCGTTTCTCGTGGCCTTTTCCCTGAGCAAAACCTTCTTCCAATTCATTTGAAACCCAAAAGGAAAATCATCCTCTGAAGTGATATAACCATACAAGCGTTGTACGATGTATTTTCATCTCATCCTTTTCAAATTTAATAAATAGCATGCAATATTTGTAATATGATTAATTAAACGAATATATTTAAAAGCATCATTATATTGGCTATTGATTGCAGCGATAACATATAATTCGGAACCGGAATCGGAACACACAAACACACAAATATACGCGCAGGCGCGCGCACACACGCATATTTAATCTAATCTGTAGCATCCAGTTTTCTATATAATAAAAAATTCTATCATCAATAACCTAAAACCTTGGTTTTCTATGACTTGCCATACTTGAAAAAAGGATTTAGCAAACTTACTAACGATTCCATCCGAAAATTTATTAAATGATGGCTTCTTTATTAAATTTCGAGGTTCCTTCACAGCGTAATGAATTTTTAAATTTTTCATTGATCTTGCAATGTTTAATTGAATACTGATTTCATTAATACGGTTCAGTAGATGATTCTTGTTTTTTATTTTAAATTTAACTGAAATAAAAGAAAAGTCTTAACTTTTACGAAGAGTAAATTGGTTTTGTAAAATTTTATTTTGTTTTGCACACTGTGTAATACGAGCACTTAAGAGGAACGGCCGATACTGGCACACAAATGGGAGATTATGGGCAAGGAGTTTCCGTTGCCATCGTTGATTAAGACGTAAAGAGTGCTCGAGCGAAAGGTGAAAATGGGTCAAGGCGTTGATACAACTTTTGGAATCAGAAACGGATCAGTTCGTTGATAAAATGGACGTTGAGGTCATTTAGACAATAAGGTTAGTGACGTAAAAAGGAGATTTGACATTTTCCTGAGGACTTTAGATTGGAACGGTGAATAATATCAATGCAGATGCCTTAGTGGAACCCTACAGTTCCCCTCCCATGGCCAAAATGGTCTCAGTAAAATCTTGTGTAAAGTCAGTTTAGTGTTCACGGTCAAGACTGATGTTGGACCGAGAAGTCTTCGTGTTTTCCAAGTCTTCTGTTAAATTATTGTCTTGAGTAGGGAGTCAGTTTTCTGTCTAGGTCTGCATTTAACTTCAATGGACGTCGGTATCTCTTTGCTGTTGATATACTGTGGATGGCAAGACAAAATTGCGGTATCGTCTGCTTAGGTGGTGATGATGGATTTCGGGTATAGGTAGGTCAGCAGTATATATGATATACAGAAAAACGGTTGTTAAAGGTAGTCACATTTAATGGCTTTACGATATCAAGTAAGGACTGGAAAATGATAGAAAATTTATTGATGATATAAGGAAAATAATGTGTTATTGGTATGACCACATTAGGGAACCTCTGACGGTTCATGAAATTAGTTTAATTAGGAGGTTAATTTGAAAACGCTAGTGTTCGTGCTAAGTACTTGAACATGATTGGTAAAGATGGTAAATAATGAAAAATTGATTTAATTTATAAATTACGATATAAAACTAAGAAAAATTTAATAGAAATGATCCGTTTTTATTTCTTTGGTTTGTAAAGGGAAGACGTTGAAACGTTTTGTTTAATTTTTCTTTTTATCCCTGATAATTGTCAATGTTCAAAAGTATGCTTATAATTTGGGTTATTTTCGTTTTGAAAATTCAGTTTTTAAACTCGGTGTTTACTTTAAAAAAAATTGAACATGATGACAAGTACGATTAATTGATTTCTGATTTAATCTTTAATATAATTTTAATAATAAATTTCTTTTGATTGACGCGAATAAACCAATTTTTGTATACATTACTTTATTACCTATTTCTAGCCATCTTATGCAAATAAATAGATCTTATAGAAATGCTTTAAAACTTTATACTATAAACACATCTAGCAGTCTAGAAAATCCGTATTTGGTTCTGCTTCTTTAAAAGCCTTTACCTTAAGTACATGTTCAATTTTCTTTTCTTATATTTTTAAAAGTGAACGCAATGTTAAAAGAAGCCGGTTGACATGTGAATGTAATATAGGGTCCTCGTTGAAGGAATTCCGATTATCTCATTTCCGGAATTATTGGCAAACTGGAATCCGTACTATTGGCAAAATCTTCCGGTTCCGTTCGCTTCCGTCGCCGTTTCACTTACTAGGTATTTAATCGAGCATAAATCCTTCAATTAATCCACTCCTTTCATTCTGTCTGATCGATTTTTTTTTCAGTAGACATTCCTTAAATGCAGTAGCCGATTTATTGTAATAGGGTACATTTAACATTCTAACTAATGATATTACTCTAGAACGAATTTATTTAAATATATTTGAATATTCCGAATTTTTATTTATTTTTAATTAAATTATTTCTATTTCGAGATCGTGTTTCGACTAAATGTACGTTGTGATTAAAAACAGTAAAAGAGGACACAGGGGCCGTTGCTGAGTCAGGCTGCCTTGTAAGCAACTCGGATCTGTAACCACTCAGCAGTCTAATTCTAGGTGCATTTTAGCCAAACTATTTTCTCATGATATGAATTTCCTAACGTTCGAAACCAATCTTTAATCAAATTAAAATACTAATTGTAAAAATATTGTAATACCGTGGATGAATAAATTAGACGATGTACAAATTACAGAGAGTTGATATTAGTTCTGTTACGTCTAAGAATTTTCTAAATTAAATTATACATTCCTTAAGCTTATCTAATTTTCTTTTACTGGTTATTTTTAATTAATATGAGAACCTATGTTTTTTGAAATTAAGTTAGTGTAAATGTAATGAATGTATAGGTGGATTGTGAAAAACATTGAGACACCTCGTTCTCTAGTAATCAATAACATCAGTTGTAACGCATTGATGGATTTAATTTAAATTTTACAGAAAAATATTTATGTTAATTTGCATTGGTTAAAATAAAAAAGTCAATGTAACGAGCGGGTTTCGAACTCAAGACCTTCGGTTTAATACTCCCCTGCTCTACCACTTCACCTATCGTAACTTCGATCCAGTCGGACACCAACTACCCATCGCAATCCCACCATTTGAATTTTCACTATCTTTTGCCGTTTTTTAAATGTCGTGTAATCTATTTGATTCTCGACGAGATGGGTGGTTGGTGTCCGAGTGGATCGAAATCACGATAGCTCCATTGGTAGAGCAGCGGCGTATTTCGCCGAAGGTCGTGGATTCGAATCCCGCTCGTGTCACTTCTTTATCTCAACCAATACCTTGCTTAAAGATTAATTAATTGAAAAGAATTTATTTGGCCAATCGCACCACGTAACCTAATCAATCAGATGAAATTATCAACCAACTGTTCTGTTTATATAATTCATTACTTAATATTGTTGTGTTACTACTACACGTTACTATGGTTTCCTTATCATCATTTAAGTTTAAATTAGAGACAATGTTTTTGAAACTATTGTTCATTAATTTTTTCCATTTGTTGTTGCTTTTAGTCTTAACTCTCTTATTTCTTTAGCCTTCGTCCGGGTGATTTCTCAGCGGGGAATGTATGCTATATATACCATTGTATCGGAAAAATCGTCCTTTTTCTTTCAAACGATAAAGAAAAGTTGGCTTGGAAATGAAATGTCAGTGCTAATGCTTTCGCTGAAGAGGAGGAGAATCTGACATCCTAATGGTTGGACTGAGTGCTACAATTCTTTTTCACCTCATTTTTTTCCGAGTTCCCCGACCTAGCCAGACAATTACGTTAAAGCAATCTCAATGAAACAGGCTTTTTATTTGGCCGATGGCTTCTCCTCTCTATTGACTTCTCAATCAGGGGCAGGACCTCCCCGAGGAAGAAATACTCAGGCGATGCCACGGTTTCGTTACAGCCCAATTGACGTCGAAAAACTGGATACAAAATCAATTCTGCAAAAAAAGAAAAACTTTTTATAAATATGTATTTTGTAGGCTGATTTATTGGTCATTAAAAATTTTACTTGTTACATATAAAAATCGAACCAACGCAAGTTGTAATTTTACGTTATTGAAGTTTGCACCAACTTAACACTAACTTTACATTTTCATTTTGTTTTATGAAAACGAGACAGAAATTTATTGTTTATTTTTCTATGTTTGTTATAAGAAGTAAAGCTTTATATTTTTGTTAAGGGGCTCGGTTAATAATTCAATGAGGTTTCAGAGAAACCAATGCGTCTTGAGTTTACCATTCTATGAATCATGCATCGCCGCATCTCATCGACGATCTTTTTCAGTGGGAAGAATTTAAATAATTCATCTTTTGCATTTATTTCTTGCAGTATCGGTGAGTAAGTCTTTCATTTGAATAACAAAGACAGAGAAAGTGTCTTGTTGGTTTGAGGGTGGGCTTTTCCCTGTTGTTCTACACTTCATTCTCTCCAAGATTCTCATTTTGTTTAATTGTTTATGGAAATTGTTTTTCTTTTTCATCATAAAATTTCACCATAGCCAGATATTTATTTATCCTGAATTGTTTTAATTTTCTTACATACAAGATGTCCCGTCAGAATAGGCAAATTTTGTATCAAAGAGTCTTTTGTCTGTGATTACTTTCATTATTTTTTAATAGATGTTTCAACATATTAATGACTATTATTTAATACCAACTTACAAATCAAGATTTCAGCAATTAAACGTTAATTTTACACTGATGATAATTGATCATTAAGAAATTACGTATATGAGTTTAAAGCGTATTATTAGGAACAACCCATTATATTTGGTGACCTACCAAATTATTTCTTTCAATTTATTAATCTTGTTATGTAAGGTTGTTGGTTCAATTGAAAAGTTAGTGTCACCAGTGGGATTCGAACCCACGACCTTATGATACATGATATGATATACAGTTGCATTATTTATTATAACATTAAGCAAATAAAACCCAAAATCAAATGTTTAAATAAGATTTTCTAGGCTCTGTAGACACTGTCATATACAGCGTTTACAAAAACTTTCAATTAATTTATCTGTTTATGTAAGGTTCCTGGATGAAATTAAAAAGCTAGTGCCACGCGTGGGATTCGAACCCACGACCTTCGGCTAAATACGCCACAGCTTTAACCACTTGAGCTATCGTGACTTCGATCCACTCGGATAAGAACTCCCCATCTCAACCTACAACTTTTCGAATTTTCACTTTTTTCACGTAAAAAGGAGGGAAAATTCGAAAGGTATATAAACTAACTATAAAAACTAACTATAAGAACTATAAAAGAAGTATTGTTTATAAAATACGCAAATGAAACTGTGTTTGTTAATTTAAACAGGAAACATGGTTATGTATGAAATAAATGTATAAGCAATTTTTTTTATGGAAACATTTAAGGATAGATCGGATAATCGAAATTTAAAATTGCCTTAACATGTTTGTTTCACATATTTGAACTTTCTCGTTATTTTGGTTGCACGGGTGAGTCTCAACCAATTTGCAAATTATTTTATAATTCATAAGCAGTTATTTTATGACGGCTAATACTGTCTAAGTTGAACCTGAGAAATTTACGTCTTTCGTCATATTATGTGTGCCAAGATCCGACGGAGAAAAGGCCCCGTGGAAATCCCTACATAAGAAGTCACCCAGGGTTTCCAGACTTGTATTATTGCAATAATTCATTTCCAAGGTAGCCAAAATCTAATCTAAAAGTTAATCTCGAGAACAAAAGATCGTTTGGAACCCTGTGCCCTTCCAGGTGCTGAGGTCATGTCGTGCCCGTTTCCACTAATCCCTGACGCCACCCACTAAACCTTGCCTTGTGCTCAGATTCTACACACCTCCTTAATGAGTTAGAAGTAAAACCACTTGCCAAAAGATTCCTGTACGAGAGTGAAGTGCAGAATTTATGGAATATTCACTGATAGGACTTTTACAAAGTCTTAACCCATGTAAGTCATTTTTCGTAAAGTTAGTTGAAAATTAGTTTATTATCAATTGTACAGTTCGTTGTAGAGGTAATGAGATTGAATTAAAACCAATATTGAATAATTATAATACACAGCTAATTGAATAAAAGAAGTAGGTTACGCAATAACATGATTTTACCTCCTTATTTTATAATGATATAAAATTGGCTAATAGTTTCTTCAATGGTACGGCTATTCATATATTAAATAAAACCGCATAAAAAAATCACTGATTCGAAACCTAATTATGAAAAGAACTATTTGAATTAAGTGCAATAGTTGTTTCAAAATCGGTTTGAAAACTGTTAACAAATTTTGTTGGGATGGGAAGTTAGTACCCAAGTGGATCGAAGTCACGATAGCTCAAGTGGTAGAGTAGCAGCATATCTAGCCAAAGGTCGTGGGTACGAATCCCGCTCGTGACACTGACTTTTTTATTTCAACTAAAAACTTTAATTAATTGAAAGATATTAATTGGTCAAGCGGACCACGAAAACTAGTGAATTTGTATAGTTAGTTCAAAAGATGAACATGAAAAAGAAACATATAATTAAAGCCGTTTTTTAATGTTTCATTTGGTAATTTTTATGGTTATATGAACTTTCCTCAGGTCGGTCAAATGTGCTTTAAAAATGTTACAACTATCCTTCTTTAGGAACAAAAGGTGATTAATTACTACAGGCCTTAATTACTTATGTCCTTAGTAATTGAAGAGCTCTCGTAATGGCTATGTGGAAGCAGCCACTGTGACCGGCGTCGGCCCTGCCTCACAGCCCCTTTTCCACTGGCAAGGGGTAAAGTTCACTGACATATTATCTCAGTGGGCAGTGTTTGCCCTGTAGAAATCTTTTAGGGGATGTTTAAGAGGGAGTCATGACAGCGTTAAATTGCCCCCCGGCTGTCCGATATGTGGTCGACCCCAAAGCAAACAGATTGGGTGACTGAGGTTTTGTAAACAATTGGACGCTGTCCCATCACCTGCGTTACTCATAAAATAATTCGGACGAAAAAGTCCCAAAATGGCATTTACCGAACATAAAAGTAAACGTTGCGATGGTACGAATCGGCAGATACAATTAAACTGGTCAAAACTGAATAGGTATATTTGTCATATATTCTTATTCTATCAATTTTAATTAAATTAACCAATATCTTCTTGTTAGATATAAATCAAAATATAAAATATAAAACCAAAAACGAACAAACGTTAATCTTCCTTTTTACTAGTGGATTTACTTAAGAATTGTAAATGTAAAGAATATTCATTTTTCACCATTTTCATTATTTCTCCTATCCTCCTATTAATCCATCTATTCCTTTTATCCATGAAAAGACATCATCTTGAACCAGAAGTTCGCAATATTTTTGGGAAAACGAGTCTTCGCGGTGACCGCCAAGTGAATATCGCAGAGGCGGTTGGCATGACTCAATGGTCTTAGGCCAATTCTGACAGCCTGGAAGTGCCAATACGAGGCTTGGTAGTGGATGACAGCGCATCACGAAGCTAAGAGAGGATAGAAATATAGTCATTGCTACAAGAAGGAACCCTTTCCATAGTGCCCGTCAGATCTTGAATGGAGCATTGACAAGGGATTTAACAACACAGATGATTCGTAACCGAATTGTGGGAAGTTGACATTACATCTCAGTCCCGATGAGATGACCGCAGGAACAGCCCACCACCAGCAACTCAGGAGAACATGGTGTAGTGATAGAAGAAACCGAAGTGTCTACCTAGAACAGGGGATGCGTACAACGTCCAGTCCGTGCTCCCTTCCGTGCAATTGGGAGGTAGCGGTGTATTGGTCTGGATTTACGCTGGAGGACGAACTGGACTCCGTATGTTGAAGGCAACGTCACCAACCTCACAGTTCCTTGTGTCCAAGAAATTATCGAGGAATAAATCCCTCCAACCAGGAATTTCATTACCAGGGATTTTCGATTTTTGAATGACAGTACCACACCTCATACAGGCAGAGTTGTTCATCAACGTTTGTAAACCCTGGAAATTTCTAATCTGCCCCTTCTCCCATTGTCTCCAGACTTTAATCCCGTCGAGCACTTGTGGGATGCGTTGCATATAAGTCTTGTTCATCACCATCTGCAGCCAGTTGACCTGCAACAACTGAAGGCAGTGTTGCAATATCTATGGATTGAAATTACTTATAAATTAGTGACAAACTTATTAACATTATGCCTAACAAGTACCCAGAGGTGTAAGCTAACGGAGGACAAACATTATTGGGTCTAATAAACACAATTATGCATAATAATGATAATTTCAATAAGAATTAATAATTTCTAACAAATTTTAAAGCAATTTATAATACAAATAAAATAAAAATGCCAAGGAAAATAAATACTACAAAATTGGCAATATTATTATTCATTTTGAGAAGATTATATACAGGAATGACAATGTGTGTTCCTCGTGACAATTAGATAATTATTGAATTTATTATTAAGTAATAGTGGTTCATTTCATATCCCTTTGTGAAATAAACCGAATAATTTTATCATATATTTCAACATCAATTTGTCAAAATATTCCGTAGTACAGTTATTTTTTATATATAATATAATACGAGCGAAAACGTTAACCGAAGGAATATTAGGCACACCATTTTGTCGAGATTCGTTGTACATTTTCGGTAAAACTCCATCATTCCATACTCGGCACATTTTAATAACAGAGGGATTGAACACGAACAATATCCGTTATGAATAGATTGAGCATGTTTATCTTGTTTGTTCCACTTTTCATATATTACAATATAATTTTCAAAGGTGCCGTTTAAGTTTCAATATATTAATAAAATGCACAAATCTAAATAAAGTAAATTAAAAAATATAATGTTTATAAACAGGAAGTGGTACGTTGAATCTAAAAATTCGGCATTTTAAATTATTAAACCCATTTATTATTTTTAACAAGTTAAACATAATTGAAATAAACGCTACACCAATGTGCATCTTCCGACGTTTACCCCACAATCCTTTCGTAAAATATGGTTAAAACTTACTGTTGGGGGGTAGTTTAGGAGTGGGGAGTATTGAGTTATTACACTTCTAGTTCACCTTAGTCATCGAAACCGCTAAAACAACTCCGGTTTAACGCCAAAAGTTAAGTTGGAAGCGAAATAAAATAGAGATTACTTTCCAATTCTTCACTGTCATCAAAGATATTTATTACCTCGTAGTAGAATTGAGCGCTTTTATGCTCTACTACTCGTTTTTATTACAGTGGTACAGTTCCTTTTAAACTACGTTGCAATTAGAATGATAACCAAACTTGCTAAACTTGCTTTTATACATTTACTGCAAGTTAAAACTAGAAAATGGATGATTGGAAACTAAAGACAATAGTTTTGTGATATACAATTTTCCTTCGATCTTTTTATTTCTTGGTGTTATTTATATTGAGGAACTGTTATTTGCTTGTTACATAATCCTGGGTCAAATATTTAGTAATTTATGATTTGGAATGTAGGTTACTAATTAATCTTACATAGATATGGCTCTATTCAATGAAACCAAAATTTGTTAGTCGGAACTGTAGACTTAACGTTTTGATGGATTTACTTACTTTTTAAAATTAAATCAGTTTGAAGTTAAGTTAATTGGTTCCTACACTTTATGTTATAATAATCCCAACATCTATAAAACTCGATATTCGTTACTTTTCATTTATTAAATTCGTAATATTTTGTCCAAATTGACATTGACCAAATTACTTGTTTCAATTAATTAATCTTTTTATTTAAGATTTTGGATGAAATTAAAAAGCTAGTGTCACAAACGGGATTCGAACCCACGACCTTCGGCTCAACACCGAAAGTTTTTATTTATATTTATAATAAATTGAAAGATTTTACTTATGTTTATAGTATATAATGTAAGGTAGCAATTTCTCTGTGTTTTCTTTAGACTCTTAGTTTTCCTCGAGAAGAAATAAATCATTGCGTTGCTTCCCTAATCGTTTTTATTTAGGACATTGAACATTGACATTATTTATTCGTCTGTTTCAAGGATCATTAAAAGATACACGGAGACTGAGAGTCACTCGAGGCAACAAAATCCAGAGCGTTGGGGCGAGCATGGTCCCTAAAGTCCAAAGTTTTGGTAAGTGTGATTATTAGCGTGAAAGGAGCGTTGTACAATGTTATGTACATGTATACAATATGTTAAGGAGAACATATTTTTGTTTTGCGTTTGTCATCAATTTTGTTTATAACTGACGCGGCCCTGAAATGCAGAAAGTCTAACAATGCAGTTAAAGAAAAAAATTCTGTTACCGTACTGATTGGACTGATCAAAATTTGTAGAAACAAGAAAAGAAATGAACAGAATTAAATCCTGAGAAACAAGAAAAGCCAAGGAAGGCTGGTACTGTCCAATGTAGTTTGCCGGCCCTTAGGTGATAGCAAGAAGTTTTGACCTTAACCCAATAGAAAACGTTTGCAACAATCTCGAAAGAAAGATCGGTCACATTAATCCCTTAATACCATCCAAATGCCACAAATGATGTATTAGAGGAATAGGCCAACACAACAGGATTGTCTTCGAATGGTTAAAAATCCCGCAAACAGTGACGGACGTAAAATCTAATTGCAATTAAATTCACTAGTCTTTCTAGTGCGCTTGACGAATTACAATTTTTTTTCAATTTGATTTTACCGCCAAATAGGCTAGGCCTTAGCTAGTGCTACTCTGTTTGTTTGTCAATTTTTGTTTTCACAAATGTTCACGCGTATAGTGTTATTTTGTTTACCCACTAATATGGTGTACTATATACTAGAAGGGGGTCGTAATTGACTGAATCCCAGGGTCCACTCCACCTGCATACGGTAAATATGAAGAAACCCACTATCATATCCCGACTTCTCCCTACATCAGCGTCGTGTAGCCGATACTTGAGTCAATTCTGCTGGGTTGTTAGTGGTTCCTTTTCAGATAACTTGTTTAAACATGATTAACGCCGACCGAAAGCGTACCCCAGCCGTACTGTATTCCGTCAGCACTCTTCGGATCGTATGTACCATACGTCTTTATTGGTTCCGTCGATTTACTTGCTCAGACCCGAAGAAGAATCAGATGCTTCGCCAAATTAGGAAAAAGAGCTTTGAGAGAGAACTTTATGTTATGAAGAAGAAACGTCGAAGGATAGAATCAAACCATCGCCACATTGAACAACAACGGCACTCTTTGGAATGTGCGAATAAAATAATCTTTCCTGGCCTGAGTTGGCTCCTACATGGAATATTGTTGAAAATAAAAAATGAAATCTCTTCTCAATCAAAGTGCATAGCATTGTTTTATGTAATATACTATAAATAAACAGTACTATAAGAGTTCATAAGTTAAACAGCACAATGAAATTCTATTATCTATATTTGTGCTTTTCTTGATTCAGAACAAGCCAAGACGCATTAATAACTTCCAATTTCATCCAAGATTAGTGTCGGGAATAAAAGCGGATTGTGTATGACGATTCAGTGAATCAGCGATTATGGGAAAACCAAACAAACCTCAATTAACCACGTCTTAGGGAGGATTGGAAAGGAAATCCTTTAGTATGAACTGTGGTGTTTTACCAAACATTGTTATACTTCAGTATAATGTCGTAATACATATAAAACGACCATCTTTATGTTAATAAATCTATTTGGTGAACTTTTATTAGACAATATTGGCCAGATTCAAGCAATATCGAGGTTTGGAATGAAATAATAAATAAACTACATTTCAGGATTTTGAAAATAAAAATCATAAATATTTTGTAGTTTTATTGTTTTTTTATTTGTTCTACTTGTCTTTTTATTAAATGAAATCATTAAATTTGTTAAAAATATTTTTGGTTCTATTGCATAAGATTAGACCTACTTACAGGACCACCCGTAGACAGTAAGAGAAATTCATTTAGATTTCGCGGTACGATTGACCAAGTAACATCTATTAATCTTTATGTGAGGTTTTGGTTAAGATAAAACAGTCAGTGTCACGAGCGGGATTCAAACCCACGACTTTCGGCTAAATATGCCGCTGCTCTACCATTGACTTACTTGAAAAATGGCAAAGAGGAGGGAAAATTCGAATGTTTGGGTTGAAAGATGAGAAGTGAGTGGTAGATCGAACTCACGATCGCTTAAGCGGTAGAGTAGCGGCGTATTTAGCCGAAGGTCGTGGGTTCGGATCCCGCTTGTGATACTAACTTTTTTAACTCAACCAATACCTTACATAAAGATTAATTAATTATGAGAAATGTTGTCAGAAATGTTCCTTGGAAATATTCTGGTATGTAATTTTTGGATACAAAATAAAGGATTGACCAAAAATAGATAATCGATTTAACGTTTAAATTAAACTTTTTGCGTTTGCCAATTATTTGTTTAAAAAGGAGAAATACGAAGTTAATTAATCTATAGTTTTCTCAAAACCAACATATTGATATTTAACTAATTATACAATAATACAAATAAATAACAGTATTCTCGTAAAAAGAGACAGAGAGTAAGATGGAAATAAAAAAAGAAAATAATTCGCGATGATAACAACAATATTCCTGATGATGGCAAGTGTGTAAGCAACAGTTTTAGAACTGCACCTTGGTGCAGATTGTAATTAATACCCTAATTTTCAATTTAACTTGATTTGATTTAAATTGTGTGCCAATATTAGGCAGTAAGCATTGTTTTGCGGTTGTTAATAATTTTTGATGGTGCTAATATTTTTTGCGATAAAATATTATTATATTTAATTTGTTTGTTACTCATCTCCACATGTGTTCATTAATAGTGCTCCTAGGTGTCTAAAACAAATCTGGGTAAAAATAATTTTTAAACTTAGTAATTCCATGGTTTTTTGGACTTTGAAGATGTCTTATAATTCAGAAGCAGGGAGCTGAAAAAAAATTAAAATACACATGAAAGTTAGTGGTAAAGGGTACTAAATTTTCTTTGGCGTGTCTGTTACCGGCACCTTATTCAAAAGCACGTTCCTTCAGAAGAACACTTCACTTTACAATACTTTTTTCAAATTATTGTAAAAAGATTCTAAGGGCAATGGCAGGATTCGAACCCTGAACCGCAGTTACGAGTCGGACGCCCTAACCACTCGGCCTCTGCGGTCAAATTAATTGTTTTTTTTTTTTTAAATCTGACGTATCACGTTATACGCTTTCACGAAATTTACGACTTTTTCGAAATGTAAATTACTCACTACAAGTCTTAAGATACATTTCGTAAATCACTGTCTTTATTTTAGTAAAGTTGTGCAAATAACTCCCATTATTTATAACGGAAGGTTGGCAAGTCCCGCGGGTGGTGACGTTCCCATAACGAGTTGGAAAGGAAAAACTAGTTAAAACAAACGACTGAAGCTCCCGTTTAGTCGCTTTACTAAGTGGACATCTGAAACCCATCCATTTAGAGTGAGCTTGGGCTGGAATGGGGTATTCCAAAACCGGCAATTAGCTTATCTGCTGCCTTCATACCACTCATCTCGTTTAATTAATTTTTGACCCGCCTCGAACTGATTTGAGCTTTTGCTCAGTGTTCGGTTTGGGCTATTTTTGTCATGATTTGGTTTCTTATTATGGTTCATGACGATGTAACGTTGGAATAATTCATAGATTAATAGTTCAACCTTTTCTAATAGAAAAACAGTTTGACATTTTGGGATGTTTTGTTTTCTGCGCTAAAATACGAGTTCGGTGGTGTTACTTTTGTACTATTCTAATCACCCACTGAACAAAGTCTGACCAATCAAAACGTTAAAAAACAATAAAAATAAATCTTTTGTCCTAATTCACTCATAATAACTTTTCGGAATAAAATATGTATTTAATGTGATTAGATAAATAGAAAGGAGCATTGACAATTGGTTCGGAAGATTTTGGATGGTAGGGATTGGATACCTTTTATTACAGGATCAGGTAGCAGGTCACTCTTAAGCCTCCAGAGCAGCCCCAATACCATGTATCATCGAAAGCTTACTTCAAGTTTATTAATACACCGGAGCTACTCCTATTGCAATGTCTACAACGCGATGGCAATGCTGAACAGTGGAATGAGTACGCCTGAACCCAAACTGGTTGTCAGGGATGAGGTTACAGGATAGAAGTATGACGAGAATGTGTTTAAGCAAAGGGTTTTCTAGGAGTTTGCCAATTATAAGCAACAAACTAATTGGAGGATTGTTAGTAGTCAATTTTAATAAAATATTGATGCTTACGCGAGTTTTAATACTTCGCGTGATCATACCTAAATTGAAGCAGTTTTACGGGTGTTTTAAATGCCGCCCTTGACCATAAACTTTATACACATTATACACTATTATATGACAATTATCTCAGGAACCTAGTTGATCGGCGAAAGTATCAATCGCACAAACCGCAAAGTAACAGAAAAAACCGTCGTAACCGCTTGCAGCAATGAACTCAGGAGGTTCAATACAAAAGAAACACCTCTAAATCTGTCCAAAAAATAAATCATTTGGATGAATGATTGGTTGTATATTCCAGAATGAAGGTGTTCGTATCCTATTTGGAATTCTTTCCCTCTATACGCATATTTAAACCTGTAGAATGAAAAAATGTACGTGCGTCTGTTTCTTTTTTGTGAAGCTCTACACAAAGCGCACCGAGCCCATTTTCCGAGGTTTTCATTGTTATATCCGTAATACCCGTAAAATCCATTTCTGGTATTGAGTTAATAAATATTATTAAAACGAATAATATTAAACATATAAATTCAACTTCAGATGACACTTTTTAAGTCGAGTAAATATATATATATATATGTATATATATATATATAATGTATATATA